>JAAGEH010000343.1:8792839-9086110 GCA_011751065.1 Lasiurus cinereus | reverse complement strand
GAGAGAGAGAGAGAGAGAGAGAGAGAGAGAGAGAGAGAGAGAGAGAGAGACATCACTGTGAGAGAGACATATCAACTGTTGCCTCCCATATGGGTGCAGTTGGGACGGGGAGTGAACCCCCAACTCAGGCATGTGCCCTTGACCAGGAATCAAACCCGCAATCCTCTGATGTGTGGGCTGACACTGTAACCACTGACCCACACCCGCCATGGCTGCACTGATTCTTATTTAGGGCAATCCTTCCTTTGAAAAATCAAAATGGCCCAGCTGGTGTGCTCAGTGGTTGAGCATTGACCTATGAATCAGGAGGTCATGGTTCAACTCAGTCAGGGCACATGCTCAGGTTACAAGCTCAGTCCCCAGTGTGGGGTGTGCAGGAGGCAGCTGATCAATGGTTCTCTCTTATCACTGATGTTTCTATCTCTTTGTTCCTCTCCCTTCCTCTCTGAAATCAATCTTATTATATAATAAAAGCCTAATGTACCAATTGTTTGACAGGGAGTTTGACCGCTCACTATGATGTGCACTGACCACCAGGGGGCAGTGTGGAACATGGCTGGCATCTGTGATGTGGTGCTGGCAGCAGGTGGTAGTGGAGGTGTTGCTGGCCCTGATAGGCCCTAAGGAGAGCTGGACAGCAAGAGTTGGACAGCTGGACGGCGGCAGCAGGATGGTGGAGCAGGTGAGGGAGAGGTGCTAGGCCACAGCGGGGTGCCAGGCAGAAACTGTGGGGCTGCGAGCCTGGGGGTGTGAACTGGGACCCGATCCCTGCAGGCTACCCTGAGGGACCCCACCTGTGCATGAATTCATGCATCAGGCCTCTAGAAAAAATAAAAATAAAGGTACAAAAAACCCACCAACCTTTCATTTCTCCCAGAGACCTCTGGGAGGGGGCACCTCATTTAATCTCACCAGTTTCATCCTTCTCCCATCCATGCCCAGACCAGTGTTAGCACCTGATTACTATTCAGTTGACATAAATGCTGGTGTCTGAGTCCCTTTGTCAGACACAAATATGAATGCCACATGCACCTATAAAGATGAGCTATCATTTGCAATGGAGCTGAGGGCATCTGAACTGAAGGGACAACCCATTCAATTTTCTTATTATATCTGGTCAGTGACCAATTATCTTCATCTGGGATTTCATGAAAGTGTAGTTTCAGACAAGATGGTGATTCCAGGAGCAAAGGTGCCAGAGTGAGGCAAAGAAGCAGGAATTGCCAATGTATGGGGATATGGTCCAATTAGTCTCACAGACTCAAAATAACAAAAGAGAAGTTTATTCTCTTCCCTTTGACTCAGCAATTCTATACCTACACTTACACAGCTGAGAAATGAATACAGTAACTACTCCCACAGAATAAAGAAGGAAAGGAGAGAGGAGAATCCAAGATGGCAGCATAGGTAAACACCTACACTGCTGCCTCGCACAACAATTTCAAAACTACAACTAAAAGACAGAATGGACATCATCCAGAACCGCAGGAAAGCTGGCGGAGTGTAAGTTCTACAGCTAGAAGGAAAGAGAGGGGCTCACGGAGACCCAGAGGAGCTGCAAAAAGCCGAGGTACTGAGACGCGCGCGCTGAGAGAGCGGGTGCCGGAGTACCTGGCTGGCTTTCTCTGGCGGGAGGGAAACGGAGACTCCCAACAGCATTGAACCCCTTATTTTACGACACTAAACCCCAGATCCAGCGAAACTCATGCGGGGGGTGTTTGGACTGTGAAAAGGGAGAGGTGCACGGAAATTTAGGGGAGTCGCAGAAGATCAGGTCTGGTCTCGCACGCGCACGGTGCTGCGCGCAGGACAGATTGCCGATTGTGCCGCTGGCTTTCGCGAGTGGGCGGGAGACAGACCCTCGAACTGTGCCACTTCTGAGTCCACTAAGCCCCTGTTTCGGGCGAAACCCTGGGGACCTAGACTCGTGTGGTCCTGGTGCGCAGGGGAGCCGGAAAGGCAGCGGTTAGAGGCACTGCGCGTGCGCACGCACAAGGACCGCTCCAGGGATTACCGAGTCACGTGAGACTCAGGGGCCGTGGAGGGCGGGGCCGACTGGAAGGCAAGGCGGTCCCTTAAGCCCTGAGACTCCACCCTCCCAGGCTCAACAGAGGCTTCTTCGGTTTTGCGTCTGGTGTCATAAGGCTGAATCCAACACAGAAGTTTCCCCGGCATAGTGAAAATGCCGAAACAAGGGAAGGGATCACAAACAAAAGAAATGGAGGAAAAAAAACGACTGGATATAGAGTTCAAAACCACGCTTCTAAGGTTTTTCAAGAATATGCTAGAAAAATTCGATAAATTTAGTGAGACCCAAGAGGAGATGAAAAAGAATCAACTAGAAATTAAACATACACTGACTGAAATAAAAAATATTATACAGAGTCCTAACAGCAGACTAGAGAAAGGCAAGAATCAAGTAAAAAATTTGAAATATAAAGAAGCAGACAACATTCAACTGGAAAAGCAAGAAGAGAAAAGAATCCAAAAATGTGAACATAATGTAAGGAGACTCTGGGACAGCTTTAAGCGTACCAACATCAGAATTGTGGGGGTGCCAGAAGAAGAGAGAGAGCAAGATACTGAAAACCTATTTAAAGAAATAATGACTGAAAACTTCCCACATCTGGTAAAAGAAATAGACTTACAAGTCCAGGAAGCACACAGAACCCCATATAAAAGGAATCCAAAGAGGACTACACCAAGACACATCATAATTAAAATACCAAGAGCAAAAGAGAAAGATAATATTAAAAGCAGCAAGAGAAAAACAGTTTATTACCTACAAGGGAGCACCCATACGACTGTCAGCTGATTTCTCAACAGAAACGATGCAGGAAGTGGCAAGAAATATTCAACGTGATGAATAGCAAGAACCTACAACCAAGAATAATCTATCCAGCAAAGCTAACATTCAGAATTGAAGGGCAGACAAAGAGCTTCACAGATAAGAAAAAGCTAAAGGAGTTCATCAACTCCAAACCAGTATTATATGAAATGCTGAAAGGTACTCTTTTAGAAGAGGAAGAAGAAAAAGGTAAAAGCCAAAAAATTATGAACAACAAATACATATCTATCAACAAGTGAATCTAAAAATTAAGTGAATTAAAAATTTGATCAACAGAATAAACTGGTGAATATAATAGAATCAGGAGCACAGAAAGGGAGTGGACTAATAATTCTCATGGGGGAAGGGGTGAGGAGTGTACAGGGAGAGCCTGGACAAAAATCATACACCTATGGATGAGATCAATGGGAGGGAGCTAAGGGCAGAGGGAGGGGTGGGAGCTGGGTGGAGGAGTGCTATGGAGGGGAAAAAAGAGAAACAAATGTAATAATCTGAATAATAAAGATTTAATTTTAAAAAAAAGGAAAGGAGAGAGGGTAGGACCCATTTCAGAGGCCAATCAGGTCCTCTAGAACAATTGATTAAATTCACAACTAGACTATTTCCCTTATCCACTCATACTCAAGGGCCACTAGACACTTCCTTCAATTGTCCAAGAGCTAGGAACCAGGCAACTAGGGACAGCCCTATTGTCCTGGAGTTTGGAAAATTATTCAAATGAGCCCATTTCAGGAAGCCCAGGTAACCGAGCTAATCCCACTGGCTTGCCCTGTAGGAGCTGCCTCCTACAGCTCCAGTTTACCGTCACCCTGTCCCTGATGTAAGTCTTATGTCCTCTTTGGAGCTCCAAGTGACAAAGGATTCTTTTATGTGAGTGTCATTCTGTTGTGTCCCTCCATCAGAACAATATTTAAACCTTGCAAGTACACAGGGCATAAAATTCGCATGTAATCTTTTTAAAGTGACAATTTCGTGACATTTCATACTTCGCAAAGTCCTGCGACCATCACCACTACCTGATTAATTCCAGAACATTCCATCATCCCAAAAAAGAACACAGGTCCCATTAAGCAGTCACTCCCCACCTACCTCTTCCTACAGCCCCTGGCAACATTAATGTGTCTTCTGTTTCTGTGGGTTTGCTTGTTCTGGGCATTTCATATCAATGAAATCACATTATGTGGCCTTTTGTGTCTGGTTTCCTTCACGGAGCAGTATGTTTTCAAGGTTCATCATGCGATAGCTTGGGTCCATGGTTCATTCCTTTTGTGTAGTTGAATAATAGTACATCAGATGGATATATTGGGGTTTAAAAAACAACAACTCAGGTACTATTTTAAGAGCTATAGATATATTAGCTCCTATGAGGTAGGTACCATTATCATTCCCCATTTTATAAGGAGAGGAAACCGAGGCTCAGAGAACTGAAGCAAGGTGCTCAAAGTTGCACAGCTCCTGGGTGGCAGAGCCAGGCCTTGACAGTTGGTAGTTTGCATACAGTGTCTGCACTTTCAGCCACTGTCTTACACCCTTCTCATAGCCTGATGCACGTAGACAATGTGGCAATTGCGACATGTCCCTCAGTCATTTCCATGGGGGATGCAGACAGGAAAGGAGACTTGTGATCACATAGCGAGTCATCCCCAGCCAGGGCTGGAGAGGGGTGGTGAGGGCAGAACTCAGATGCTGCATTGTCCGGGGAGGGTGGGGGTCTGCCAGAGAGGGTGCTGATTATATCCTGCACCCTTAATGGGTCCTTCAAAAGAGAGTGGCTTGGGTTTCCATGACAACAGGCAGGCAGCATCACAAGGAGATAGCTGAGTTTCCTCCCCCAACCCATATCTGTCTCAGGAATCTGTGCTCTCCATGCCTGCCTTTCTGGATCCAGAGAGAGCAGCTGTGTGGGTGGTCGGAGCTCACACCTGCTGGTGCATTCAGAGACCCTCTTCTGAGCCCTGCCTCAGCCAAGCGGCAGAGGGATGGACAGAAGGAATTAGGCAGAGTGGGGAGTTGCCTCAAGTTTTCCCAGTAACATCACAAATCAGCAAGGGGTTGAAGAAAGCTCTGAGATGGAAATTGTTAACAGGACAGGACAGGGCAAGACTTTTTTACTGACAGTGATCAGTCACGTTACAGAATGTGCTCTTTAGGGCAGGGAAGGGAGATTTGACAAGAGAGCAGGGGAGGCAATAATTGGAGAAAAAAAATCATCCTCGTTTGATCCCACCTGGCCCAGACTCAGTGACAAACCAGGCTGGATCAGGAGAAGGAAAGCAGAAAAGGGTTGTGAACACCACTGACTTCCATGCGGGCAGCTATAAAGGACACTATTGGAACAATGGAAAGTCTTGGAATCTGGATGGTGGATTAGATGATCGGGCTTATCAGTTTGACATTTCCAATTTTGATCATTACATATTGGGTCTAAGAGAATGTCCTTATCCTTTGGAAATGCTCACTGAAGTATTTAAGAGTAAAGATTGTAAAGACTCCAAATTACTTCCCCAAATTATTCAGAAAACATTATAATACATTGTGTGTGTGTGTGTGTGTATATATATATATATATATATATATATATATATATAATAAAATGTAATGCATATATATATTACATTTTATGTATCTTAAACATGTATATAATATTTATAACACATTATATTCTGTTATAAGTTATATTATAGGTATATCATTATCCTATATCAGTGGTCAGCAAACTGCAGCTCATGAGCCACATGCAGCTCTTTGGCCCCTTGAGTGTGGCTCTCCCACAAAATACCACATGCAGGTGCGCACGTATAGTGTGATTGAAGCTTTATGGCCCATGCACAGAAGTCGATTTTCGACTCTCAAAAGAAATTTCAATCGTTGTACTATTGATATTTGGCTCTGTTGACTAAAGAGTTTGCCTATCACTATCCTATATAATAAAAGGCTAATATGCAAATTGTCCTCATGACCAGAAGTTTGACTGGGAATTCAACCAGGGGTAGGGCTGGCTGACCAACTGCCTACAGCCCCTTCCCCTCACTGGCCCGGCCTGATTAGCCCCCATCGGGGCAGGCCAGTGGAATTTGTGCACTGGGCCTCTAGTCTGTCTGTCTGTCTATCTAAAAGGCTAATATGCAAAGTGTCCCCTGGGGAGTTCAAACGGGAGACTGGGAGTTTGATTGCTTGCTGTGACGTGCACTGACCACCAGGGGGCAGCGTGGAACACGGCAGGTGACCAGCAGCAGAGTCAGGGTGCTGAGGAAATGAGGGAAGGAGGAGGCAGGGAGGTGGAGAGATGGAGAGCAGGGAACCTGGGAACCTGATTAGCCCTGATTGCTGGCCAGGGACCATACCCATGCACAAATGTCATGCACTGGGCCTCTAATATAATATAAACATGTGTCATATATACTTATGTATCACATTTATGTACATATATAATCCTATATAACTAAAGAGCTAATATGCAAATGGTCATCATGCCCTCATGCCATCACCCCTTAACTGCTCAGACACTCAACACTGGAAAGAGAGGAATGGGGATCAGCCAGGCACAAATGAGCTCACAAGAGAGGAATGAGGACCAGCCAGGCTACGGCCCAGGAGAGGGACAAGCCACTCACCCCACAGTCCTAGGCACCAGCACCTGCCCCTGTGGCCTGGGAGAGGGACAAGCCACATGCCCACCCACAGTCCCCTGTGGCTGTGGCTGGCCCAGTCAAAGCTGGCCCGGGTCCTGGGTGCCTGCAGCTGGCTAGAGGGAGGGAAGCCTGGGTCCCAGGTGAGGGGTGAGGTAGAGGTGGTTAGGGGCAATCAGGCTAGCAGGGGAGCAGTTAGGGGCAATCAGGCAGGCAGACAGAGGAGTTAGGGACCATCAGGCAGGCAGACAGGCAAGCAGTTAAGAGCCAGCAATCCCGGATTGTGAGAGGCAGTCAGACATCCCCCAAGACTGGAGAGGGTGCAGGCTGGGCTGAGGGATGTTCCCCCACTCCCGTGCATGAATTTCATGCACCAGGCCTCTAGTATATAATAAATATATAGACTGGGGGGTGACTGCTCATGGGGAAAGGGTTTCACAAAAATACAGAGGTGGGCAAAAGTAGGTTTACAGTTGTTCATATGGAAAAATAATACAATAAATAATAATACAAAAATAAATTATTTTGCATACTCACAACTATAAACCTACTTTTGCCTACCCCTGTGTTTTGGAACTAGACAGAGGTGATGGTTGTACAACATTGTGAATGTCCTAAATGCGCTGAGTTGCGCATGTTATCAGGGATAATCTTATTTCAATTTTTTAAAATTAAATACTCAAAGAAAAGCTTCTCTCTTGTTTGTTGTCACAGGGAACCACGCACTCCTGCTACTCAACAACATTTCTATTAGAAATGAGTGAAGGTCGCCTTTAAGGCCCTCAATGAGAAAGAAAAAATACATATCATTGAATGCCACCAATATCAGTCATCTCCGCTTGAGAAGTGCTAACTAAAATGCCCCCCAAAGCCAGGCCGGTGTAGGTCAGTGGTTGAGTGTTGGCCTATGAACCAGGAGGTCATAGTTTAATTCCCAATTAGGGCAAATGCCCAGGGTTGCAGGTTCAATCCCCAATGTGGGTGTGCAGGAGGCAGCCGATCAATGATTCTCTCTCACCATTAAAAAATAAATGAATAAAATGCCCCCATATAATTTTCCCATGGTAGACTCCTTCCTCTTTCCCCAAATTTCATGTGTCCATGGGTATCTTCACAAGTCAGACTTCTGCTATAAAAAAAAAAAGTACACTTCACTGTAGACAACTAAGAAAGTAGTGTGGACAATGCCTGTTTTTATTCAGCAATGTCTTATCTTGTAGAAAAAATCAAGAGGACTTGATGAAATGTCCTTTTGATAGATGTGTTTAGCTCTGAATGTTTTATCTAGTATATTATAAAAAGAACCAATTGCAAAATTGTTTTAGGCACTTTTAAAAAGAAGGGACTGTCCCCTCATTGCTGCTGAAAAATCCCCCTAAAAGGCTGTCTTGTAGGCATGGAGTGAGAGATTCAATGAGGCACTGAATGCATCGTGCCTATGCTAAGGTCTATCCCCAGGGTCTTTGCTCTGTGTGTGGTCTTTTATTTGTTTGTTGTGGGGTTTTTCGTTTGTTTGTTTGTTTTTGTCAATCTTCATGGAAGGATTTTTTTTCCATTAAATTTTTAGAGAGAGTGGAAGAGAGGAAAGGGGAAGGAGAGAGAGAGAAACACTGATGTGAGAGAGACACATCACTTGGCTACCTCTCACATGCATCCTGAGTAGTCCATGGATCAAACCTGCAATCCAGGTACGTGCTCTTGACCAGGAATTGACCCCACAACCCTTTGGTGCACAGCCTGACGCTCTAACCACTGAGAAACACCAGCTAGGGCCTGTGTATAGTTTTGAAACATATCTCCAAACTTATTGACATCTCTCCCACATCTAACTTCCTTCCCTTGAGAGAGTGGTGTCTGATTCTCTCCCCTTGAAATGGTTCAAACTTAGCGAGCTTCTTCCAGAAAATGGCATGGGGTGGAAGTGCCCCTGGATGACTGTCCAGGCTGGGTGACACCCTCTAAAGCCACTGTCTGCAAATGCTGTGGCCTTGGGAGTTAGGCTTCAACCTATGAATTTTGGGAGGGCGCAATTCAGTCCACAGCAGTCACCAAGCCTGAAGTAATGTATTAAGCCAAGCAGATAACTAGAATGATAGGAAACACTGCTTCTTTCAACAACTTTACCTGAAAAATTCCCTATCAGTGAAACATCTCCCAACTACTTCCTTCCCTCTCCAGCCAGGTCTAACCTCTTCCTCCTCTGGGTTCCCATTTCTCTGACTATACATACACCCTGACTTAGCCTCCCTCCCTTGATCGGATTCTGGGTTCTTGAGAACACTTGTCTGCCTGCTCACTGAGACACCCCCAGCATGTAGCAAGGAACCCAAAACATTGTCGGTGCTTAGAATATCAATAAACGTGGCTGAATTGATTATATAAAGACATATAACAACTCCTCAGGCCGAAACTGGTTTGGTTCAGTGGATAGAGTGTCTGCCCGCGGACTGAAAGGTCCCAGGTTCGATTCCGGTCAAGGGCATGTATCTCGGTTGCGGGCACATCCCCAGTGAGGGGTGTGCAGGAGGCAGCTGATCGATGTTTCTCTCTCATCCATGTTTCTAGCTCTCTGTCCCTCTCCCTTCCTCTCTGTAAAAAATCAATAAAATATATTAAAAAACAAACATACAAAAGAATACCTCGGGCTGAGGGAAGCAGCATAGATCTATCCAGTCCCTTCAAGAACACAA
This sequence comes from Lasiurus cinereus, assembly GCA_011751065.1. Classification (NCBI taxonomy): domain Eukaryota; kingdom Metazoa; phylum Chordata; class Mammalia; order Chiroptera; family Vespertilionidae; genus Lasiurus; species Lasiurus cinereus. Next base: position 9,076,943 of record JAAGEH010000343.1, on the reverse strand, counting down.
TGGGACTATTCTTTGGAATCTAATAACCAAGGCGTATTTTCCCATGGAGCAGGCAGTCCCCCAGAGGGAGACGGACATAGCAAACAAACTCTGAGGGAACGGTGTGATGCCGTTTAGTAAGTATAGACAGTAAAACTAGAGCCACAAGCTACACTGGCGATCGAGCCCACAACCCGGGTCCCGTCACTACTGCTGCACCACGAACTACTCCAGAACATGCAGTCTTAAGACGATCACTGTCTTACAGGTCATGGCGTGGGCAGGTCAGGAATTTGGGCAGGGCTCAGCTTGGTGGTGAGGCGAACCAACAAGAGGCTCTACACACTGGTCTAGCCAGCACGACGGTCTTGACTTCTTTCATGGGGGCTGGCTTCCTCAGAGAATTAGTGGATAATTAGTACCAAAACTGAGGAAAAGACTTTCCTATAATCCAATTGGATAAAAAAAATTCCTTCATAGAGCGTCGGCCTGCGGACTGAAAGGTCCCGGGTTCGATTCCGGTCAGGGGCATGTACCTTGCTTGCGGGCACATCCCCACTGCAGGGAGTGCAGGAGGCAGCTGATCGATATCTCTCTCTCATCGATGTTTCTGACTCTCTATCCCTCTCCCTTCCTCTCTGTAAAAAATCAATAAAATATATTTTAAAAAATTCCTTCAGAACCTTAAAACAAACAATTAAGAACACACACACACACACACACACACACACACACGAGAGAGAGAGAGAGAGAGAGAGAGAGAGAGAGAGAGAGAGAGAGAGAGAGAGAGAGAGAGAAGGCGCGAGCGCCCGCTCAATGTGCCCGCTTCAGCTCAGCCTCAGCGGAGTTTCCCTCCAAGACTGCGTTCCCTCAGCGGGACCTGGGACACCAGCACCGAAGCGGCGAGAGACCCTCACTGGAGCTGTGCGCACCGAGCGCCTCACACCGAAGCGGTCTCACAGCCCAGGCGGTCCACACGCCAGCTGTACCCCTAAAGCCTCCCCTCATGACCGCACCCCGAGAATCTCTGGGGTTATACTGCCTTGGTGGCCACCACCTTCAGTTGCCAGTGTTAAAGGGTGAGTGAGTGAAGGAATAAATGCATGAGAAGTGAGTGCACTACTAGATTGGACCCTTAGGGCCAATCTGTACTTACTGCACCCCTAACATCCTCGCCCTGCTGGCTTTCCTGCCTTTCCGAGCGCCCCCTGTCTGTCAGCAGCCCAACTCAGACGGCTCGGCCGGCTTAGCCAGTTTTCCCTTTCGGTAATAGGCACCAAGTTGCTCCCGATGACTTCTGGGGAATGTAGTCTTTGGCGCTTGCTTGCGTTTCCTGTTGGCTTCGGCTTTGAGACAATCCCAACACTTTCTTGGGTCCCATAAGCTACCGCGGTGGCATTGCATCTCGGGAATTGTAGTCCTCCGTTGACAGTTTCCGCTCTAATCGACGGCAAATGGAACGACAATTCCCACCAGGCGCCGTGCTAAAAGTTCGCTTGGGGCTAGCCCGCGAACTTCTGGGAGATAGAGTTCTCAAACCTCACAGTTCCTTCCCTATCCTACCGAGCAGGCCGGCTCCGAGGACTACATTTCTCTATGGACTCCCATTAGACCACGGCTCCCGGCAGCGGCAACCATTTTGTTCCGCCCAAGGAGCCCCTAAGATGGCGGCGGGGGAGACGGTGAAGGTTGCAGCCGGACCCTCCGGGCTCTAGCCCGCCGTCTCCCCGTCACCCGGCGGCCAGCCCATGGCCTGGCAGAGGTGCGGACAATGGACCTCCGCACCGTCGTGTACAATGCCGCCCGCGACGGCAAGCTTCCGCTGCTTCAAAAGCTGCTCAGCGGCCGCAGCCGGGAGGAACTGGACGAGCTGACAGGAGAGGTGGCCGGCGAGGGGACGCCGCTGCTCATCGCCTCCCGCTACGGCCACCTGGACGTGGTCGAGTACCTGGTGGACCGGTGCGGCGCGAGCGTGGAGGCGAGCGGCTCGGTGCACTTCGACGGCGAGACCATCGAGGGCGCGCCGCCGCTGTGGGCTGCCTCGGCCGCCGGCCACCTGGACGTGGTGCAGAGCCTGCTGCGCCGCGGGGCCTCGGTGAACCGCACCACGCGCACCAACTCGACGCCCTTGCGCGCCGCCTGCTTCGACGGGCACCTGGAAGTGGTGCGCTACCTGGTGGGCGAACACCAGGCCGACCTGGAGGTGGCTAACCGGCACGGGCACACGTGCCTCATGATCTCCTGTTACAAGGGCCACCGTGAGATCGCCCGCTACCTGCTGGAGCAGGGCGCCCAGGTGAATCGGCGCAGCGCCAAGGGTAACACGGCCCTGCACGACTGCGCCGAATCCGGCAGCCTGGAGATCCTGCAGCTCCTGCTGGGGTGCAACGCTCGCATGGAACGGGATGGCTACGGCATGACCCCGCTGCTGGCAGCCAGTGTGACCGGCCACACTAACATCGTGGAATACCTTATCCAGGAGCAGCCTGCTGGGATGGAGGTGCAGCCAGGGCCGGCCCAAGAAGGGCCTTCCGGTCTGGGGTGCGTGAAGTCCCAGGGCGCCAGCTGTTGCGGTTCCTCCCCCGAGGAACCTCCCAGTGAAACTTATGAGAGCTGCTGCCCCACCAGCCGGGAAGCCGCCGTGGAAGCCTTGGAATTGCTGGGAGCCACGTATGTGGATAAGAAGCGCGATCTGCTTGGGGCCCTGAAACATTGGAGACGGGCTATGGAGCTGCGGCACCAGGGGGGCGAGTATCTGCCCAAACCAGAGCCCCCGCAGCTGGTCCTGGCCTACGATTACTCCAGGGAGGTGAACACTGCCGAGGAATTGGAAGCGCTCATAACCGACCCAGACGAGATGCGCATGCAGGCCCTGTTGATCCGAGAGCGCATTCTGGGTCCCTCTCACCCAGACACTTCTTATTATATCCGTTATAGGGGTGCCGTGTATGCCGACTCAGGCAACTTTGAGCGCTGTATCCGCTTGTGGAAATATGCCCTAGACATGCAACAGAACAACCTGGAGCCTCTGAGCCCCATGACCGCCAGCAGCTTCCTTTCATTTGCTGAACTCTTCTCTTACGTACTTCAGGACCGGGCAGCCAAAGGCAGCCTGGGCACACAAATTGGCTTTGCTGATCTCATGGGCGTGCTCTGCAAGGGGGTCCGGGAAGTGGAACGGGCCCTGCAACTGCCCAAGGAGCCTGGGGACTCTGTCCAGTTCACCAAGGCCCTGGCCATCATCCTCCACCTGCTCTATCTGTTGGAGAAAGTGGAATGCACGCCCGACCAGGAGCATCTGAAGCATCAGACCATCTACCGGCTGTTGAAGTGTGCCCCCCGGGGCAAGAATGGCTTCACTCCTTTGCACATGGCTGTGGACAAGGACACCACAAACGTAGGCCGATACCCAGTGGGCAGATTCCCCTCCCTCCAGGTGGTCAAGGTACTGCTTGATTGTGGGGCCGATCCAGACAGTCGGGACTTTGACAACAACACCCCATTGCACATAGCTGCCCAGAACAATTGTCCGGTGATTATGAATGCCCTGATTGAAGCCGGGGCCCACATGGATGCCACCAATGCCTTCAAGAAAACAGCCTATGAACTGCTGGATGAGAAGCTGCTGGCTAAGAGCACCATCCAGCCCTTCAACTATGTAACCTTGCAGTGCCTTGCAGCCCGCACCCTGGACAAGAATAAAATCCCCTACAAAGGCTTTATCCCTGAGGAGCTGGAGGCTTTCATTGAACTGCACTGATAGGATTCTGAGAAGAGAGAAACCTGGAGAGGTGCCCACACCAGTCGTTGCCATCTCTTGGTGAGCACTTCAGGTGGCATGAAACAGAAAGAGGGCTCTCCCAACCCCACAGCCTTTCATCTAGCAGAAAGTGGGGAAAGGAGTTAGCTATTGGTGCTAGAAGCCTTCAGGATCATGTGCTCGGAGAACTTTCTCCAGGAGGACATGCACCCGTCCATAATTGGGTGAAGATGCACTACTTTCTATACATCCCATCTGCCTGGGTCTAGGAAGATTTTGCTTCCTGAGAGGCAGAGGGATCAAAGCCATTGTTTTCCTATACTAGAAACAAGAAGAAACTGAAAATTGGGTCTGTCCTTCTTTGCCCCTTATGTGGCTGGATAAACCCAGCCACAAAATACAGTGTTAGGAATGGGGGCTCCCAAAGTGGAAAGTTGGAGACTCAAGAAGCAAGATCATTTCTCACTTCTTACAGCACAGTTGTACCCCACTTCCTCCCACGTTGCCATAATTGTCCCACACAGGCAGGACTCTGTTTAGGGTAGCCTGCTGCTTGCATAGCTTGGGCTGGTTTGGTGTTCTGTTTATTGAGTAGGTGGGCAGGCTACAGGCATCACAGGAGATCTGAGGGTTTGTGCCATATCTTTTAAGAATTTGAAATTTTCTTTTAAGAGTTGATAGGTTAATTTTGTGCACAAGGGTTTTGTAATGCCTGAGGTTGCCAAGGTCCTCAGGAGCAAGCTTTATGGTGTGAAGAATTTGGTGAAGGAGGTAGAAGACCACAGTATCGGTTCCTAAAATGCAGGTGGCTGTGCGTTTCTTAAAACTTCACTCATTTGCCTTTTCCTTGAGCCTCTCGTATTTCCATCCTCATTAGAGAGGTATTTTTTTCTAAACAGGTTCAGGCCAAACGCCCAAGGAGCTGAGCTTGATGTGTTTCCCACTGAGTGAGAACTAGCAAGGTTGTTTTGGGGCTTGGGTTTTCACAGATTCTGAGTTAGAATTGAAGGCCACGTCAGCCCCACAAATCATATACAAGTGCACAGTATTGCGGGTATAGCCACCCTAAGTGGCTCCAACTACTCTGACCACTGCTCAGGTCTTCCTAAGGAAATCCTAAGTGCAGCATTAACTCCATAAATCAGCTGGATGAGACAGGCTTTCCATCACTCAGGGTACAAAGTGCCTGTGTTAAGAGAACCTGCTGCAGAGAGGTTTTTCTTGGGTAGTACTGCTTATGCCCTGACAGGCAATAGGGGACTCTTCCTGGCCTATGTGAACAAGAGTGAATAGCAGAAGGGGACAGAAGCTCAGGTCACACCTCTGCAGCCTTGTCAAATGGCAGCTACACGGAGACCTCGGACACCCCAGCAGGTCCATGGATACTCTGCCCTCTGAGAAAACTAGGCCTCGTATGGATTTGCATATTCACTCACAAGACCAGGTTTTACCTTCTGTGGAGGTGGGAAACAGCACAGAATAAAGAAATGAGGCCATTAAATTGTGAGTCCTGATGCTGGTGTTTGTCATTAAGAAGAACATTAGAAGAAAACCACCCAACAGTTCCTTGCTGGGGTAGGTGGGGGAGAAGGGAGGAAAAGGGTGCCCTGAGAGTAAAAGGCCATGGTGCCAGTCCACTTAAAGGAGATGTCCTCAGGCTGCCATCTCTACCAAGTTCATATATATATATATATATATATATATATATATACACACACACACACACACACACATTTTATTGTTGATAGTATTACAGATATTTCCCATTTATCCCCCCCACCCCCTTACCCCTATTCAGCCCCCAGGTCTTCACTACCCTATTGCCTGTGTCTCCATGGGCTATGCATGTAAGTTCTTTATCTCTTCTCGTCCCCTCCATCCCCACATCAAAGTATGTCAGTCTGTTCCATGCCTCCATGCTGGAGTTTTTCTTTATGTGCTAGGGCTCTGTGTAAGATTTCATTCAGAAATGGAGTATTGCTTCATAAAAAGAAAAAGCGAAACCACCGCCTTAGTTAAAACCCTTCGCTTTGCATGGAAAAGAGGGAAAGGCGAGGAATGGCTGAGGGAACAAGAAAGCCTGCCAGCTCAATGAGACCCATAGATGGAACCGGTGGAGTGCTGTGGCCAAGAGGTCTGTTCATGAACTTGGTGGGTTTTCTGGGGCTGCTTCCAGCTTAGGAAAATCCAGGCCTCCCCTCTTTTTTTTTACTACGATCTCAGTTGTGAAATTGTTTTTTTCCACATTAGCACAGTCAAACTCCTACCCAAAGCACTGGCAGATTGGATTTTCCCAAGCACCCACTGTTTGCCAGTTCCCTTAGGGGGAAGGCTTGAGCTGTTTTTCCTGAGGTTTTTGATTTCTAAGTTCTCGCCTCCTGTGGCTGTAGGAAAGACCATGCCATGCCATGCCCTGGTGACATTTTGCCTCCAGTAGTTCATTGGGCTGGAGGGTTCTCCCTCTCCTGACTTCACTGGGTGCCCAACAACCCTCAGTAGCTAATACCCACTCAGGTGCAACATGAATATATCCTTGCCTTCAAGGAGTGGATTTCAAATCAACAGGTGCATTTATTGAGCCCTGACTGCATGCTGGCACCATTCTACATGCTGCCTCATTAACTATCACCACAGGCCTGTCAAGTAGGTATCATTCTTTCTATTTTGAGGTGACAAAGGATGTCAGGAGGCTCATCAGAAAGGAAAACGGATCTGTGCCAAATGCTTTCCTTACAGACTTCCCAGTCAAAGCCTTCCCAGGGTCAGGTGAGGATTGTTTCAGCAGCTCACAATGGGGATGGCCTGCTTCCTCTGGGCGTCCTGATACGGCAGCCAGCAGAGTGGAAGGCATCTTTCTGCCAGCCAAAGACCTAACGTTCACGTTCACTTGGATGGGAACAATCAGTAGCCCAGAAATGGGGGATGGGGGAGGAGCCTGCCAGCCCAAAACATCTGTATTTCAGGTGACATTGGGGTTCTGTAACATGGAACAGATTCGATGGGAGAAAGGCAAAAAACAAAACAAGAAAGCACATGATAAAATTATTACCTGTAATTTATCAGTGAAGAAACAAGTCAGAGAGGCCAAGTGGCCTGCTCAAGGCCACACAGCCAGGAAATGACCCACTTCACTGATAGTTGAGCAAATTGAGGCTTGGTGAGGGGTAGGGATTTGCTCAAGTTCACTCAGCCAGGAAGCATGCAGCCCACCTCACCAGTGGGAGCCTTTACCCCCACTTCCCACCTTACTTCCTGCCTCCACAGAACTGAAATTCTGCTCATTTGTTCATTTACTTGCTTAATAATACTTTTCCCAGACCTTCCAGATCCCCCTAGGGGTCTGCTTAATCACTGCCATGCCCTTGGCACCCATGTGTTGAGGAAGGAAATGGATGAATGCCCTCAACTCTGAAATGCCAGTCCTTGGACTACTTGAGGCAGCAGCAGGGGACACGGGGCAGGCCCTGATGGCTTAGCCACGTACAGAACCCGCCACCCCCACTGGATTCCAGCACTGTCATCTGAGCAGTGTTTACCGGAGGGGAGGGGCAGGGAGGGGATCAGATCGTCCTGGCCCCAAGTTAAAGATAGCACAGCTCCGAATCACATCACAGGCTGGAAAGGTGAGCTGACCAACCGCTGGCACAGCAGGGCACTACATGTGCCCAGAGAAAGGATGGGTGGGGTGCGGGTTCCTGTGGGAGATTCTGTGAGGGTTGGACAGAGAGGGTGGTTCCAGCCAGTGGTTGTCACAACATGTGTTAGGCAAGTCCCAGCCCAAACGCCAGCAGCAATCCCTCTTGCAGGGCAGGGGGAGAAGCGTTCCCTCCCTGGCCCAGCACCTGTGGTTCTTGTAGGTCACAGAAGAGACTTTGAACTTAGGCTTTGAACAGGACATCGGGGATCCCCCAGGTCAACCCTCTCCCTCTGCCTTATGCCCTAATGTCCCCTCCTACAGCCCATCGAGCAATGATCTTGATAAAATGTCACCTCCTTTGTGAAGCCCTCCCCGGTTGTCAGAGGCACAGCCCAGCCATCTTCCACCACATCCCCCTCGTGTACTAGTATTTCCTTCTCAACCCTTATAACCTTAACTCCTAGAACCATCTTTTCCTTTACAAGCGTCTTTTGTTCATCATGTCCCCCCCCCCTCTAGAATGCCCACTCCACAGGCTCATCCCGGCTGTGTGCCCAGTGCATGAGAGAAGACCTGACCCAGAGTAGCTCTTTAAGTATCTGCTGAATGAATAAATGAACTCACATAGTTCCTTCTAAGCGCAGGAGGCCTGTGCGGCCAGATCAGAGTGAGTGAGGGGGAGCAGTAGGAGCTGGGGGGTGCAGGCAGATGGTGCAGGGCCTTTAGGACCCAGGGAGCTATTTGGGTGTTATCCATAGGGAAACAGGCAGCCGTGGCAGTTTCAAGCCAAGGAGAGGAGTGACGTGATTTCAATTTTGAGATCTCTGTGGGTGAGGCTGGAGGAACGTTTGGGGTGGATCTAGAGATCAGGGGTGGGGGTGGGGGAGCATAAGGGGTAGAAGGGTGAGCTATGCAGGTGTCCCAGTGAGCACTGGGGGAAGAGGGCTGGACCAAGTCATGCCCTGGGTGGACAGATGTCAGATCTACTTTGAAGATGGCTGGCAAGAGCTGTTGATGATCTAGGATGGAGAACAGGGATCGAGAGGAGTCAAAATGGATTAGGTTTTGAGCCAGAGTCAGTAGGTGGATGGATCATGGAGCTGTTTAAGGGGCTGGAGAGAAATGGAGCAGAGTTCTGAACCTGAGATGGCTCTAGGGCCTCCTGGGAGCCCCACGTAGCTGCCTTGTTTACCACAGGATAGTGCTTGGTGCATAGTGGCACTCAGTACTTGGTGACTGAGAAGAGGCTCTCAGTCCAGGGAAGGTAGGCCTGTGAGTTGCTGAAGTGGCTTAGCGTTGACTTCTAAAGGACCTCAACCTCCAACGTCATTTGGGACAGGAAGGTAACACGGCTTCAGTCAAAGAAGAAAACACAGAACTAGGAAATATTTTGAACTGAGATAAAACACAACACATGAAATGTGTGGACTGCAGCAGCTGAAGCAGTGCTAGAGAGAAACGGGCTCTGAATGCTTGGAAGAGAGTGAAAATGGAGAATCCATGATCTTTGGCAGGAGTCTGCAAGCTTTGGTCCCTGGGCCAGATCCAGCCTCCTTTTTAAAATAAGGCTTTATTGAAACCAAAAGCTGCTTAAATTTCTTTTAGTTGTTTATTGATTTGAGAAATAGAGAAGGGAGAAAGAAAAAAAACATCAATTTGTTGTTCCACTTCTTTATGCATTCATTGGTTGCTTCTTGTATGTGCCCTGACTGAGATCAAACCCACAACCTTGGGGCCCTATCCAAATGAGCTACTCTGCCAGGGTTTTTCTTTTCTTTCTTTTTTTTTAAGTTTAAATTGAATGAAACACATGGTGAGGGTGAGGGGTCCATATTTGGTCCTCAGCCCACCAATCATTTCTCTGATTTAGCTGTTTTTTCTTTTAGAGAATGAGCATGCTCATTGGGCAGTGTGAAGTAGTGGTTAGTGCACAGGCCATATAACCTTAGTATCATCATTTCCCTTCCTTGTGCCTCAGTCTCCTCATCTATAAAACGGGGTAAAGATAAGCAGCTGCCTCCTGGCATTGTATGAAGGATTAAATGAGTTTACCCATGAAAAAGTCCTGGCACACAATAAGCACTCAGTAGTGCTCTCATAGTTATAGGGCACCTATATGCGCACCCATTTGTACATTAATACATAGACAAAAGGTAAGTTTTAAATTTTTTAAATAGTTATGTATTTATTTGAATGTGTCTTAGAAACAAAGCATAGCTAGCTTCACCCAACATGTGAGTTCACAGATGTTAATACTGCAAATGACCCAAGTTTAAAAATAAAGATGAGCTTAGCTGGAGTAGCTTAGTGCTTGGGCATCCAGCTATGAACCAGGAGGTCACGGTTCCATCTCAGGTCAGTGCACATGCCTGGGTTGCAAGCTCGATCCTCAATGGAGGGCATGCAGGAGGCAGCCAAACAATGTTTCTCTCCCTCTTTCTCAAAAATCAATGAAAACATATTTAAAAAGAAAAATAAAGGCAGGTTCGTATTTTATACAATTTTTTTTTTACCTAGATAAAATTTACCATTGTAAAGTGTATAGTTTAGTGGCTTTTAGTATAGTTGCAAGGTTATGTAACATCACCAATATCTAATTCTAGTGGAGGCAGGAGGGAAGATTCATTTTAAAAAAATTATCAAACAACTCAAGGAGTAGGAAAAAGTGAGTAAGAGGACAGTAGAAAGGTAAGCAAAGCTTGGGGATCAGCAGGAGGATGCGAAGAGCATCAACACTCCACATGACAAAGGGGATGAGTCAGGCTCAGGGACAGTGTTTACAGGGTGGGAACGGGCACAGAGCCCAGTGAGGGCGGTCTGAGGGGCCCCAAGGAAGCCTTGGAGAGGTGAGGTGGTGGGGTCAGGGCAGCTGAGAGGTCTCAGGCTGCTCCTTTTCTTGGAAAGAATATTTTTTTTACTAGTAACTTCCCTTGGAAATTGGAAACCCTGGACGCCTCCCAGGGCTATAATAAGGCCGTGTCCATTGACCAAGTTAAAAATAAAAGATCCCCACCAGGGGCACTCTGGGCTGGGCGGAGGTACTGTGTAGGCTGGGCAGGGGTAGGACCTGCTCTGTGGCTTAAGGCATGTGTCTGCCCTCTCTGGTCTCTGGTCCCCAACAGCATTAGACTGCCGGTTTCCAAAGACCCAGTTAGTGGGGAGATTTATATGGCTGGGCTGCTGCCTTAAGGAGGCTGTAAGCCAGGAGAGGGGGCACAGGGACCCTCAGAGTTCTCTGGGGAGGATACTCCCACCCCAGGCCTGAGCAGGAGAGGCTGGACATACTGGCCGTCTGCGCCACCTGGTGGCAATGAGTACTCATCGCCTCAACTGAGTCCACACAAAGGAAGCATCCTGTTCTCTGGGCCAGGGAGACACACGTCCTGTACCCAGGTCAACTGCACTGGCTCCTCTCAGTCCATAGGGCTTTTGGACTGCCCCCTCTAGGACTCCTCCCTGACACCCCTCCGCCCCCCAGAAATCTCTGTGTGCCCTATCACATCCAGACTACTCAAGTTGTAACTACCTAGTCTTATGTCTGACTCCCTCACAGAGCTGTGAAACCCAAGAGGGCAGGAACAGAGTCTGCTTTAGTCAACACTGTATCCCCTGAATCTGAAACCAACCTGGTATACAGTAGGTGCTCAGTATATACTGTTTAATAAATAAATGAACAAACTGCTTGCCAGCAGGCAGGAAGAAAACATGGAAGCAAGAGGATGTTTTAAATATAAAAACAGACTTAAAACATAATTCGCATTCATTTATTGAGCACCTCTTCTGGGCCAGGCACTGGTATCCAGCAGTGCAGTCAACAGACAAAATTCACATCCTCATGGAGAAGGCAGGTGACAATGTGGCAATGAATAAGTGACTTATTTTGTCCAAATGTGCTAAGTGTTAGGGAAAAATAGAGCAGAGTCAGGGGGATCTGGTGGGTGCAACTGTAAATGAATTTTAAATGGGGTGCTCAGAGAAGCCCCCATTGAGAGGGTGGCATTTGAGTTAAGATCTGGAGGATGCGAGGAGAGAGCTATGAAGGTTTCTGGCGGAAGGACATTCCAAGCTGAGAGAACAGCCTATAAAAGGCCCTGGGGCGGGACCGGGCCTTGCAGGTTGGAGGATTAGTGAGGAAGCCTGTGTGGCTGGAGTGGAGTGAGCGAGGGGTAGAGGGAGAAAGTAAGGGCAGGGAGGGGGTGGGGGCAGGTCCTGCAGGGCCTTGTGGGCCTCTGGGAAGGTTTGGGCTTTTTTTTTTTTTTTAATAATATCTTTTCATTTGTCTCAGAGGGGGAGAGGGAGAGATAGAAACATAGATGAGAATCATTGACCAGCTGCCTCCTGCATGCCCCACACTGGAGTTTGGGCCCACAACCCAGGCATGTAGCCTTGACCAGAGTTGAACCTGGAATCCTTCAGTCCGCAGGCTGATGCTCTATCCACCAAGCCAAACCGGCTAGAGCAGCGGTTCTCAATATGTGGGTCGCGACCCCTTTGGGGGTCGAACAACTCTTTCACAGGGGTCGCCTAAGACTATCGGAAAATGCAGATATTTACATCACGATGCATAACAGTAGCAAAATTTCATGGTTGGGGGTCACCACCACATGAGGAACTGTATGCAAGGGTCGCAGCCTTAGGAAGGTTGAGAACCACTGGGCTAGAGCAAGGTTTGGGCTTGTATCCTGAAAGAGGGAGCTGGGGTCCCTGGAGGGCTGCGGGCAGAAATGGCCCGACTTGGGTGCTCAGAGGGGTCCCCTGGCTGCCGCAGGGAGAACACACTGCGAGGGCAGGGACTGAATACGAACCAAGAGCCTCCGAAATGGGAAACTGGGTGGCTGGGGCCAGGGAAGAGAGGGCAGCTGGATCCGGATTCCTCTTTGGTGCCTTTTGAATTTTGAACCATGAGAATGTATTTCTTGTTCAACAGAATGTAAACTTAGATACACACCTGTTGATTGTGCATTGGTGTGTAGTGCTACACTGATTGGGGAGGCTTGTGAGTGGGGTGGGGGGGAAGTCTGTCACCTCCTCTGTGTCTCACTATGCAGTAGGACAACCAGATTTGAATATGTAAATTTGTGAGATTCAGATGCAGCCCACCACCTGTCTCTCCCCCTTCGCCCCCTTTCTGCCCAAGCCAAGTCACAGCTACGCAGGTGCTGGGACAGTGGGTAAAGCACTAGCTTCTGTGGTCCAGAAATGGGAGAACATCTGTAAACTATCTATCCATCTCAGAAAGACATCCGAGCAGGGACGCAGTACTGACCTCCAAAACCAAATATCTGTTATTTACTCACATTTCACAGTTTTTAAAGGGGAAAAATTTCAAGAGAATTTCCCTATTTTTCTTGAAGGCTGTTTGGCCTAGAGGGGACATGGGATGTCCCCAGGAAACACCCAGGCCATGGTGGCCACCAGGGGGCGCTGGTGCAACAGGGATTATAGCTGAGCCCCCAACTCGAGAATACGTGGCCCTCCTGACTAGAGTTGCCATATTCTACTCAGCCTCCCCTGCAGGCTTTTGCTGTGCTCTTTTCCCAACCCACGGCCCATTCCCAATGTCTTAGCTAACTTCCTCCTTCCAGAAGCTTCTCAATTCCCCAACGCTGACCAAGGCCCCCTTTTAGGCTCCAGCAGCCCTCTACATTTCCCCATCACAGCCCCCATTATCCCATAATAGATAGTCTCTGGCATTGGGCCATACCCACTGAATGGACAGAACAGCATTGTCCCGGGTCACCTCCAGGGTGACCACTCAGTTATCATTGTGCCCACAGGGCCTGCACAAGTAGGACCCCAATACATGTTGGTTGGCTAAGTGGACAGTTGAGTCGACATTCTCCTCCCTCACTGCAGGTAACAGGTCTGTGTACCCACAGTCCCCCACAGGCTCACACTCAGCAGGTGCTGAATAACTATCAAAATTACCACCCACTTAATATGTACCATGCCCTGTACTGGCTTCTGAAAGCGCCACAGTGACCAAGACAGATCTGTCCTGGCCCTCTCAGGGTGGGCACAGTGTGGTGGAGAAACCGCGAGTTAACAAATCATTAAATTAACAAGGATATTTCAAAGAATTTAAAAATCAACACAATGAAATAACAGGCTGCTCGGTTCCTGTATGGGCTAGAATTTGAGAGACCTCTGGCTCTTTCTCCTGCTCCCAAAGGTTACTTATGTGCTGTGTGCCCTTGTACAAGTAACTTTACCTCTCTGGGCCTGTCTCCTCATCTGTAAACTGGGGACAATGATAGTCTCCAGTTCCTGGGGCTGTTGGGAGAATGAAATAAGCCTGTCTGCCCTCTTCCTCTAGCTGCCGCTCTGGCCCCGTCTGTCCTTCCCACAGCAGCGCCCAGAGGGCGTCTGTGAGCACCTTGGTCAGGTCCGGCTCTTCTCAGCACACAGCTCTCCAGGGCTGCCACCTCCCTTGGTGGGGGGTGGGGTGAGGAGCAGCGGGATCCAATCCTTCATGTAGCCCACAAGGCCACAAGGCTGCATGTGGCCTGCCTCTCCTAGACTCCTCCTTCCCTGCCTCCCTCCCTCCCCTCCAGCTAGAAGGACCTCTGAGCTGTTCCTCCAACAGGTCAAACAGGGCTTACTCTAGGACCTTTGCACTGGCTATATCCTCTGCCCAGATCATCCCCACCCCAGCCCACCCGACTTTTCCACAGCCAGTTCCTTCTCTTCCTGCAGATCTTGGCTCCAACACCACGTCCTCAGAGAGGCCTCTCTGGCACCTGGGCCAAAGGTCCCTTTCCTGAGACACTCCCATCACCTGCCCCTGTTATCTTGCTTCCTTATTTGATGACTCACTCACTACTCCCCTCTACTCCACCTCCAACTGCACCCCACTGCCTGGGAAAATCCTGGCAGGCACTCAATAAATGTTGGTCAGATGAGCCCAATATTCGCGGCCACTGTCGTTATTTGCAGCTGGCTCTTACCCCCCAAACCCTGTCCTGCCCTATCCACCCCAGAACCCTATCGCAGGCTTTCCTCCCCAAGGTTTCACTTCATCTTTCTGGAGGCTGGGAACAGAGCCTTCACAAAATCTGAGTCAGCCACTAAATGCAAGTGGGGATGACAGTCTGGGTGAATCATACCAGGCCTGCCCTCGGGGCGGCAGACACTGAAGGGCATGCAAAGTACTTGTGCAAATCAGACAGTTGGGTGAAGGGGCCTCCAGCTATTTGGCTCAGCCCACCCAAATTCGCCTTCCTGGGCTCTCCTATCATTTCCTCCCTTCGAAGTTTGGCTTCTTCCATTGTAATCTCCCCAGTTCCAATCCAGAACGCACCTCTTTAGGCCTCAGTTTTCCCCATCTGGACAATGGGCCCATCCAGAGAAGGTTCTACCTCCGGAAGTCGTTTGGGGAGATTAAAATATGCTTCGATTTTTAAAGCCTCCAGAATCATTAAGTGGTGAGTGCTCAACAAACCCTATTCTCAAGAAAAGATGAATCCCCTCCCTGTCAAGTATGCAGCTAATAGGCCCTTACACTGTCCCTGGTGTTGCAGTGTTAGGGACAACTTACTGATGGGATCATAAACCCACTCCTGAAGAAGCAGAGGCTCAGAGGTGAAGACACCTGCCCAAAATCACACAGCGGGATCTGAGCCCAGCCTTGCTGAGGGCAGAAAGGCACACCCGCCACACCCCTCCACCCCCAAAAGAGCTGCAGCAGGAACTGCTACACATCCCCTAATCTCTTCCCTATCTCCTCTAGTATTAGAAGTCGTTTTAGGTATGGCCCATCAGAAGACTGCATTTCCCAGTTACCCTTGCAGCCAAAAAGGAGCCACGTGACATGTTTTGGCCAATGAAATCAGCAAATACCGGAAATTTCCATTTGCCATTCCTGAAGAGAAGCGTGTTTTTTTCTCTTCGGTTTCCCTTTTTTTGTTCAGTAGGCATGTTTTTATCTTTACAAATCGCCTAGCAGAGGTCTCCCAGAGGAGTACAGTGCTAGAGAAGCACTCAATAAATACTTATTATCATTCAAACATGGCACTACTGTCCCCAGCCCACTCCCTACCACCATCATCCAGAATCTGTCAACACCATGTCCCATTCTGGCCTCGCCAAGAACCAGAGTCACTGGGGCCCATTTTGCACCATTTCTTGAGACACAAAGGTATCTCCAGCAATGTCCTGAAAATAGAAGATGACCCCCATCTTCTACTGCATCCCCTGCACATATTGAGGGGGGGGGGAGTCTCCAAGATCCAGCCCGAAGGGGGTCTGGAGACAAGGTCGTCAGGCTTTGTCACTCGGCCATTCCGCGTCCTGTGTCTGATCCTCGGGTGCCGGAGCCCCTCTTTGGTTCCACATGTGGTTGTTGAGCCCCAGCTGCACCATCTGTGCGTGGTGGATGATGAGGGGCTGTAGCCCCGGGCTCTGAGGGGGCACAGGTGAGGCTGGCGGGAAGACCGGAGGCTGCGGGAAGGTTGGGCTAGGGGTGCCAACCAGCCACGGAGGCAGGGTCGGTGGCGGACAGCTGGGCCAGGTAGGAAAGGGTGGCTGGGCTCCCAGGGGGCCGGGGCCCCCAAAGGGCAACTGAGTCCCAAATGTCATGTGGTTCTGGAAAGCTGCCTGGAGCTGCTCCATCTGCGTCTGCCAGGACGAGTAGGCCTGGAGGTAGGTGGCGTACGCGGTGCTCACCGCTGCCGCCCGCTGCCGCTCCCCCTCCAGGTGCTGGCGCCGCTCCCGCAGGGCCCGGGCATCCTGCTCCTTCCTCCAGTTGGCCTTGCGAGCCCGAAGCTTCTGGGGCTTGAAGGTGTTGGCTACCTTTCTGGCAAAGATCTGGGAGTGCTCGTCCAGCCACACCAGCCCGGTGAGCAGGCTGGCCGTGTTGGGACTGAGCTGGGACTGGGAGCTCTCCAGGGGCAGGAAAGGGACCACACAGTCTTGCCACCCTGGCCGTGTGAGGCTGCTCATCAGCGACTGGCTCAGCTGGTGCTGGCTCAGGCAGCAGTCGAAGTTGGCCGTGAGCAGCAGGATAGTGAAGGCCGAGTGGTCGATGGCGTCCTGCAGGCAGCACAGGCTGCTGCGCCCGGGCACCTGGAAATCCTCGCAGAAGGTGGCTCCGTCGGGCACACCCAGGGCCTCGAACTTCTCCCGGACCCGCAGGGCAATGTGCTCGTCCGCCCTGGCGTGCAGGACCACGAAGTTATAGAATTTCTGCTCTGACGGCTCGAACTCGGGAGCAGGGGGACACGGGCTGGAGGAGGGTGGGGGAGCTGGGGGAGGAGGCAACGGGGAAGGACTGGGAGGGGGCGTCTTGGGGACGGAGGAGGTGGGCGGGCATGGCTGGGCTGTTGGGGAAGTAGTATCTTCAACGGGAATTTGTAGTGGCACCGGGTCCTCGACAGGGCGGGTGTTTCTGGGGGGCGAGGGGAGCGACTTGGGGGCTGGTGACACTTCTGTACATTCCACTGGGGAGTGGGTGTGGGTGCCTGGTGACACTTCCGTACATTCCACTGGGGAGTGGGTGCGGGTGCCTGGAGCCTCAGCGGCGCCGGACAGGCCAGCGGGGCTTGCGTCTGAGGTCACCTCGGGAAGCCTGGGGGCGGGGCTGGTGGATGGCACCGGGGTGTCAGCCATCTCCTCCGATGTGGGCCAGCTCATCTCCTCCGGCTCCTGGAAGCCTGCGGGGCCGGGCGCGGGAACAGGCACAGGCGCGGACGCCGGGGGCTCCTCACACAGCTGGCTGGGTCCGTGGGGGCTGCGGTGCTGGCTGAGGAGGGCCATGGTGGGCGACTGGCTGATTTCCAAGTTGCTGGCCAGGGAAGCCGGGCTGCCGGTGGACCTGAGGGAGCATCCTCTGCTCCAGCCCAAAGGGTCCTCGATGGGCTGAGGATGGCTGCACGTCCCCGAGGCTGACGCGGAGGAGGGCGGGAGGCAGCCCAGAGCAGAGCGGAGCGGCTGGAAGGGCCCCAGGTCCCCCACGATGTCCCACCCGCACCGGTCCCGGGCCTCCTCCTGGAGCTCCCCGAGCTGGGGGTCGTCCCTGGAGCTGAAGGCGTGGAGGGCTGCCCGGTAGGCCAGGTCCCGCATGGGGGCCGGGCACAGCTTCTCCTCGGCGAGCAGGTGGTACAGCCGGGCCACGGCCCAGGATACGTCGGGGGGCTCCTCCGTGGCCTCAGCGCTGCCGTCCATGCCGGCCCACTGGCGGGCCACAAGCCGGGCCACCGAGTCTGCCTGCAGGGCCTCCAGGGAGATCCTGGCCTCGGTTTCCTGGCCCAGGGTCAGGAGCACCATGGCGTGCAGGAGGTCCGCCCCCCGCCAGCCCGGGCGCAGCGTCTTCAGCTTGTGCTTAAGATACAGGAGCTTGTCCTGGCCTGCACCGCCCAGAATGCGAAAGGCGCTGGAGAGCGATGGGCCCCTGCAGGCCATGGGCAGGCTGGGTGCGGCCTCCGCTGGCAGGAGAAGCGCTGGCTGGTGGAGGCATGTTCCACACCCCTGCCTCCTGCACTTCTGTCCGGCGTCCCCTACCTGCTCACCATACCGGACTCCAGGGAACTACGGGAGCAGACCTGTGGGGAGCAGGACACACATGGTCACCACCAAGGGGGGAGGGGGCCTGGGAAACAGCTCTGACACCCACCTGCCTGCAGAGGCCACCATGACCTGTCACATCAGGAGGACCCTGGGCAAGATGTGTCCCCTCCCCCAACACGTTTCCTCCTCTGCGAGAGGCTCTCACCCAAGAGGTAGATGCTGCTCCTCCTCCGTTTGCAAATGAAGCAAGTAGATGCTGTTTCCTCTGCTTGGAGACCCTTATCCCCAGACCTCTGCCTGGGTGACCTTACTCTCAAAACTCACTCTCAGGTCCCATGGCATCACCTCAGGCACAGTGGAGCCCTCCTGCACCACTTAAGCTCCCCATACCAGTCGGTCTCTCCCTAGCACCCACAGAGAGAATCTACGGCCTAGAGCAGTGCTTCTCAACTGGGAACAACTCCTTCCCCCCAGGGGCACTGGGCAATGTCTGGGGACCTTTCTGATTGTCATGACTATGGAGAAGGTGCCCTATAGTCATCAAGTGGGTGGAGGCTGCTCCACACCCTACAGTACCCAGCACAGCCCTCCACAGAGAATGATCTGGCCCCAAATGTTGCTAAGTGCTGATTCTGAGGGATCCCAGTCTATGATTCAGAATTTCTTAAAAATTCATTTTAAGTAGATGTCATATGGTTCCACTGGAGCACTAGGGCCAAGGTTGGTGTATCCAGGAAGGTCAGTGCAGGGCAGAGAGCATGGGGAGTGCCGGCCTCTGGAAGTGGGGGCACAAGGGGGCATGACTGAGCAGAGACAGGAGTGGTGCAGAGGAGAAAGGCAGTGCTGGGGAGAGGATGTAAGGAAGTACGTGGCTGCCTGGCTGTTTCAAAAATGGAAATAGCCTCGCATGCTGAAATGCTGATGGGGAGAAGGAAATAGCACAGACCGAAACAGTGGAGCTGACTTCCTAGTGTGGGGGACAATCAACAGTGAGTTGAGTCTGCTACCACCAGGACTGGTGCATAGTAGGAGCACAAGTCACTCCTTTTGGCTAATTAAAAATTGTTAGAAGCCCTAGCTGGTTTGGCTCAGTGGATAGAGCGTCCACCAAAGGGTCCCGGGTTCGATTCCTGTCAGGGACATGCACCACAGTTGCAAGCTCCTCCCGGGCCGGGCCCTGATCAGGGTGAATGCAGGAGGCAACCAATCAATGTGTTTCTCTTATATCAGTGTTTCTCTCTGTCTCTCCCTCTCTCTTTCACTTTTCCTAAAAAAAAAAAATCAATGGAAAAATATCCTTGGGTGAAGATTAAAAATAAATGAATATATATATATAATAAAAGCATAATATGCTAATTAGACCAGAGGTCCTTCTGGACAACCTTCCAGACAAAGCCTGGGTCCCAGGTACCTGCTGGTGGCTGGAGGGAAGCCCAGGTCCCGGGTGTCAGAGGGAAGCCAGTGCCGGCAGCCAGGGGATGAAAGGCCTACTCTTGCACGAATGTCGTGCATCGGGCCTCTAGTATATATATATAAAAAGAAATGGGACAAGACTTGGAAGGCAAAACATAACCAGACTGCCTCAGAAAGATGCATAGGAAACCAAAAGGACAGTTATGCAGTAAGCGTTGACTGAGTACCTACTATGTGCTGACCCCTTCCCATGCCTGGCTCAGAGGAATCCTCACACCAGGCCCGCGGGGAAGCTATCTGACATCTACATTTGGCCCACACTCCTGTGACCTTTCAGTTTTTGCTTATTGTCTTGACTGTGGTCTCCATGAGGGCACTACTTGGTCTCTACTGTGTGCCCAACATACTGAACAGTGTCTCCTGGCGTACAGCAAGTACCTCATAACCGTTTGTGGGAGATTTCATGTCTGTCCCTTTATCAGAGGAGTAGAGACCCCGGCAGTTTTGGGAACTTGCCCCACTCACCTATCCACCCCCAAATTGTGGAAGCCACTGGGGAGACCTCCAGCCTGCGTGTCACACTGGTACCCCTCCCCCAACCCCGTCCTCAGCCACCTGAGAAGGAAGACAGACCTGGGGCCCCCCTGGGGGCTCTGACTGGTGTCAGTGCCAGCACTGGGCAGGCTTGCAGCGGCTCCTAGCACCAACCCCGCATGCCTCAGGGAGAAGGATGAGAGGTGAGGGCCTGGAGATTCCCGATCTCAGCCCACCCAGGTGGGCCAGGGGATCTACCGTGGGAGGGGAAGGGGCGGGGGGCTCTGGGGTCCCCGGGAAAGGTGGGGATTCAGGGCTCGGAAGCGGCTGGGAGGAGGGCCAGCGTCCCTGGGGCAGGAGCACAGAGGCTGGGACAGAGAAAGCTGAGCTTTTTGGAAGACATCAGAAACATTGACGAGAAATGGGGAGCTGGGGGAGATCTGGACGGCCAGGAAGAGACCTGTGGGAGTGGGAAGCAGGTAGGGGAGTGGGAAAGAAATTCAGGGTGTGGGAGAAGCGGGGGGTGGGGGAGGTCCTGCGTCACCCGGAGGGAGCTGGAGCCTCGCGGGGTGGGAAGGTGGGAAGGTGGGACGCGGCGCGTGGACGCCAGAGGCTGTGAGGCGGGCGGGGGGGGGGGGTGCACCAAGACCCGAAGCCAGGAGCCCGGCGCCCAGCCTCCAAGGCGCGCAGCTACCAGCTGGCGCCCGACGCTCGCCTCGGCCCGCCCTTGCCCAGCCGGCCCGCGGCCCCGCTCCTCTTACCGCGCGGCCCGCACCCCTCTTTCCCTTTCCCGGTCCCGGGCGGCCGGGCGCGTCTTCGGGGCCCGGTCCGGGGCCGGGCGGCCGGTCGGCCTGGCGGCGGTGCCCGCGGGGAGCCGAGCACGGAGGGCGCGGGGACGGGTCCGCCTGCGGGGCCTCTGCCCGCCCTTTCCGGGGAGGGAAGGAGGTGAGGTCACTGTTTCCCCGGCGGAACCGGGAAAGTCCCCGAGACGCCCCGCCGCGCCCCCTCCTCCGCGGGGCGCCGCCCCGACGGCCGCGTGGCGCTTCGGTGGCGCGGCGCTCTGGGGACCGCAACGGGGGCGAGGGGGGCGGAGCCCTGGCCCGGGGCGGGGGGCAGGCCCGAGAGAGAAGAACCCCCGCTTAGAACGAGGTCACCGACGTTAGGGATCAGGGCGGTGCCGGACATGAAACAGGGGCTGGGGAAACTGAGGGTGGGGGCGCCCCAGAATTAGAGGAGGAAGGGAAGCGTGGCCATCCCGGAGGAGTTTGGGGGAACCTGAGTGTGTCGGGGTGGGTGTGGGGGGGGGGGGGGAGCAGGAAGATGGCATATCTTGCAGCTGCAAACACGGCGTTTCAGAATTCGCAGGGCGACGTGTACCCAGAGCGGACAGGCCCGTGGGGTGTAGCTAAGACGCGTAATCGGGGCCATCGTACTTTTAGGGGCACACAAAAGTGTTTTACTTTCTTTTAAAATCGGGAGGGAAAAAGAAGAGAATTGCAGCCTGGATTATATTCGTCTTTATACCAGTGCTTTATCACAGGCCATTTATTATTTGTTTGTCTGTTTGACTGAAGAAAGGGGCCCTCAAAAGCAAAATTGTAATTGCCTTTGTCTGCCTGGAGCATCTAGGGCCCTGCTCTCAAAGTAACATTTGTAGATTCGTAGTAAAACAAAAGACAGGAGGGACAAAGGGCATTATGTTGAAATGCATTTACTAAAATATTTTTTAACACAAATTAGTAATCCGTCATCAGATGGACACACAAAATGTGGTATATCAATTCCATGAACTATGTGTTGTTCAGCCTCAAAAAGGAAGTTCTGACATCTACAACATGAATGAAACTTGAGGACATTATGCTCAGTGACATAAGCCAGACACAGGAGGACAAATACTGTGTGATTCCACTCAAAGGAGGTCCCTAGAGGAGTCAGAGCAATAGAGACAGGAAGTAGAAGGTGCTAGTCAGGGGCTGGGGGACGCGGAGGGGGAGTCAGTGTTTAATGGGGACAGAGTTTCGGTTTGGAAGATGGAAAAGTGCCAGAGATGAGTGATGGGGATGGTTGCACAACAATGTCAATATACTGAGCTATGCACTTAAAAATAGTAACATGGTAAGTTTTGTTACGTATATTTTATTACAATTTTAAAACTTAAAAAAAAAGTGTAAGACAATCACTTTAAAAATACTTTTGAAATAGAGCTATACTGAAACACACAACACTTAGAGATACGCCTCTATCACCGTGTTCACTAGGAAGATCTGAGGACTGCAGTGCCTTTGCAGGGGTGAGGAGGGTCCGCTGAATGACAAGCCATCTGCAGCAATGCAAGCTGATGTGAAAATACCTGTGGTTTTCAATTAGGGACAAAGTCACACGCCTGCTGTTGTCTTCTTTCATAATTAAGGAAATGATAAGTAAAGAAATAAAGATGTGTACCACACCCCCCTCAGCAGTTTATGGATGCTCTGAACTCCATCATCAGGTCCCCCAAGAGGTCCATGGATCTCAGGACAAAAAAGTTCACCTAAAGATTGGGGCAGAGGGCGGGGCTGTAAAGGAAGTTATATGGATGCAAACTCCCCATGGGGCCCTTACTTAGTGCCTGACTCTGGTGAGGGAGAAGTTTTATTAAATACCTACTGTGTGCTAGGCATGGGCTGGCTTTGGGGATACATCAGGAAGAAAGAAGTGGTGCCTGCCTTTGGGGCTGCTGGAGCTGGAGAGGGAGGGTGCATTAAACCCACATTCCTATGTCTCTCTCCCCGCTGCCTCATCATCACTAACTTTTGGTACCTGCCCCCAAGCCAAACACATCTGACTCGTGTCTTAACCTTTCCAGGTAGGTTTGAATGAGCCCATTTTATAGGTGAGAAAACTGAGACTCTGAGGAAGTAACAGGGCTGGAGCATGCTAGCTTCCAGAGGAAAACCTGGGCTCCAGATGGATAAATCTACCACCTGCAGACAGGTTGCCCACTTCCCTGCATAAGTGAAAGAAAAATCACATTCCAGTTGAGATCTAGGCTCCCCCCTAACTTTTCTTCTTCCTGTACCAGAAAGGTGGCCCTCCACGTGGGTGGCCATTCCTTTAGTTTTGCATGCGTATATGCATATCCATTGATGTGATACTTTTTTTTTTAAGATATTTTATTGATTTTTTACAGAGAGGAAGGGAGAGGGATAGAAAGTCAGAAACATCGATGAGAAACATCGATCAGCCACCTCCTGTACGCCCCCTATTGGAGTTGTGCCCGCAAGCAAGGTACATGCCCCCCGACCGGAATCGAACCTGGGACCCTTCAGTCCGCAGGCTGACGCTCTATCCACTGAGCCAAACCAGTCTCAGCTGATACTTATTTTTAATAATGAAAATGATTTTTTAAATTTTGATTTTGAGAGAGAAATATAGATTTGTTGTTCCACTTATTTATGCACTCATTGGTTGTTTCTTATATGTACCCTGACAGGGGATTGAACCTGCAACCTTAGTATATCAGGACGATGCTCTAACCAACTAGCGACCCAGCCAGGGCTGATAAATGTGATATTTAGTGTTCTTCAGTCTGGTTTGGCTGTATAATTCATATCTTCCAGAAGCCAGCAAACTTTGTTTCTGTAAAGGACCAGATAGTAATTATTGTCAGCATTACTGACCAGACCATCTATGTTACAACCACTTGACACTGCCCTTGTAGCAGTCACAGATGTGTCAATAAATGAGGGTGGCTGTGTGCCAATAAAACTTTATTTATGAAACCAGGCAGCAGGCTGGACAGTGGCTGTAGTTCACTGACTCTGGACATAGATGGCATCAATATTTAGCTTTATTCCATTGACATCTCTAACATTTTTCTAATCCACTATATGTAGCCCAATCTTGTTCTTTTGAAGTGTTATGGTCTCACTAAGCATGGCTGTATCACAGTTTATTGAGTCCCCTATCACTGGGCATGCTGTTGCTTCCACTCGTCCCAATAACAGGCATTGTTTGCTACCTTACAAGGTGGAGGTTATGAACAGGGTGCTGGGTCAGGGGGTGGGGGGAATCTGAGTGCTGAGTTCAAATCCTTACTCTGACACTAACTAGCTGGGAGATGGGCCAAGGGCCAGCCTTCCGCCCCCCAGTTGTGTCTGGAGGTGATAATTGCACCTATCAACAGGGTTTCCATAAGGTAGCTGCGAGAAGGGGAACTTCTGGGACTCCTCCTCCGATGTGGAAAAGATACATTCTCGCTCTTACTAACTACTGCTGATTGTTCTCCAAATCGGTACTCCCTGTTTGCACTCCCACTGGGCGTGAACGAAAGGGCTCATTTCCTCCATCCACCACTGCGTGTTACTTTCACTTTCTTAATTTGTGTTGAAGTTTAATTCATAGGTGCTTTAGTATACAAATCTTAAATGAGCAGCTCAGTGGATTTTTGCCTATGAACATACTCCTCCCTGTAGCCAACATCCAGATTGTGATGTAGGGGTCATTTCAGCCTCAAGTCCCCGATGCCCAGCTGGTGTGGCTCAGAGGTTGAACATTGACTCAGGAGCCAAGAGGCCACTGGTTCAACTCCTGGTCGGGGCATATGCCTGGGTTGCGGGCTCAATCCCTAGTGTAGGGCGAGCAGGAGGCAGCCAATCAATGATTCCATCTCATCATCATGTTTCTCTCTCTCCCGCTCCCTTCCTCTCTGAAATCAATAAAAATATATTTAAAAAAGAAGAAGTTCCTATCCACCCCTTCTTCATTGTTACCCACTGGGCAACTACTGTTTGGATTTCTCTCATCATAGCTTAGTGTCACCTTGTCTTGAAACTTCATTGCAATGGGATCGAGTATGGATTCTCCTGTCTGGCTTCTTTCACTTAATATCATGCCTGTGAGTTTCAGCCATATGGTTACAAATATGGAAAATGTGTCCTTGTTTCTCTGTTGCACAGTATTCTGCAGAATGAACCCACCCTGTTTGGCTTATCTATTCTCTTCTGGGTGCACACTTGGGTTGTGCTCCAGTTGGGGGCTGTTAGGAATAAAGCGGCTGAGACATTTGGCTGAGAGCATTTGGGGGCAAGTGTTTGTGTGGACATTTGCATAGGATTTGGCTACAAATACAGGAATGGGGGCAGGAGCGGGGCTGCAAAGGAAGTTATATGGATGCAAACTCCCCATGGGGCCCTTACTTAGTGCCTCACTCTGGTGAGGGAGAAGTTTTATGGAACACCTACTGTGTGCTAGGCATGGGCTGACTTTGGGGATACATCAGGAAGAAAGAAGTGGTGCCTGCCTTTGGGGCTTCTGGAGCTGGAGAGGGAGGGTGCATTAAACCCACCTTCCCATGTCTCTCTCCCCACTGTCCCACCATCACCAACTTATGGTACCTGCCCCAAGCCAAACATATCTGATTCATGTCTTAACCTTTCCAGGTAGGTTTGAAGGAGCCCATTTTAGAGGTGAGAAAACTGAACATAGGGGAGGTGTCCCAGTTGCTTTTTAAATAGGCTTTGTAAATCCTTGCCCATCAGACCCAGAGCCCTGAAGAGGAAGCGACATTGCCCTGTCCTTGCTAATGAGAAAGCATGAATGTCGTTTCAGCTCTTTAGTGGGCCTGGGCCTGGGCCTGGGCCTGAGCGGGGCAGGGGAGGGGAGAGCAAAGGCCCCTCTCTCTTCCATGCCTCAGTTGTGGACAGACATCATGCTGGTTCATCCCATTGCTCCAGCATCCAGCATCTGGTATCCTGGCCCCCAATATCACCAGTGCCATCCACTGCTGGAGATGTGCCACACCATTAGCCTTTAGTGTGGCACGATGATTATAGTTACTACAGCAAAACATATTGCAGCTTTTCAATCTTGGGAGAAATAGTTAATCTAAGTAGCAAGATGTAACAGGAAGTACAGCAGAGGGGTCTCAAGCAGAGGTTGGCAAGCTTCTCCTACAAAGAATGGGATAGTAAACATTTTTGGCTTTGTGGGCAATGGACTTGGCAAAAGAGATCTTCCCTCTTCCCATCCCACTCTTTAAGATAGAGGGGATTGCCCTAGCAGGTTTGGCTCAGTGGATAGAGCCTTGGCCTGCAGACTGAAGGGTCCCGGGTTCCATTCTGGTCAAGGGCACGTGTCTGGGTTACGGGCACGATTCCCAGTAGGGGGCGTGCAGGAGGCAGCCTGTCGGTGATTCTCTCTCATCATTGATGTTTCTTTCTCCCTCTCCCTTCCTCTCTGAAAAAAAAAAATTTTTTTTTAAAGAAAAGCCTTCAGGCTTTGGCTGGGTAGCTTAGTTGGTTAGAGCATTGTCCTAATACTCCAAGGTTTCAGGTTCAATCCCCCATCAGGGCACACACAAGCAGCAACTAATGAATGCGTTAGTAAGTGGAACAGCAAATCGATGTTTCTCTCTCTCTCTCTCTCTCTTAAATTAAAAAAAGAGAAAGAAAAGTCTATAATCACTTATCAGAACAGAAATGAACACAAAAGAGCAGACTGGCTGCTGCCTATGATGAATAAACAGCCCTCTAATTGCGTCACAACTGACTTTATGAAGTAATGTGGGGAAATGTGTTGAAAGCCACTTAAGTTAATGTTAACTTCTCACATGGCAATAGCTAATGAATACATCCCATTTTGCAGAGGGGAGGAAACAACGATGGACAGGAAGAGGAAGATCCCGAATGCCAGGGCAGGGATGAAAGGCCCCTGCACCGGCTCTTCTCTTGCTTGCCAGGCCCTCATGGGCTCCAGGGCCAGCCAGCTGCCCTGGTCTGAGACCCAGGCCCACTTATTGACTAGGAGACTTGGAGCAAGTTATGTGTTTTCCATCTGCCTCAGTCTCCCACCTATAAAACGGGAAGATTAGTGATGGCTCCCCCAGAGGGCTGAGATGCGGATGAGGCTGACATCCACCAAGTGCTCAGAACAGTACCTGACTCATAACTATGCCCAATACTAGCTAGCATCATTAGTATGAAGAGATTTGCTCCCTGCCAGATTTACAGCCCACTTTGGGAAACCCCAGTGATTCATTTAAGCAAAAGGCAGGAAAATAAGTGTTTGGAATGAAATGAACTCAGTGTTTCTCATCTGGGGGTGATTGGGCAATTTCTGAGGGCACCTGTGGGGTCACACGTGGGGAGGGGTTTTCCTGGCATCGAGTGAATGGGGGTCAAGGATGCTACTCAACACCCCACAGTGCCCAAGATAGCCCCCCACTGAGAACGACCCAATGTGACCCTGAGATAACGTAAGCACCAGGCTCGGTTACTACACGATCTTTGCACCTCAGGCTGATCTCAGGGGATGACTGTGAGACAGAGGGAAAGGCCCTCGCCTGCGTCCCACACCAGGGACCCACGTCCCACCACTGAGCTGGGCTCAGGCATCGCCCAGACAGCACCAAGGAGCAGACTGCCTGGCCCTCAGGACCGTGCAGCAAACAGAATGAGCAGATTTGTTGCGTTGCGGACATGGCTGAGTGTAGGCAACCCTTCTTCCATTTTGTCATCTGTAAAGTGGGGGCACCTAAACTACAAGGCTGAGGTGTTTGTGGGTGAAGTGAATGGAACAGCCCTGGCCAGAGAGAGAAATTAGAGGATTCGGCTTCAGTGTTGTAAGCAAAGGTCAGTGGGAATACAGCCAGTGATACAAATGGACAAGCTGAGTTCTATTCATTAGTAACCTTTTAATACTTTTATGGATTTCAGAGAGGGAGAGGGACAGGAAGAGGTAGAAACATCGATGATGAGAGAGAATCACTGATCGGCTGTCTCCTGCACGCCCCCTACTGGTGATCAAGCCCACAACCCAGGGATGTGCCCTGACTGGGTATCAAACTGTGACTTCCTGGTTCATAGGTCGACACAACCACTGAGCCACTGCAGCCAGGTTCATTGACAACGTATACTCTTGCACCTGGTGGGAGTTTCATGCAGCTGCTGTAACCAATGAGCATAAACAGAGAGGCTGAAAGAACCACAACACTTCACCTTACAATTCTGGAGGTCAGAAGTCCTATATGAATCTTACAGGACAAAAATCAGGGTGTTGGTAGGGCTGGTTCCTCCAGAAGGAACGTTTCCTGCCTTTTCCAGCTTCTAAAGGTGCCTGCATCCTTGGCTCATGGCCTCATCCATCTTCAAGGTGAACAGCAGTGCATCTTCCCATCTCTGCTTCTGTCCTCATATCTCCTCCAGTTCTGACCCTCCAGCCTCCCTCTCACATAGGACCCTTGTGATGACGCTGAGGGCCCACCTGGATAATCCTGGATCATCTCTCATTTCCAGATCCTTTACTGAATCCATCAGCAAAGTCCCTTTGCCATGGAAGGTCCTGGGGATTAGGATGTGGACATTTTGGGGGCCATCCTGCCACACTTTCCCCACACACTTATAATATGACAACGTGGGCAAGATCCCAAATGCCAGGGCAGGGATGAATGGCCCCTGCACCGGCTCCTCTCAGCAACGTCCAGGACCACACTTGATGACTCAGGCCAAGCAAGGGTGGTGGGCACATGGCTGATACTCATTATGGGCCCTGTCTGAAGCTCCGAGCGAAAACTTCAAGTTCGGTGGCAAGTCCATCCCTGTCCTACCCTTGTGAGCAAAGAAAAAATTCCGGCCACAGAGACACTAGAATTGCTCAGCTGCTGGGAACACACAGACACACACACACATGCCTATACTCAGCTGCAGATAAAATTTATTAAGGCAACACTGAAGCTCCAGGCACCTACGGTTTGCCAGGCAGGCCTTGCCCCCTCCTGCTTAACAATGCACTCAGGCAGCCCCTCCCTGCCGCAGGAGGCCCACTTCACAGACCAGAAGTCCAAGTCCGGGACCTAAAGACTGAGGTCTGTGGCCCTCAATGTAGAAAAAGAAGTAGGATAGAAGAGCTAGATCCCTGGCTTTTAGGGAAGAAAAAGTATATATTTTGAAACCTTCTTCTAAAACAATTTAAAACCTTCTAGAAAACAATTTTTCAGAAACCTCACATCAATAACTGATGACGTAAGGCTCAGAACACTCTTCCTCCAGGCTTAAAATGGTCTGTTTGGAGGATCCCAGCTTCCCAAGGCAGTAGCTGAGATGAGCTAGGGGGCAAAGGGGTCCAGTGCTCCTTGCTGACCGCTCGGGAACGGATTGAGACCCTGACCCCCTTCCTGCTTATCCTACTTCTTCTCTTCTGGGGCTTTCTCAGCAACTCCAGGGGCGAAGGGTCCCACCACCCATGTGATGGGCGTGTTCTGGGACACATATTCGACTATGTGGTCAAGGGCCTCCCGGGCCTTGGCAACACGCTCTCGGCTCTGCATCAGGATGGAGCTGGACAGGTCCTGGAAGGAATGAAGGCCGGAAAAGGTGGCCTGGAGGTCCTCCACATGGCGGCGAGCCTGCTGCACCTGGTCCTTCACGTGGGTGGGCAGCCCCTGGATGCTGGACCCCAGCGAGATGCAGGTGGCCTGCAGCTGCTGGGCAATGTCACGCAACATGCTGAGCGTCTGGGACTCGACCTGCTGAGAAGGGAGAATGGGGCGGACGGCGATCAGGATCGCTGCTTTGGGGAAAACTGGACCCAAAGCCAGGTGGAAAAAAACAACGGGGGTCCTAGCGCCCACCTTTAGGAAAACCTTCCACAGGGAGACCATCTAGCACTATTGTTCGGAATACTGGTTCTTAAGAGTTTTGTTTTGTTTTTTGTTAAAATATATTTTATTGATTTTTTACAGATAGGAAGGGAGAGGGATAGAAAGTCAGAAACATCGATGAGAGAGAGACATCGATCAGCCACCTCCTGCACACCTCACACTAGAGATGTGCCCACAAGCAAGGTATATGCCCCCAACCGGAATCGAACCTGGGACCTTTCAGTCCGCAGGCTGACACTCTATCCACTGAGCCAAACTGGTCTCGGCGAGTTTTCGGGTTTTTTAAAAATAAATTTTGTTGATTTTGAGAGAGAGGAAGGGAGAGAAAGAGAGAAACATCTATGTGAGAAACTGCAACTGGCCACTTTCTGCATGCGCCCAACTGGTGATCGAGCGGTCAGCAAGGAGCACTGGACTCCCTTGCCCCCTAGCTCATCTCAGCTACTTAGCCTTGGTAAGAGTCCCCAACTTATGATGGTTCTGAGATTTCGACTTCATGATGGTGCAAAAGCGATATGCCTACTTTAGATTTAGATTTTGTATCTTGCTCTGAGCTAGCAATGTGTGGTCCACTATTGTCCCGTGGTGCTGGGCAATGGCAGCCAGAGGATTCTGCCCAACTGAAGGCTAATGTCTGTATGTATGTGTTTTGAGCATGTTCGTGGTGGGCTGTGCTTAACTGTGATGTTCGGTAGGTTAGAGGTATCAAATACATTTTTGACTTACAATATTTTCCACTTTCCAGGGATTTATCAGGAAGTAGCCCATTGTAAGTCGAGGAGCATCTGTATACTAAAAACCACTGAATACTTTAAAGGGATGAATTGTACAGTATGTGCACTATATCTCAATAATTATAATTTTTTAAAAAAAATACAAGACATTTTTATATCTCAAAATTGATTTTTTTAACAGTTAAAAAAAAAAAGAGAGAGAGAAGGTCTGGAAGAGTGTTCTAGGCAGAAGTTGTTAGCAGCTCAGATCTGGTCCTGGAAGTTCCCCAGCCAGGAAGGAGATAGAGCAGGACTGCTCTGAACGCTCTCAGCTGAGGCTCTAGACTTGAACCTGCAAGGGAGGTGCTGACGAGAGTCAAAATCTGCATCTTCTGCTGCTGCATTCAGCAGTGGGGGGAAGGGACACGGTTTCAACAGTTTGGATCTGAACGCTGAGCAGTTATGCATTTATAGAGATGATCATGGAGTTTTTATAAATGTCACTTTTATAGTAGTATGTGCTTCACTTATGAACTCATTTAATCATATATATATATATATATACACACACACACATATATATACACACATACATATATATATATTTCACATATCAGAAAATTCACCCTTTTAAGTGGTTTTTAGTATAATCATGAGGTTGTGCAACCACCACCTCTTAATTCCAAAAGGAACTCCCTCCTCAGCCCCTGCAACCACTAATTTACTTTCCCTCTGTGAATTTGCCTGTTCTGGACATTTCACATAAATGAAATCATATAGTGAGTGTTTTTTGTTTGTTCATTTTTGTCTGGTTTCTTTGATTGAGCCTATTGTCTTCACAGTTCATTCATGTCCTAGTGTGTATCAGTGCCTTACTCCTTTTTATGTCTGAGTAACATCCATTGCATGGATGGGCCACATTTTGTTCATCCATCCATCCATCCATCCGTCTGTCTGTCGGCTGTTTCCACATTGTGGCCACTGTGAATAATGCTGCTATGAACATCACATCCAAGTACAATTTGCGCTAATTTCACCTTAACAACCCTGCAGAAGGTCCTATGTCTGTTTACAGCTTAGAGGCTTAGTGTCAGTGCAGGCCTAAGACTGGGGGGTATGGTTCAGAATGAGGCGTGAGAATTGTGTGAGGTGTTGTTGACCCAATGAAAGCTGAGATGAATGATGGTACAGGTGGCCAAAGTCAGAGCAGGGTACAAGGGGCCAATGCTTGGGCTAGACTGGAGGAACCTGGCTCCTAGGAAGGAGCCAGGCAGGTGAAATGAAGATCTGAAGGGACACTGCGATAGGGGAGGAAACGTTACAAAAGTTTTAAGACCTAGCTTAACATTTAGGAGGTTGAGACACGTCCCAGGTTAGAAGCAACACCCACACCCAAGAGCAGAAAACTAGGCAGGCTTTCCCGGGGAGGTGTCGGTGAGTCCTGAAAGCAGTTAATGGGAGGCGAGGCTGGGGAAGCATTTCAGGCAGTTGGCCCATCAAACACTGGTGTTGAGAGGGAAGTCAGGGCCCCAAGCACCATGCCCCGCCCCACAATGGATACCTCTGGCTTCGCTGGGCTCTTCTCCATGCCCTGGAGCTGCTTCTGCTTCTGGTTCCAGTTGACCCACATCTGGTGTAGTTTCTCCTGACCTTCCACCAGCTTCTGATCGACACCCAGCTTGACACTTTCCATCTGGAGTAGGACAGACAGCAATGAGAGAGGCTGCCTCCAGTGCCTGGCCAAGCTAAGCAGGGCCCCTGCACATTCTGGGGAGGGGGTTTCCACAGGAGCCTGGGGCGCCCTCCTTCCTCCTTTTATCTGAGGTCAGGGAGATAAGGGAGGAGGCTGTTTCCAAGCTAACTGGTGGCCACAAATTTTCTGCAGCTCCTCCCATTTTGACTGTTTCTCCCCCCCCACCCCTTGCACCAGGCCTGGCTACCTGACAGGCTGTGGCCATCAGGTCATGTGCAGATGGAACAGCAGAGGCTTAAAAGTGCTTGTGATAGAATATTATTCAGCCTTAAAAGGAAGGAAATGCTGACAACTGCTTCAGTGGGGATGGACCTGGAGGACATTATGCTCAGTGACATAAGCCAGTCACAAAGGACAGTACTGGGATTCCACTCATAGGAGGTCCCTAGAAGAGTCAGAGCCACAAACAGAAAGTAGATGGTGGGGACAGGAGCTAAGGGAGGGGAGATGGGAGTTAGTGTCTAATGGGGACGGAGTATCAGTTTAGGAAGATGAGAAAATTCTAGAAATGGAAGGTGGTGATGGCTGCACAAACAGTGTTGAATGTGCTTAATGCCACGGAGCTGTACTTACAAATGGTTATGATGGTAGACTTTGTGTTCCGTGTGATTTACCACAATTAAAAATATTTTAAAAGAGAGGAGACATAGTTAGCAGAGAAAGTTAATATCAGCAATTTAGCTCTTTAGGGAACAGAAAAATAAAAGAGCTGAATGGGGGATTCGATAATAAAGAGGCAGGGGGAACTATATGGGGTGATGGAAATATTCCAAATCTCGGTTTCGGTGATAGTGATATGGCCATTTGTATTTATAAAACTCCTCAAGTGTGACACTTCAAAAGGGGTTGTTTTTATTGTGCGTAAATTATACGTCTATGAAACTGACTTTCAACAAAACACAACAAGAAAAAGTGCTTATGTGCTCTCACGGCTCGTGGGTCCCTCAGACCACTTCCAGGGGAAGAGCTGTCTTGCTGGAGGTGCCCACGAGGCCCAGCCTCCAGCCAGCCTGTCAGGGCTGAACTCTGTCCATCCACATGCACATGCTGAAGCCCTAACCCCCTGGCTCTCAGAATGTAACTCTATTTGCAGGTCGGGTTGTTAAAGAGGGTGGGCCTTACTCCACCCTCTGGTGTCCTTAGAAGAAAAGACCGGGCACTCACAGAGGGATAACCATGTGAGGACTCAAGAATGATGGCTATCTGCAGCGAAACGGACAGACGTCAGGAAAAACCAATCCTGGCAACACCTGATTTTGGACTTTCAGGCCCCAGAACTGGGACAATAAATAAGAAATGTCTGTTGTTTAAGCTGCCCAGAGCACTGGACACTAGGTTTGGGGAAGGTTTGTGAAAGCAGATGCTGCTGTGCCATGCCCCCAAGCCATGGGCGGGGTCTCACCAGGCTGAGGGCCTGCGCCAGCTGCAGCAGGGCCTCCTGGGCCTTCTGCCTGGTGTGCTGCAGTTTGCTCAGCGAGTGTTTGTAGGCCTGCTGGCGCAGCCGCTCGGACAGGGAGCCCAGACGCACGAAGTAGCTCTGCTCCTGCCGCTGCTGCTGCACCGAGGCGACATCGGCACCCTCCAGAGATGTGGCAAGGGGGGCTGCAGGGGGAAGGCAGGAAAAGCAGTATGAAGGCTGGGATACAGACAGAGCAAACAGCTCAGGCTCCCCTGGTGCACACTTCAGAGCATGGGCCTTGGTCTCTCCCGGACTGCCTAAAAGTTTATGCGGGTCTGGTGCTTGCAAGCTTTGAGACTTCAGACTGAAGGATTTCCTTGCCTTACTTTTCCCCACCTGCAAAATGGGTATGATGGAAACCAAACTTCCCAGCATGAGGGTCTGCAAACTACACCATGCAGGACACATCCAAATTGTTTCCGGTTTTGTACAACCAGTGAATACAATTATGCATGTTCATTATACATATATTGTCTTTGGCTACTTTCAAACTACAACAGTGGAGTACATGGGCTCTTGCCCAACATAGACTAAAATAATTATTATCGAGTCCTTCATAGAAAATGTCAGCTGACCCAGTACTAGTGCCTGAAATATATTAATAGTGGCCAATTTTTCACAATGTTCTAGGTGCTTCCTGTGAATTCTTGTCAAATCTTAACAGCTCTGTGAGGAAGGTACCGTTCTCCCACTTTTACAGTTGAGAAAACTGGAGCTCAGAGAGGTTAATCAACTTACCCAAGGTCACATAGCTTGAAAGGAGCACATCAGAATTTGGAGCTAAGCCATTTGACCCCATGTTCTCAATACTTGATGAGAGAAGTTTGAGCTACATGAGAAGCTTCTTAATAAGCAGTGATAACTAGTCCAGAAAGTGCTCATGCGGGTATAAGACAGAAGATGGAAACTGCCTATTCTGGTGACGTTATCCTGCTCCTTTAACATCGCAGTGAAAAGTTTGCACATTAGCCCAGTTTGCACTTAGTAATCAGGAGGTCACGATTCCATTCCCGGTCAGGGCACAAGCCCGGGTGGTAGGCTCAGTTCCTAGTAGGGGGCATGTAAGAGGCAGGTGAACAATGATTCTCTCTCATCATTAATGTTTCTAGCTCTCTCTGAAATCAATAAAAACATATCTTAAAACAAAACACAACTTTGCATTTTATAAGTAACCTAATTGGTGTTTAAATACAGACTTACTAACTCACTGGCTTTGTAAAGACCTATGGCAGGGAGCCACAAACTATGGCCTGGGCCAAATGTTACCTGCCCTTATAAAGTTTTATTGGCACATAGTCACACACATTCATTTACCTGTCATCTATGCTTTCATGCTATGATGTCAGAATTGAGCAGTTGTAACAAAGACTGTGTAGCTCAAAAAGCCAAAAAATATTTACTACCTGGCCTGTTAAGAAAATATTTGCGCCGAAAACTGGTTTGGCTCAGTGGATAGAGCATCGGCCTGGGGACTGAAGGGTCCCAGGTTCGATTCCGGTCAAGGACATGTACATTGGTTGCAGGCACATCCCCAGTGGGGGGCATGCAGGAGGCGGCTGATCGATGTCTCTCTCATCAATGTTTCTAGCTTTCTATCCCTCTTCCTTCCTCTCTGTGAAAAATCAATAAAATATATTAAAAAAAAAAAAAGAAGAAGATAACAAGAGAGATGCTCTGGTCAGACCAGAACAGCAAAGCTGTTCTGATGATAAAGTGAAACCTCCATTTTAGCCACATATCTGTGCAGATCCTCTGGGTCAGGCACTGTTTCAGAAGTGAAAGACAGTGGAAAATAAAGCAATGAAATCCTATGTTGACCTGTTGTGTGATCAAGGTAAGCCTTCAATCAGAGGAATTCAGTTGTTTTTATAAACATGAAATTCTGGAAGAAACATACTCTAATTCAGGAATTGGCCAACTTTTTCTGTGCAGGGCCAGACAGTCAATATTTTTTACTTTATAGGCTATACTGTGCCTCAATTACTCAGCTCTACCTTTACCATAGACAAGAATGTAAACAAATGGGTGTGGCTGTATGCCAAAACTTTATTTATAAAAGCAGGTGGTAGACTAGATGTGCTTTATAGTCAGCTTGGGAAGAGATGTCCTAGAAGAATTATTTCATGCTGACATTTAAAAACCTGAACAAAAAAGACATGTGACAATTTTTATTTTGACATGTGACAATTTGAGGCAGCAAAAATAAAAGCCTGTGTTGTGAGAAAAATGGATTCCTCCCTATTCTCCCATTAGAAGGAGTTTGCAAAGACTAACCAAAACTAGCACCATGTTGAACTCTACTGATGTCTAGAACTTCTCCATGGCTCTCTGGGTGCCCCTGAGCTCTGCCCTTGGAAATGAAAGCAGCTTTGTCATTTAGGCCAAGTATATCTGGCAGGGTCCTGGCATGTCTGAGCAAGCTGGCAAGATCCCATGGAAGGAGAAGGTGCCCTAGGTAAAGGGAAGAACCCTGGGGGGAGGGTTGTTTTCCTAACCCAAACTCCAGACTAACATGCCTAGTTCTTTAAAATATATATATTTTTATTGATTTCAGAGAGGAAGTGACAGGGAGAGAGAGACAGAAACATCAATGATGAGAATCACTACAGGTGACCCAGAACCTTATGCATGGTGCAAAAAAATCAAAGCTGCTGAGACAGATCTGTTCTCTGCTGTGCTTTCAGGCCTGCCTCAAGACCTTCCTTCCAGCAGACCCTGCTTTCTCTTCCTGCCTTCAGGGGCCAAGGCCACAACTGATTCTTTCAGAGGCTGAACTCCTACTAGGGCAGCAGGCACTGCCCTGGGTGGCAGCAGGGAAAACATCAGCCAGGTCCCATCCTTTAAGAGGTTCAGAATTGGGTTTTGGAAACCCAAAGGACAAGTGACATACCACGCTCAAGCCACATGCTGCAGGACTGAAGCTTGCCAGCCCTCCTGGAGCTCCTCAGGAACACAAGGGACTGCCCTCCCACCAAGTTCTCAGGAAGAAGCATGGGATCACAGCTAGCTCGAGAGGGCTCCCATCGGCCACAAATAATGGCACAAGTGAAGTGTCAACAAAATTAACATTAATATGTTGTGCTAATCCATGTGTTCAAACTGATAATACAAAAACCACTATGAACCCATGGAGTGTGCTGGTGAACCCACCCATCATGCCATTTTTCTTGCTCTTCCTCAATAAGCTGTACCTCGGGGGTAATCAAAATTAGAGAGAACTTTCTCCATGGAAGTTTTCCAGCTACAGAGAAAGAAGTGACACTTTCACAAGCGATCTGTGGCAATCCCAAATGGAAAAAGAGATGGAGATAAAGATTGGCTGCTCACCCATCAGGGAATCACATGATTCCACATGCTATATATTAAGTTCCAAAACAGGCAAAGCAGCAATTCTCATCTGGGGCAATTCTGCCCCCCAGGGGACACTGCGCAATGTCTTGGGACATTTGTGGTTGTTGTAACTGGGGGTGCTCCTGGCATCGAGTAGGCAGGGACCAGAAAGGCTGCTTAGCCTCCCACAATGCTTAGGATGGCACACAGAGAGCAACCCGGCCCCAGTCTTAGCAGCGCAGCAGGTGGGAAACCCTGATGTAGCCCATCTTCAACTTTTTTCTTTCTCCCAAATATTTGGCTCCTTATTCAAACAAACCAGCTCTGGCCAGTGGGCCGGGGCCAAGCTGCCCTTGGAAGGTGCATAGTGCCTCGTTACCCGTAGCCCTCATGGGCCTCGCTGCCATAGGCATTGGAAGCTGACAGACTGGCATACATCTTTCAAATGTGGCATCAAGAGCTGCCCCAAGAGCCATGGGCATGAAAAGACAAGTACAAACCTTGAGCAGGACTGGCTGCTTGGTCTCCAATGGTTTTATCCACAGTTTCTCTATTTGTCTTCATTTCTATCCCCACCTGGTTCAGGCCCCATTTTCAGCTCCCCCTGCTTGTCTCCCAGCCTGTCCTCCCAGAATCAGCCACCAGAGGGTGCCTGTAAGCACCTTCCTCAGGTCCAGTTGCTCCTCTGTCCTCAACCCCCATCTCCATCCCCAGTGTCCTTCCTTAAGGTCAGACCCTTATTCCTCACTTTGGCCTACATTGCGCTGCAAGATCTGCTCCTGTCCCCCACTCTGCCCTCACTTTCTCTCTCTCCTCATGGCTGTTTTCCCAACACACCAGGCAAGATCCTGCTTCCTGGCCTTTGCATGGACTGCTCCCTCTTCTGGGACCATTCTCAAACTAGACATCGAGATGGCTAGCTCCCTTCTGCCTCCAGCTCTGTGCTCAAATGCTGTCTTCCCATGGGGCCTCTAACAATGCAAACTTCCTCATCCATGTTGTGTCCTGAAACACTCTCCCACACCCTCCTAGCACGCTGTTTTTTCTCTCAAACACTGGTCATGGTTTTATCAGCACTTCTGCAAACAGGCTTCCATCTTGCTGATTGTGTCCCTGTGTCTAGAACAGGGCCTGGTGCTCAGCAGGTGCTTAAAACCCTGAATGAAATCACCCAGACTTTCCTCTGTTGTTCCCTCACCACCCCTTCCCCCACCTCTGGCATTTGTTTGTTCTTTTAAGTGTTCATTCAAGTGGACAGATTCCAGGTAGCTGAGAGGGGCCCAGGTTGGGAAGTCCAGGGAGGGATCTCAGGCCCATGGGCCACACTCACCCAGCTCTGAGTCTGTCATAGGCAGGTGGTTGTCCATCCATTCCTCTGACTTGCCCAACACTGTGTCCACCCCACTCATCACCATCTGGCCCATGCGGGACTCCATGACCGACTGGACACTGCTGGTCACCACGGACTTGGTCTTATCTACACCGCTCTGCACAGCTTCCCGGGTCACATCCACTGCCTCTGTCACTCTGGTGGCCACTGTGTCCTTGGCATTGGCCACTGCTTCTCGGGCCCCGGACACCTTAGACGACACGAGCTCCT
The DNA here is from genome assembly GCA_011751065.1 of Lasiurus cinereus. Classification (NCBI taxonomy): domain Eukaryota; kingdom Metazoa; phylum Chordata; class Mammalia; order Chiroptera; family Vespertilionidae; genus Lasiurus; species Lasiurus cinereus. The sequence goes on along the minus strand of JAAGEH010000343.1, from coordinate 9,038,625 downwards.
TGGTATCCGCCAGGACCTACGAGGCAGGCCAGCATCAGCATCTCTGCATTCCCTCTGTACCTAGGTAGCCCCACGCCTGCACCCAAACCTCCAAGGAGGCCCAAGGGAGAAGTTCCAGTTCCTGGGTGATCCCAAAGGGTCAACAATGAATCCAGTATTGCAGTTAAGACCACTTGCTCAGGAGCCAGCTGGCCTGGTTAGAATCTCTGGCTTGATATTTCTTAGCTGTGTGGCCTCAGGCAAATTGTTCCTCTTCTCTGTGCCTTAATTCTTCCAGAGCCACACTGTCTAATGAAGTAGCCACTAGTTATATGTGGCTATTTATATTTAAAATAATTAAAACAACACTAAATTTGATTGAAAGCATGCTCTGAAAGAGATATATTCATACACCCATGTGCATAGAAGCATTATTCACAAGAGTCAAAAGGTAGACAACCCAAATAATCCATTGACAGATAAATGGGCAAACACAATGTGGTCCATCCAGACAGTGGAATATTATTCAGCCTAAAAAAAAACAACCCTAACTGGTTTGGCTCAGTGGCTAGAGCATCGGCCTGTGGACTCAAGAGTCCCAGGTTCAATTCCGATCAAGGACATATACCTTGGTTGCGGGCACATATCCAGTGGGGACTATGCAGGAGGCAGCTGATTGATATTTCTCTCTCATCGATGTTTCTAACTCTTTATCTCTCTCCCTTTCTCTCTGTAAAAAATTAATAAAATATATTTTAAAAAAGGAAGAATAGCTCTGGTCAGTAGCTCAGTTGGTTGGAGCATTGTCCCATGCACCCAAGGGTTGTGGGTTTGGCACATGCGGGAATACATACCTAGATTATGGGGTTGGGATACGTATGGGAAGTCGCCAATTTATGTTTCTCTCCCCCTTCCTCTCTCTCTAAAATCAGTGGACATAGCCTCAGGAGAGGACAAAAAAGAAAAAGGAGAACATTCTAACACATGCTACCACATGGATGAACCTTGAATACACTCAGTGAAATCAGCCAGACACAAAGGACAGATACTATGTGATTCCACTCATAGGAGGGTCTTAGAGGAGTCAGATCCATAGAGACAGAAAGTGGATGGTGGGTGCCACAGGCTAGGGGAGGGGGAGTTAGTGTTTAATGGGGACAGAGTTGGAAAGATGAGAAAGTTCTGGAGATGGATGGCTGCACAACAATATCAATGTGCTTAATGCCACTGAGCTGTACACTTAGAAGGGGTTAAGATGGAAAATTTCATGTTGTAATAAAACTAACAGAACTTGTACCGAAATGTTCGTGGCAGTATTATTCTTAATAATCAAGAAATAGAAGCAATCTAAAATGTCCATCAACAGATGACAGACAAAACATGATCCACCCACACTGGAGTGTTACTCAGCCATGAAAAGGAGAGAAGTATTGACACTTACTGCAACGTGGATGAACCTTGAAAACATGATGCTAAGTGAGAGAAGCCAGATGCCAAAGGTCATATGTTATGATTTCATTTATACGAAATGTCCAGAACAGGCAAATCCATAGAGACAGGAAGTAAATTGCCAGGGGTTGGGATGTTTGATGGGAAGGAGAATAACAGCTAAGGGGTGTGAAGTTTCTTTTTCAGGTGACAAAATGTTCTAAAATGGATGGTGGTTACAAATTAAAAGTAGCTATTTAAGCCCTTGTCAGTTTGGCTTTGCTTCGACCTGCAGACTGAAAGGCCCTAGGTTCAATTCCGGTCAAGAGCACATACCCTTGTGCAGGCTTAATCCCCAACCCTGGTCAAGGCACATGCAGGAGGAGGCAACCAATAGATATGCCTCTTTCACGTTGATGTTTCTGTCTCTCCTCCTCCTTTCTGTTCTAAAAATCAATGGAAAAATATCCTCAAGTAAGGTTTAACAAAAAACAAATAAAAGTAGCGCCGAAACCAGTTTGGCTCAGTGGATAGCGCATCGGCTTCTGGACTGAAGGGTCCCAGGTTTGATTCCGGTCAAGGGCATGTATCTTGGTTGCGGGCACTTCCCCAGTAGGGGGCGTGCAGGAGGCAGCTGAGTGATGTTTCTCTCTCATCGATGTTTCTAACTCTCTATCCCTCTCCCTTCCTCTCTGTGAAAGATCAATAAAATATGTTTAAAAAAAATAAAATAAAAGTAGCTATTTAAGCTCTGGCCGGTGTATTCAGTGACTAGTGTCAACATGAGCACTGAAGGGTTGTGGGTTTAATTCACAGTCAAGGGCACATACCTGGATTTTGGGCTTGCTTCCAGCCCTGGGAGGGCTCCTGGGAGAGGCAACCGATTGATGTGTCTCTCACATCATTGTTTCTCTCTCTCTCCCACTCCCTTCCTCTCTCCCATTCTCTATAAAAATCAATGGAAAGGGAAAACCAAGATGTTGGCATAGGTGAATACCTAAACTGCTGCCTCACACAACAATTTCAAAACTACATCTAAAAGACAGAACAGACATCATCCAGAACCACAGGAAAGCTGGCTGAGTGCAAATTCTACAACTAGAAGGAAAGAGAGAGGCTCATGGAGACTCAGAGGAGCTGCAAAAAGTTGAGGTACAGAGAAATGTGCATGGAGAGGACAGGTGGTGGAGGGCGACTGGCTTCCTCTAGCAGGAGGGAGATGGAAACCGCTGACGGCACCGAACCCCTTATCCAACTGCACTGAAACCCAGTTCTGGGTGAGACTCATATGGGAGGAGTCTGGACTGTTAGGAAAGAAATGCACAGAAACTCAGGGGAGCTGTGAAAGGCAGTGGTCTGGAAGTGCACGCGTGCTGGTGCGCTCAGAGAGGACTGACTGCTGATTGTGCTGCTGGCTTTCTCTAGTGGGACAAAGAAAGAATCTGCCGACTGAGCTGAACTCCAGTTCCAACTGCACTGAACCCCAGTTAGGATGAGACTCTGGGGACCCAGACTCATATGGGTCCCCAGAGTGCATGGAAACTCAGGAAAGGCAGAGGTCTGGAGGCATGCGAGCCCAAGTGCGTGCAGAGAGGGCTGCAGCAATTACCGAGGGACACTGACACCCAGGGGCCTCACAGGGCAGGGCTGACAGGAAGCCAAGGCTGTCTGCTCAGCCCTGAGACTCTGCCCTATCCAAGCTGAACACAGAGGCTTTTGCAATTTTGCAAGTCTTCTATCATAAGGCTGACTCCATCATAGAAGTTCTCCTGGCGTAGATATAGCTGATCCTCACAGCCAATTGGCCTGGAGGTCAATTCCCTCCAGTGATACCAATAACAATAAAGACTTAACTACAACAAGGCTGTACACACAGTCCACAAAGGGGTGCACCAAGAGTGTCCACCTCAGATAACTGGGGAAGCGGAGCTACTGGGCCATATAGGACACCTAGCACACAAAGCTACTCTACCAACTCAGGGAAGCAGTGAAAATGCAGACACAAAGGAACAGATCATAAACAAAAGAAATGGAGGAAAACAAACAATTGGATATACAGTTCAAAACCACGGTTATAAGGTTTTTCAAGAATTTCCTAGAAAAGATCAATAAATTTAGTGAGACCCTCGAGGATATGAAAAAGACTAACTAGAAATTAAGCATGCACTGACTGAAATAAAAAATATTATACAGAGACCTAACAGCAGACTAGAGGATCACAAGAATCAAGTCAAAGATTTGAAATACAAAGAAGCAGAAAACACTCAACTGGAAAAGCAAAAAGAAAAAAGAATCCAAAAATTGGAAGACAGTGTAAGGAGCCTCTGGGACAACTTCAAGTGTACCAATATCAGAATTCTGGGGGTGCCAGAAGAAGAGAGAGAGAACAAGATACTGAAAACTTATTTGTAGAAATAATGACTGAATACTTCTCCCACCCGGTGAAAGAAATAGACTTACAAGTCCAGGAAGCACACAGAACCCTAAACAAAAGGAATCCAAAGAGGACCACACCAAGGCACATCATAATTAATATGCAAAAGACAAAGAGAGAATATTAAAAACAGCAAGAGAAAACAGTTAGTTACCTACAAGGGAGCACCCATTTGATTGTCAGCTGATTTCTCAACAGAAACTCTGCAGACCAGACGGGAGTGGCGAGAAATAGTCAAAGTGATGAATAGCAAGAACCTACAACCAAGATTACTCTACCCAGCAAAGCTATCATTCAGAATTGAAGGGCAGATAAAGAGCTTCACAAATAAGAAAAAGCTAAAGGAGTTGATCAACACCAAACCAGTATTATATGAAATGCTGAAAGGTATTCTTTAAGAAGAGGAAGAAGAAAAACGTAAAGATAAAAATTACGAACAACAAATACACGTCTATCAACAAGTGAATCTAAAAATCAAGTGAATAAAAAATCTGATGAACAGAATAAACTGGCGAATATAATAGAATCAGGGGCATAGAAAGGAAGTGGACTGACAATTCTAGGGGGAAAACGGGTGTGGGGGGTGCAAGAAGAGCCTGGACAAAAATCGTACACCTATGGATGAGGACAGTTGGGATGTGGGGGGAGGTAAGAGCAAGAGGGTGGGGTGGGAACCGGGTGGAAGGGAGCTATGGGGAGAAAAAAGAGGAACAACAGTAATAATTTAAACAAAGAGTTATTAAATTAAAAATAAATAAATAAAATTCAATGGAAAAGTCTGGCTGATGTGGCTCAGTGGTGACCTATGCACAAAGAAATCACCGGTTCTAGTCCTGGTCAAAGCACATGCCCAGGTTTCAGGCTAAATTCCCAGGGAGACTATGCAGGAGGCAGCCAATAGATTTTCTCTCTCATAGATGTTTCTATCTCTCTCAGTCCCTTCGTCTCTTTCTAAAAATCAATAAAAACATATATTATAAATCAATGGGAAAAAATATCATTAGGTGAAGATTAACAACAACAAAAGGAACTATTTAAATTTACAATAATTAAAGTTAGTAATTGAGTTCTTCAATCACACTAGACACAGTTTAAAGACTCAATAGCTTCATATGGCTGGTGGTTTTCATACTGGACAGTGAAGAGAAAGTACATATACCTCAGAGAAAGTTCTACTAGGCAGTACAGAGCTAGAATCTTTAAGAGGGAAGGGAAGGCCCTGGCTGGTTTGGCTCAATGGATAGTGTTGCCCTGTGGACATAAGGGTCCCAGGTTCAATTCCGATCAAGGGCAAATGCCTGGGTTGCGGCTTGATCTCCAGTAGGGGACATGCAGGAGGCAGCCAATCAATGATTCTCTCTCATCATTGATGTTTTTATCTCTCTTTCCCTCTCTCTTCCTCTCTGAAATCAATAAAGATATATTTTAAAAAATAACAATAAAAATGAAAAACCTGATCCACAAAGAAAGTACTGCATGTACAAAGGTCGTGGGCTAGGCCTGAGCAGGTGTTCATTGTTGTTGCTTCCCTCACCTCCCCAGAATGAGTTCCATGAGGGCAACAACTGTCCCACCATTGTGTCTGGTATACACAGGCACTGATGTTACTGAACACTGAGTATGAAGGCCAACGTGGCTGGAATGGAGCAAGCGAGGTAGGTGATGAGGGAAGGGAGTTGGTGGGGCCAGATCAGGTGGGGCCATGTGGACTGTTTGTGTGTGTGTGTGGGGGAAGCTTTGGCTTTTTCTCTGGGCAAGTGGGAATATGAGGGGATGCTGAGCAGATCTGGCTGGCATTGAGATCATTCATCCACCTGCTCAGTAGGGAATAGGTTTGGGGTGTGAGGGGCATGCATAAGAGGGGTCAGGGAGTAAGCTGTCTATTTTACTTGTAGTTCAGGTGGACCACAGACTCAATACCCAGGTAGGTCCCTGTGCCCACAGGGCTCCCGGTGGCGGAGGTCTGTACCTTCCCCGTCTGCTGCTGTAAGATAGGCAGGTTCTCTTCCAGCTTATCCAGCCCCTTATGGGCATATTCACTGGCTGATGTGACTACAGGAGGTAGAACAAGACAGAAATATGATGGTTACTACACATGAGCATCCCAATGGGTCCCCGGGAAGGTCAGCCACTGGTTTGGGGGAACAGGGCCAAGGATGGGGCAGACCCTCCCAAAACAGTTAGGAAGGGCAGTTCCATGTTCTCGGGGCATCACTCACTCTGGGGTTCCAGCTTGGACAGGATGGGCTGGGCCCCACTGACGGCAGCCGCTGTGAGGGTCTTTACGCCTTTCTCCGCAGCATCGCAGACTGTCTTGACGTGGGGGTGGCTCTCCTTGGTGGAGGTGTAGGCTGCTGACACCATGTTGCAGGTGGTGCTGATGATGGGCATGTTGGCCACTCGGTCCACCACGCTGGGCTACAGGAGAAGCAGCTGAGGTGGGGGTGCTGGGCCCGAAACTCGGGCACCAGCACTTTCCCTCTCACTCACAGCCAAGGAGGCAGCACAGCTCACCCTGGAGGTTGACCATGAAGCTGCCCAAGCCGGGAACTTCAGGGCTGCACTATGAGCTTCCTTTGTCTTAGCTCTGCGGCCCATGAGTTTGAATGTGTCTCTGACACCCACTGTGCGCCAGGTAGTGACAAGAGAAAGAACCCTACTCTCGGTCGAGAGCTGGGTCTGCAAACTAGGCCCACAGGCCAAGTCATCTCTCCACCTGATACTTTTATTCTTGTCTGTTTTTTTCTAATAGCTTTATTGAGATTAAGTTCATGCATCATAAATTTCACTGTTTTTAAAGTGCACAATTCAGTGGTTTTTAGTAGACTCACAAGGTTGTGTCATCATCACCACTCATTCTAGAACTTTTCCATCACCCCAAAAGGAACCCTGTACCTATTAACAGTCACTCATTCTCGCCTCCCTCCAGCCCTGGCAACTACTAGTCTGTGTTCTGTCTCTATGAATTTGCCTATTCTGAACATTTCACATAAACAAAATCATATCCTCTGTGGCCTTTTGTATCTGACTTCTTTCACTGAGTGAAGTTTTAAGGTTCATCTATGTAGTAGCATACATGAATGCTTCATTTTTTTTAAATTGGGGGAAAAGTACGCAACATCAAATTGACCATTTTAACCATTTTTTTTTCATTTTAACCATTTTTAAGTGTATAGTTCAGTAGCATTCACATTATTGGCATTCAGTACATTCACATTGTTGCACAACCACCACCACCATCCATTCCAGAACTTTCTCATCCTCCCAAATGGAAACTCTGTCCCCATAAACACGCACTCCCCTGCCCCTGGCTCCCAATATCTACTTTCGTCTCTGAGGACCCAAACTCTCCTGGGAACCTCATGTAAGTGGAATCACACAGTGCTTGTCCTTTCTGTGTCTGGCTTATTTCACTGAGCATATCTTTAAAGTTCATCTATGTTACAGGACATGTCAGAATTGTATTCCTTTATATGGCTAAATATCATTCCACTGCTGCCTGGTTTTGTAAGTAAAGTTTTACTGGTGCACAGCCACACCAGAATAGGTAAATCCACAGAGAGAAAGCAGAGTGGTGGTTGCCAGGGGCCGGGGGTGGGGTGGGGAGGGTGGGGGTGGAAATGGGAATGACTATTAACGGGGATGGGATTTCCATTTGGGCTGATGAAAAAGTTCTGGGATTAGAGAGCGGGGATGGCTACACATTGTAAGTGTACTTAATGCCACTGCACTGGATGCTCTTTGAAATGGTATATTTTTATGTTAAGTGTATTTTACCAGTTTTATAAAAAGGAACGAAGCGCCGACACATACCGCATGGATGAACCCTTAAAACATCACACTCAGTAAAAGAAGCCAGACACAAAGAGCTCGTAGAGACTGAAACTAGAGTGGTTGCTGAGGAGGAAAAGGGGTGACTACTACTGGGTATTGGGTCTCTTTTGGGCAAGATAAAAATATTTTAAAACTGTATGGTGGTGATGGCTGCAGAACTTGATAGTTCACTAAAAGTCACTGAGTAGCAACCTTCAAAGGGTGAATTTAATGCTATGTAGGTGATATCACAATCGTCTATTCAAAAGGGCTTTTATTTAAACTGGGGATGGGGGGAGGGAGGAGGACAGGGACTGACTTCTTAGAAGGGGGACCCTAACAGAACCTCCAGAGGCAGAGATCATTTTTCTGGGTGGTGAGGAGCCAGGCAGTTTCAACCTGTACCCCTGTTCTCCCAAGAACCCCAGTTCTCCTGCCCCCATCTGTTAGTGGGGCAACTGTTTGAGGTCTGTCGGCTGGCTCTCCCCACCCAGTCAGAAAGATCTCTCAACCCCCATGTGCTGCCAGCAGCACCCTGGCTCCCTTCCACGGTACCATGATGTGGCAAGCCTCACCCCAGACTTTCCTCACCTGCTGTACAGGTTCTTCAGCTGTCACCTGGGTGCTGGCAGGGGCTTCTGTTTCATTGGTAGACATTTCTCAGAAGCACGCACTGTGGACAGATGGACGAGTCAGGAGGAAATTCACACCTGCACTCTGACAACCCCAACACACCCCAATTCTGAGAGCCCTGCCTTTCGGTCATTAACAGGCAACTGTGGGCCGTTCAAGAGCAGGTGATGATTCAGTAGGGCTGAGAGCCTGCTGTTCTAACAAGCTCCCTGGTGCTGCTGCTGCAGCTGACCCAGGCTATGCCTTGAAGGTTACGGTCAGGGTGCAGACCTCTGAGGGCTGAGACACACCTATGAAGCAAAACTTCTGTGGACCACAATTTGCCAGCAGCTACCAAGTTTCAAGACGCCTCTTCCCTTTGACCCAGAAACCTCACTGTGAGGACAGTCTCCCACTTGGATTGCCAAGTGGGCAGAGGCATACCTGTGTTGTCCACAAGACACTGGTAAACTGTTTGCCCAGCAGAAGGGGCCTAAAGAAAATACCAGATTAGCCCAGTAGCTTGGAAAAAAAAAGGTATTTACATATAATTCATATAACTGACATGGACCAAGACACTGCAAAGAGACAAAGGTTTGAATGGGGAATTAAAGTGTTTACTTGCATTTGTACAGAATCTTTTTTTTTTTTTAAATCATCACCCAAGGATGTTTTTCATTGATTCTAGAGAAACAGGAAGGGAGAGAAACATTGATCAGTTGCCTCCAGTACATTCTGTGACCAGGAATCCAAACCGAGACCCTTTAGTGCACAGGATATCACTCCAAACAACTGAGCCACCTGGTCAGGGCTGTACAGAATCTTTAAAGAGACACAGCTAACTGTTCAAGGTGGTCACCTTTCAGGGAGGAGGATCAGGTAGCTGCAGCAGACTTCTGACTCTTGAGCCAGGTATATAATATTACTTTTTTTTAAATTGAAGCTTAAAAAAAAAAAGTAAAAGAAACTATTAGAGAGAACATGCCTGACTCCACTGCAAGTCAGACTTGGTGTGTGAAGGGCGAGGGAGGCTCCTCAGATGAGTCTAATCACACATTTGCAGGTGAGATGCAAGCCACAGATGTGCTTCCTTTTCCTGGCCAGGTGAGATGAGATGGATAGAATATCCTCACACTAGATTCCAGCAGCCTCAGCTCTGCCCACACTGCTGTGCTAATGTGTTGGGCAAGGAGCTTCCTCTCCGCTAGCCTCAGTCCTCTCACCCGTAAAATGAGGCTAACGGTAGAGCCAGCCTTAAAGGCTGGGCCCACAGGTAATTCTGGAGTGAGCCTGTTGAGAACTCCTGACCTTGATTATGATTTTCCTTCTAGAGGAAAGAAGCCCAGATGTGTTTCACCATCGCCAAAGTACAACCTGATGTTTGTGTGTTTTAAAAATATATATATATATTTTATTGATTTCAGAGAGGAAGGGAGAGGGAGAGAAATAGAAACATCAATAATGAGAATCATTGATTGTCTCCTGCATGCCCCACCCACACTGGGGATTGAGCCCACAACCCGGGCATATGCCCTGACAGGAATCCAACTGTGACCTCCTTGTTCTGTAGGCGGTAAACTGCAGCTCGTGAGCCAAATGAGGCTCTTTGGCTCCTTGAGTGTGGCTCTTTCATAAAATACCATGGCCTGGGCGAGTCTATTTTGAAGAAGTGGCATTAGAAGTTTAAAAATTTTGCCTCTCAAAAGAAATTTCAATCGTTGTACTGTTGATATTTGGTTCTGTTGACTAATGAGTTTGCCGACCACTGTCCTAGTTCAAAGGTCGATGGTCAACCACTGAGCCAAGCCGGCTGGGCCAGCTTGATGTTTTGAGAGCACCAGTTCTGGGGTCTTAACCCAGTTTGCTTTTTAAAAAAGTCTTACTGATTTTGAGAGAGAGAGATGGGGGAGGGGGCAGAGAAATATCGATTTGTTGTCCCACTTACTTATCCATTGGCTGGTTGATTCTTGTATGTGCCCTGCAACCTTGGCTTATCAGGATGACGCTCTAACCAACTGAGCCAGGGCAAAACAGGGTTCTAATCCTAGCTTTGCTCCTCACCAGCAGTGGGAGCGTGGAAAGGCAGCACCCCTCCTTGGAGCCTCGCTTACCACATCTATACCTATTAGCTTAGATAACCTTTCCTAGCTCAGAGTCCCCAAGATTAGAGGAGATGCAGCACCTGTGGTGCTTAGCCTGACACACAGTAGGTGCTATAAACATGTCACACCACCCTGGCTGAGGTGCACCAGGGGGAAGAAACCATCAGAAATGAGATTCCTGCTTGTTACAGGGGTCCCAACTTGTCACAAAAGCTCCTCACCCAAGTGGGAAATGGGGTGAGGAGACACACTTGTCCCTGTTGATCATCACCCGAGTCCCCCTCACCTTCCCCTGAGCTCACCTACGCAGCTGAGAGGTCCCCCTCTTCCCACCCCCTGGTACCCGGTTTAGCCAAGGACGACCACTGCAGAGGTCAGTGCCCCATTAAAGTCCTCGGGGTCTGCCAGCTGCCCGCAGCCGCTGGCTGGAGCTGAGCGGAGCCGCACCGCCGCCGTCCAGTGGCAGCCGCCAGGATCGCTAAGATCCAAGGTTCCCCGAGACCCCGGTTCCAGGCCCAGCCTCCCCTCTCCGTCCTCACCCAGGTCTCAGGGCCTCGGGGAAAGGGTGGGCCTTCCCTCCCCAACGCCCCCACCCCCGGCCCCTAGGGCCACCCGCGGGCCGCGCCCACCCAGGGGGAAGGTGCGGGGTTTGTCACTGTCCTGGGGGTCAGGACCATCTTCGGGGGAGGGGGCTGTGCTCCCTGGGGAGTGGCGGCGGGCGGGCTCGGAGGTCCCGGAGGGGGCGGGATTGCGGGCCGGCCGGGCTGCGGCTCGCCCCCAAACGGCGTTTGGAAAGCAGATTCGCTTCAGATCTGGCGAGGGTGTGGGGTGGGACGGGTTTTTCCCCCCACCCCCCCACCCCTTAATCCTGCCACTTCTAGGGGGCTCTTTCGCAACTCCCCACGAAAGTCCCGGGAAGGAGGAGGAGAGCGTTTCAAAGCCTGAGCCCGGCGCAGAAGCTGGACGGGGGGAGGGGTGCCCCCGCCCCTCGTGGCTCCTCCCCCTCCCCCTCCCCCAGAGGCCAGCAGGGCCCCGAGGAAGGCCCTCCCCGCTGCTTCCAACCCTAGGGCGCCCCAAGACTCGACGGGCCCCGTCCCCCACCTCCACCAGGCACCCCGCCTCTCACCGCGGTCAGCGGGACGTCCGGGGCGCGGCGACCAGGACTTGGAGGCTAACTCCAAAACCGTCCGGGGCCGGCCCTAGGGCGGGCTTTTATACCGGGGGCGGGCGCCCGGGAGTGACGGTCCGAAGGGCCAATCCGGCTGGGGGCCGCCCCGACCACGCCCCCCCTCCGCCCGGGACGTTGGAGCCCCTGGAGAAGTCCGGGAAGAGCCGGATTGGGGGGGAGAGGGGAGGGGCACGCGCCCCCTGCAGGTGCCGGGGGTTGGGGAGGCCCCGTACGACGCCGGACCCAGCCAAGGGCGCCCCAGCCGCATCTAGACACCCTAAGAACTTGGCCCTGGGAGCGGAGCGCTGTCCCGGTGTTCCCCGGGCCCCCTGTCTCCTCCGGCGGCCAAACCGAGGCTGTAAGAACTGTGTGTGTGCCAGGGACCGCGTCTCCACCGCGGGCACAAGAGTGAGGGAGCCACACCCGACCCAGCATTGTAACAGTTTTAGCCACAACGGTGAGCAGATATCTAGTGCCTTCTGCCCGCCCTGAGCTGTATAGCGCCACTTACTTCCCCAACACCTGTGTCCCCATTTCCCCGTTTCACAGCAGAGAAAACGGAGGCTCAGGGACCGCCCACCTAGGCGACGCAGGGAGGAAGTCCTGGACCTGACTCTTGGGTCAGTGCCTTCCTGAAGCCACACCCATTTGGATCCCCGTCCCCGCCCTCCAAAATAACTATCCTCTCGGTCTATAAACCAAGTTCTCCACGCAAATGTCCCCAGCGGCGGCGGAAGGTAAATGGGGTGGCAGCAAGCCCTGCCCAGACAGGGCAGCGCGTTGTCCTGCGGAGAACCGCCTAGGGATGGTAGGTGCATGGGAATTCCAGACTGTACGGGCACTGCCCTGCCTTCTAGAAAACGACTAGACCACATAACACCCTGTCAGGGGCCACCCGTTTGCCACCTCTGCTAAATTATGTGGGTTGAGGTGAGACTTCTGGAACTTCCAGAAAGAATAAGGAGCCCTAGCCAGTTGGGCTCAGTGGATAGAGCATCAGCCTTTGGACTGAAGGGTCCCGGGTTCGATACCGGTCATCATGGCACATGCCTGGGTTGCGGGTGAGATCCCCCATGTGAGGTCTGCAGGAGGCAGCCAATCAATGATTTTCTCTCATCATTGATATTTCTCTCTCTCCTTTCCCTTCCTCTCTGAAATCAATAAAAATATATCTAAAAACACACACACAAAGTCACGCAGTTCTAAAGTCATATAACTCTGACGTCACTGGTAGCCCTGACAGTGTGGTGCAGTGGTTGAATGTTGACCCATGAACCAAGAGGTCAAAGGTTTGCTTTCTGGTATGGGGAAAAGGCCTGGGTTTCAGGCTCGATCCCCAGTAGGGAGCATGCAAGTGGCAGCTGATCCATGTTCCTTTTTTTTTTTTTAAATATATATTTTATTGATTTTTTACAGAGAGGAAGGGAGAGGGTTAGAGAGCTAGAAACATTTATGAGAGAGAAACATTGATCAGCTGCCTCCTGCACACTCCCCACTGGGGATGTGCCCGCAATCAAGATACATGCTCTTGACCAGCATTGAACCTGGGACCTTTCAGTCCACAGGCCAACACTCTTTCCACTGAGCCAAACCAGTTTCGGCCCATGTTCCTTTTTCATGAGTGTTTCTATCTCTCTCTTTCTCTCTAAAAACAACAACAAAAAACATATTTTAAAAATGTAAAAAATAGTCGAGACTGGTTTGGCTCAGTGGATAGAGCATCAGCCTGCGGACTGAAAGGTCCCAGGTTTGATTCGGTCAGGGGCATGTACCTTGGTTGCAGGCAAAACTACACTGTGGGGTGTGCAGGAGGCGGCTGATCGATGTCTCTCTCTCATCGATGTTTCTGACTTTCTATCCCTTTCCCTTCCTCTCTGTAAAAAAATCAATAAAATATATTTTTTAAAAAATGTAAAAAATAGCCCTAGCCTGTTTGGCTCAATGGATAGAGCATCAGCCCGTGGACTCAAAGGTCCCAGGTTCGATTCCGGTCAAGGGCATGTATCTTGATTTCGGGCACATCCCCAGTGGGGAGTGTGCAGGAGGCAGCTGATTGATGTTTCTCTCTCATCAATGTTTCTGACTCTCCCTCTCCCTTCCTCTCTGTAAAAAAATCAATAAAATATATTTTTTAAAAAATTAAAAAAATAAAATTGTGTTTCTTAATAAATAAATAAGTAATTGGTAGTCTTCAGCTTCTGAGTGGCCTTCAGTACTGGGACATGGCCAAAATGTTCCTGGTCAAGAGGTTGTAACCAAATTCTGATTTGGAAAATAATGTCCTAGTGATTTTGCCCCATCTCCTTCTGAACAAACCCATTTCCCTTTCTCTGCCCCTGCCATGTCTTCATGGAAAATCTGTCACCTCCCAGCCTTGGGGAGCTCCTGGACAGGTATTGTCATCAATGGATGTCATACTTCCATTTGGACCCAGATTTGTCTGTCTTCCAAGTCATTGTTTCTGAGATTTTTGCCTGCTGCCTCCTCTGTCTCCTCCCCACTTCCCCCTCTATCTCCTCATACTCCCTTCTCTAGTTCCTCCCCCTCCTCCAGTTCCTCCTCCTCTTTTTCCCTCTCTCCCGACTCTTCCCTCTCTCCTTCTTCCTCTTCCTCCTCCTCCCTTCTTTCCCTTCTTCCTCCACTTCACTGCTTCCAGTGGCAGGACTGAAAACTCTTCAGTTCTTTTCAACTGAATGCAGTGGAGGGAGAAGCCGGCCAGCAGTGTGCCACAAGGTGGTGCTGCTGGCCCCAGATTGGTCTCTGCCTGGTCCAGGTGTCCTTTGTCTGCCCTCTGACCCTTGCCTCGTCCATTCATCCATTTATCAAGCATCTCCTATTAAGTGTAAGCCATACTAGGGCTGGCCTTGAGGACCCAGTAATCATTGAATTTTCACCCATTCAACAGATAATTATTAAGCATCTGCTGTGTGTCAGGCCCTTGCTAGGCAGCCCTGGGGGACCTGGTGTCCACCTCAGCCTTCCCGGCACTCGTAGTCCAGCAGGGAGGCACACATGCGACCAGCAGGACCACACTAAGACCTTCACGGGCCCAGGGCACTTTTGCCAACGCAGGTCCCTCCCTCCATGAAGAAAAATGCTACAAATGATCTTTTACAGCTGCCTTGGTATCATTGTAATTAATTTTTTTCTTCTGATTTTCAGAGAAATTAAAATAAAACCATTTTTTCATCCCTAAAAGTGTTGCAGAACCTGAGTCTCCTGTGTCTGAGGGATGAGTTGGCTCTGGTGACCAGGTGGATAAAATAGAGAATGATCAGGACTGTGAAGGGTGTGCACAGGCATGGTGGAGCCCAAAGGAGGGGCTGGTTGCAGTTGGGTAGAGAATGGGGGGTCCCAGAAGGCTTCCAGGAGGAGGTGATGTCTAAGCTGAGGCCCAAGACAAGAATAGGGGTCAGGCAGGTGAAGGTATTGGAGAACTGTTCCAGGAAGAGGGATCAGTACCTTCAGTGAAGATACAGATGAGGCAGTAGGGTATAATGTTATGGGGGTTGGGGTGTCGAGGAGGAGAGATGGAGTTAGAGTTAGGTTGGCAAGGGTTCTAAGGGCACTGGGAAGCCACAGAAGACTCTAGAGCAGAGTCAGGAAGACAGGCTAGAACATTCACAATAACCCTTGGGCCTCCCTCTGGAGACCCTGCAAAAAAAAAGACCTGGAAAAGGAAAACAAGCCCACCTTTTTTATCTTTATTTATTCACTTATTTAAATATATTTTTATTGATTTCAGAGAGGAAGGGAGAGGGAGAGATAGAAACGTCAGTGATGAGAGAGAATCATTGATTGGCTGCCTCCTGCACGCCACCTACTGGGAATCCGGCCCACAATCTGGGCCTGTGCTCCTGACCGGAATCAAACCCGGGACCCTTCAGTCCCCAGGCCTATGCTCTATCCACTGAGCCAAATCAGCTAGAGCATGCCCACCTTTTTAAGGTGAGGCTTGAAGCAAGGGTAGTACTCAGGAAGGTGGAAGGAGGTGTAGGAGGACATTCCAGATACCATGATGTTGATTCTTTGAGGAAGTATTTATTAAGTACCTCCTGTGTGCCCTTCTGGGGATATAGTGGCAGTGAACCAGGAAGAGAAAAACCCCTGCCCTCTTGGAGGGAGATGTAAATACAAACCCACAAAGTACACATTATAGAGTCTATTGGAAGGCGGTGTGAGCTGTGGAAAAAACTACAGCAGAAAGGAGGATGGAGAGTCGGGGCAGTTTATGATTTTTAAATAAGGTGGACAAAGGAGACCTCACTGAGGTGGTGACATTTGAGCTGAGATCTACAGGAGGGAGGTGGTTGAACTACCTAAGTGGCTCTCTGGATGAGGTGTGCATCAGGCAGCAGCAGCAACTGGTGCAAAGGTCCTGGGGTGGGACTCTGCCCTCTTACAGGAACAGGGAGGAGGCCGTGTGGATGGAGCAGAGTGAGTGAGGGGAGGGGGAGAAGAGGGGAAGCCAGGGAGGAGTTGGGGTAGGTCCTACAGAGCTTTGGGAAAGCAGGGAGGAAGATGGGAGCATTGGAGATCTGAGGATGGAGAGACAGGACCTGACTCAGGTTGGGGCCATGGGCTATGCCTGGGGTCCTGAGACCACAGAAGGCTTTTGAGTCAGCAGAGCAAAGCAAGGAAGAGCAGTAGATTGGGGGAGGGGGGGCAGTGGAAGCTCATGTCTCATAGCAGTGTGTACAGAGAGAGAGGGCAGATGGGAGAGAGACTGCAGAGAGCAAGAGTGGACAGGCCATGGTTCAGAAGGCGAGGTTAACATGGGCCTCTGCCTGGGGGCCCTTGGGTATGGGAGGGGGGAACAGCAGGGCCATCTCTGAGGCTGGGACCAGCTGAAGAGCAAGTTTGTGGGGGATGTTGGTGAACCCAGTTTTGCCTCTCCCACAGCCCCGGCCTAGAATGGCAGGCTTATCAAATAAAAATATACGACACACGGTTAAATGTGAATTCCAGATACACAAAAAATACTTGTAAGCAGAAGTTTGTCCTAAATATTGCCAAGGACATATGAACGCTAAGAAATGACTTGTTTACCTGTGTCCCGTATTTTTTTCTGGTGGCCCAAACCCAGCCATTACAGGCCTGCCCATGTCTTCCCCTGAGCCACAGAACCGGCCTGTGGGGGACGGCCTGACCGGCTGCGGCTGCCCCATGGCCAGAAGGCAAGGTTTTGTCTCCTCTGACCCTCTAGCCAAGGAAGCTGGGGTCTTTGAACAGGCAGGCCCTGGCCTGGCCTGTGTCCTGCACCACCTCTGAGCTCCTCCCCCACCCTGCCTCTCCCTCGTGGCGCCAGCTGTCCAATGCCTCCTGCCCGGTCACCTGGGTTAGAGAAGGGGGAGGGGACATATGCTAAAACACACTGTCCCTGGGCCAGCCCATTCCAGGCCTAGGCGGGTCCCGCTGGGCACTCTCAGCCCCAGAAGGCCAGGCCAGGCGTCCGGCCTCAGGAAAGTCTCCACAGGGCTTTTGTTCCCTCTCCCCACACCCACCCTCCTTTCCAGGCCTTGGGGCCCATCCAGCTCCCAGCCAGACATCGGAGGCCCCCTGGCCTTAAAGTGAAGTTCGGGAGGCAGAGCGGGCGGACTTCCTCGTCAGAAGGCACCGGAAGGACAGAGGCCTAGGGGCCGCTTACCAGGAACTAAGTCCCTCCGGGCTACAGCCACCACCCCCACACTGAAGGCCTTGTTTAGGGTGCCCAGGCCCGGAGACTCAGGACACGGCTCTCCCAGTGCCAGCTGCCGGGACGTGCCAGTCACGTTGGCAGGGAAAGAACACGCCGTTCTGAGCTCTCCTGGCTGCCCCTTTGTTTCCGGGCAGAGATGGGGGGCAGCTGTCCTGGCAACCAGCCTTCCCCCCACACCAAAGAGTGTCCTGAGGTGAAGACTGGAGGCACCTGGGACCTAGGAATTCTGGCCAGAGAGGGTCCCCGGTTCCCCAGAGAGAACCTTCCCAGTGGGCAGGCTTTGTGGTGGCAAAGGAGGCCCCTCCTCCAGCCAGCCTGTCTGCTCAGAGCTCATGAGGCTTGGACCAGGGGGAGGCCAGGTCACCCCTGGAGACTGGTGAAGGGGAGGACATTCCCAGTGGGCAGGCTTTGTGGTGTCAGTTGCGGGCCCTGCCTAATCTGTGTGCCCTGGCTGCAGCCGGTGCTGGTCGCTTTGGTCGGGGAGCGGGAGGAGTGCACGGGTGGGATCTGTTATTTTGAGGGTGGAGGCAAGGGAGCGTGAGACACACCTCCGGGGGCAGGAAGTAGGACGGCCCCAGCTGTGTTCTCTGGTTGGCCCACCTGGTCCTGTGGGCACCACGGACCACTGCACAGGAAGTGTTCCCAACGCCCGCCTGCCTGTGTGGTACCCTGAAACTGGAGAGGAAGCAGCCAGCGGGGAGGGTGCAGGGGCCGAGATTGTGGGTCCGAATCTTCCAGAAGACCCCAGCTGGGGTAAGTGCAGTGACCACTTCCTTTGGCTGATAAGGTTTATAGACTTCGTTCTTCAGGAGGGATGGGCTATTGATGAAGCTCAGAAACAAGTGACACACCCAAGGTCACACAGCAGATAAACAGAGCTGGGATTCCCATTAGCATTTGCTCTCAGATCTACTAACTCAACATAGGCTCCCAACCCTATGGCGTGAACAGGAGTCACAGACAAGGCGATCCTTGGCGTCCTTGGGGTGTCTGGAGACAATTTTGGTTGTCCTGACTAGGGTGTGCTCCTATCATCAAAGGGAAGGGAGGCCAGGGATGCTGTCAACACCCCACAGTGCCCAGGATGGCCCCACCCAGGAAATAATCCAACCCCAAATATAGTGTCTTGCAGAGGCGGAAAAGTAATTAATAGTTATTTATATTAAATATTATCTCCATGTTGCAGATGAGGAAGCTGAGGTTCCAAAAGCCTTTATTTGTACTTCTGGGTCTCCCCAGGTACCCATTATCCTTAGCTGCTTCCACAGCTTTTTTAAGCTTTGCAGTAAAAGAAACTGAGGCCCAGAGCAAAGTTATAAATGAAGGCTCGAACCTACAACATCAGCTGCTCTATTGGTTTGGAAGTCCCTTTTCACATACCAAGCCTGCAGTGGCTGTACTAGCTCGGACACACTGTTGGGTCCTCATCCCAGTTCGGAACTGATGCCGAGGGACCCGGGCCAGCGAGGTCACCTGCCTCAGCATTGCATCTCTGTGACAGGTCCCTTCTTTTTTAGCTGAAGCAGTAAGAGTAAGAGGCTCTGTGGTTCACAAGTGGTATGTACTGTGGCTCGGGGGTCTAATTCTGGCTGTGAGAACTTGGGCAAATCACTGCATGTCTCTAAGCCTCAGTTGCCCCATCTGTAAAAAGGGAGTGATGATTGTTGTCCTGAATCCAAAGACAATGGAGAGAATTAAATGAGGCAATACATATCTCAGCACAGTGCCTGGGACACAGTAAGTACCAGATAATGGTTGGATGCTGTTATTATTTAAATTTTTTAAAATTGTGGTAAAATACACACATCATAAAATGTAACTTAATCATGTTTAAGGGTACCATTCTTATTGTTAGGCAACCATCTCCATCACCCAGAACTTTTCTATCTTCCTAAGTTAAAACTCTGTCCCCATTAAATACTAACTCCCCATTCCTCTCCCACCATCTACTTTCTGTCTCCTGTAGGGATCGCTGTAGGGATCTCCTGTGAGTGGAATCACCCAGTATTTGTCCTTTTGTGCCTGCGTTGTTTCACTGCGCATAATGGCCTCGAGGTTTGTTCATGTTGTAGCAGTGTCAGAACTTCCTTCCTTTTTAAGACTGAGTAATATTCCATTGTCTGGATGGATCACATTATGTATATCTTTTCATCCCTCAGTGGACACTCAGGTTGCTGGACCAGGGTATTAACAATACAAAGGTTGAAAATCTGAAAGGATTTTGAAGGTGGATCCAAGGGGTTATGCTGAGAAATTGGTTGGGAAATGTGTTTTTTTTTAAATAGATCCAGCCGAAACTGGTTTGGCTCAGTGGACTGAAAGGTCCCAGGTTCAATTCCGATCAAGGGCATGTACCTTGGTTGCGGGCACATCCCCAGTAGGGGGAGTGCAAGAGGCAGCTGATGGATGTCTCTCTCTCATCGATGTTTCTAACTCTCTATCCCTCTCCCTTCATCTCTGTAAAAAATCAATAAAATATATTTTAAAAAATATTAAAAAATAAAAATAAAAATAGATCCACAGCCCTGGCCAGTTTCTCAGTGGTTAGAATACCGTCCCGCAGGGTTGTGGATTCGATTCCCTGTCAAGGCCTCATACTTTGGTTTCAGGTTCAATCCCTGGCCCCAGTCAGGACACGTGCGGGAGTCAACCAGTCGATGTAGCTCTCTCATATCAATGTTTCTCTCTCTCTCCCTCTCTCCCTCCCTTCCACTCTCTCTCGAAAGATCAATGGAAAAAATATCCTTAGGTAAGGGTTAAAAATAATAATAAGAAGAAAAAAATAGATCCATAAATTTTTTTAAAGGTGGTGGTTAATTCTCTTCCTCAGGCATGTGGGCTGAACTTGGTGAATTGTGTCTCACAAACAAAATATGGTAGAAGTGATTGAGTTTGTCACTTCTGAGATCAGGTCATAAAAGGCATTCGATTCCTGGCATCCTTTCTCTCTGTTTTGGATCACTTCCTCCAGAGGAAGCCAGCTGCCATGTGGTAAGACACCCAAGAAGCCCCCCTGGTAAGAAACCTCCCCACCACAGCCACGTGAGGGCGCTATCTTGGAAGTGGCTCCTGCAGCCCCAGTCAAGCCTGTAAATGCATTTTGGAGACTGGACTGCAGAGGGAAGGAGTGAAAGGAGGGCCCCCTGGGAGAGGCTACCTGAAAGGTCCAGGCATGCATTGATGGTAGCCTGGATTCAAGTAGTGGCAGGAGAGAAATAGGTTTAAGAATTATTTAGGTCCTGGTTAGTGTGGCTCAGTTAGTTGTTGTCCCATGTATCAAAAGGTTGCTGGTTCGATTTCTGGTCAGGGTACATACCCAGGTTTCGGGTTCCATCCCTGGTTGTGGTGAGTGTATGAAGCAACCAATTGATGTTTCTCTCTCCCTCTCCCTTTCTTTCTCTCTCTAAAAAAATTAATTAATTAATTAAAATAAATAATAATAATAATAATAATAGCTGGGCTGGCATGACTTAATGGTGGAGCATCAACCTAATGAACCAGGAAGCCATGGTTCGATTCCCAGTCAGGGCACATGCCCGGGTTGCGAGCTCGATTCCGTGTGAGGTGTGCAGGAGGCAGCTGATCAATGATTCTCTATCATCACTGGTGTTTCTATTTCTCTCTCCCCTTTCCTTTCTCTCTGAAATCAGTAAAAAATATTTTTTAAATTTATTATTATTATTATATAGGAAGTAACACAAATAGAATTTAGGAGAATAAAAGGTCAGTAATAACCCTTAGGTGAGGGCTTCAGTGCAAAGGAGAGCTGAGAGGTGAGGTTGAAGCAGGTAGAAGGATGGGAGAAAGTGGGGTGACAGGCTAAGCTGTGGCCACATTGAGTCCATGTCCCCAACATGTCCAAGGGCTTCCATAAATGTAGCTATAAGAACAGATTAGAGGTTATCAACTGGGGATGATTCTGCCCACCCAGGGGACATTTGGCAATGAATGGAGACATTTTTGGTTGTCACAACTGGGACAGGGGTGGGACATGGGAAGGGAGAGCAGGGAATTGCTCTTGGCATCTTGTGGGTAAAAGTGAGAGATGGTGGCTGCCCTAACTAGTTTGGCCCAGTGGATAGAGCATTGGCCTGCGGACTGAAGGGTCCCAGATTCGATTCCAGTCAAGGGCATGTACCTTGGTTGTAGGCACATCCCCAGCAGTGGGGTGTGCAGGAGGCAGCTGATTGATGTGCTCTCTC
This sequence comes from Lasiurus cinereus, assembly GCA_011751065.1. NCBI lineage: Eukaryota > Metazoa > Chordata > Mammalia > Chiroptera > Vespertilionidae > Lasiurus > Lasiurus cinereus. The sequence goes on along the minus strand of JAAGEH010000343.1, from coordinate 9,017,189 downwards.
ATCAATGTTTCTAACTCTCTATCCATCTCCCTTTCTCTCTGTAAAAAAAAAATCAATAAAATATGTCTTTTTTTAAAAAAGTAAGAGATGGTAGTCAATATCCTACAATGTACAGGACTTTCCCCTATAAAAATAATCATCTGATCCCAAATTTCATGTGTGGAGAAATCCTAGGGTAAGACCAATGGCTGAAATAAGCAAATCTCAGTTTCAGTGGATTTTGTTTACTCAATAAAGTTTTATTTCTTGTTGTATGTGACAATCAAGTGCAGATCAAGTTTCCTGGGCAGCTCTCTTCCAGTCCTTTCCAAGCATTTGGCAAAAGGGGAAAGAAAGAACAAGATATCTCTGGAAATTTTTAATGGATCTGACTGGGAGTTATATCACTTCCTCTTGCATTCCAAGTCAGAGGCCAAGTCAGTCACATGGACACACCTAACTGCAAGGGATGCTGGGAAAATGTAGTCTAGCCTTGTATCCAGAAGGAAATATTTTGACATTGGACCTGTTCGTACCACAGTATTTTTATTATTTTAAAAAAATATATTTTTATTGATTTCAGAGAGGAAGCGAGAGGGAAGGAGAGAGAAAACATCAATGATGAAAGAGAATCCTTGATTGGCTGCCTCCTGCATGCTTCCTACTGGGGATTGAGCCTACAAATCCTGGGCATGTGCCCTTGACTGGAACCAAACCTGGGACTCTCTGATCTGCAGGCTGACGCTCTATCCACTAAGCCAAACCAGCTAGGGTGTATTATTATTTTCCTAGTTATTTCTGTTATTATTCAGATGTAGCAGGTTCCTGAACATATTTCTACTCCCATATTTATTCGCTATTCATTCCACAGGATCAGTGGAGTGATTTTCAAACTATTTTATGAAATCCTCACTCTCTATCCCATCAAGAAAGAAAAGTACTCCAAGTATTTCAAGCTACGTTCAGTGCCCCTGGCCTAGTATTTCCAGAGTTCAAAATATTGATCAAAAAGTGGCATATGGGTGTCTGCGGAAATAAACCTTGAAGGTCATCTGTATTTCAGGTCCTAGAAGAGGAAGGGGAGTGGCTCTGCCAGGCACGTCTGGAAGGCTTCCTGAAAGAGGAGTCCTTGATGCCGTGTCTTTGAAGAAAGCAGAAGCCCCAAATCCAAAATCTGAGTTGTGGGAGAGTGAGAAGGGCGTGGCATCAGGGAAGTCCAGAGAAGAGGATGTTTGAGGAAAACAGATATGATCAGCTCTAAGGAATGCTGGGCAGAGATTAGAAAGATGATGGTGGGGGAGGGGGTTAGAGGGTGATAGAGGGAAAGCTCCTCTTTGTAGAACAATTTAGGTAGCAGATGTAGAAGGAATCTATAGGTTTAGAAAAATTGTTTTGCAACCACCAATGAAATAACTGATTCAAGCAAATGGCACCCATGGAGGCAAAACCCACCGGGTGAAAGGTTGTAAGAGACAAGGTGGTCATAGACTACTTATTAATTGTAACTATAAAGGCAAAAGGAACTACAATGGGAAGATCCGATTGACACCACTGGAACCTAGTGGTCAAGGTTCACATCACTAGTCACGTGACCAAGCAGCATGGCGTGCCTCCTGGTACCATGCACTGAGGAGAACACAATATCACTTCTGAAATCTCAGCCTGAACCGAATCAGGAGGAAACACCAGATTGTGGGTGACTCTGTAAGACAACTGGCCCAGATCCCTGAACGATGACAGTTGTGAAGCACACAAACAAGGCAAGGGGAATGTTCTAGATGAAAAAAGAGCCAAAGAAACGTGACCAAAAAAAAAAGTGTGATCCCTATTGGAGCCTGGATTTGTCTCCGCCTCCTTGCTATTCCTCCCCGAAAAAAGCCCAAACTATAAAAGATACATTCAGTGAGAATGTAAAATATAGCTGCTGTAGCAAAAGGCAAAGCAGTTCCTCCAACAATTAAACAGAATTACCACATGGGCCAGCATTTCACTCTGGGTACACACACAAAAGAATTGAAAGCAGGGTCCCAAGATTATTTGTGCACCCTTTTTCATAGCAGCATTATTCACAAGAGCAGAAAGATGGAACAACTTAAATGTCCATGGATGGATGAATGGATAAGTGCAATGTGGTCCCCATCACACACTGGAATATTATTCAACCTTAAAGGGAAAGAACTTCTGACTAGTGCTGCAACATGGATGAACCTTGAGGATTTATGCTCAGTGAAGTACAAATACTCTGTGATTCCACTCACATGAGGTCCCTAAAGGGTCAGATCCATAGAGACAGGAAGTAGATAGTGGGAACCAGGGGTGGAAGGGTGGAGATGGGGAGGAGAATGAAGTGTTTCAGTTTGGGGGAGAAGATGACAAAGTTCTGGGGATAGATGGTGGCAATGGTTAAAGAACAATGTGGCCCTAGCCAGTTTTCTCAGTGGATAGAGCATCGGCCTGTGGACTGAAGGGTCCTGGGTTCTATTCCGGTCAAGGGAACCAATCAATGTGTCTCTCTCACATCAATGTTTGTCTCTTTCTCTACCTCTCTCACTCCCTCTAAAAATCAATGGGAAAAATATCTTCAGGTGAGGATTAACAAGAACAATGAGAAAAGAGAACAATGTGAATGTGCTTAATCAACTTACATGATTAAGATGGTAAATTTTGTGTATTGTATACTTTACTAAAATAGTAAAGATAGGTGGGACAGCAGGAAATAGGAAGAGGGAGCACAGGCCGGAGGTGGTTGTGCTGCCTCTGTGAAAACCCAGAGAGGGATCATGGTGCTGTCCTTTCCTCAGAGACACTCTGGTTCTTGGCGCACAGCATTGCAACAAAGTACGAGGGTGCTGCAATTTACTTCCCCGCAGTGAGGGAGCGAGAGGAGGGGGGGAAATGGTCAATATCAACCTCTGAGAACGGAGGGGTAGATCACGTGTCTATTGTATGGGTCTTTCAACTCTTTTCCATAGGATTGGAATTTTTCCAAATAGAAAGCCCAAATCGGTGGTCGGAAAACTCATTAGTCAGCAGAGCCAAATATCAACAGTACGACGATTGAAATTTCTTTTGAGGCCAAATTTTTTAAACTTAAACTTCTTCTAATGCCACTTCTTCAAAATAGACTCGCCCAGGCTGTGGTATTTTGTGGAAGAGCCACACTCAAGGGGCCAAAGAGCCGCATGTGGCTCGAGAGCCGAGGTTTGCCGACCACTGGCCTAAGATAAGAAGACGACAAGGACAGTGAGGCGACAAGGTCCTCCAAACCCTAGAGGTGAATATTCCTGTTCTCTTCATTTTACAGATCGGGAAACTGAGGCTCAGAGAGGGGAAATCACTTGCCCCAAAGCAGAAGTAGGGATAGTATAGTGAGGTGAAACAACCCAGAACAAAATGTGAGGCCTGCTCCCATTTCAAAAGCGCGCCCTTCTGACTGATGCCACCCCCCCTGTGAGGGGCATTCACCAGCTGACTTATGACCTACCTCTGGTGCCTGAAATGCTGCCTGTCCACTGTTATTATGCACTTGACCCCTGAATAACGTGGTCTGAAAGGCTCCACTTATACCCAGATTTTTTCTTTCTTTTCTTCTTTCTCTCTTTCTTTCTTTCTTTCTTTCTTTCTTTCTTTCTTTCTTTCTTTCTTTCTTTCTTTCTTCTTTCTTTCTTCTCTCTCTCTCTCTCTCTCTCTCTCTCTCTCTCTCTGTCTTTCTTTTTTTTTAAATACATTTTATTGATTTTTTACAGAGAGGGATAGAGAGTTAGAAACATCGATGAGAGAGAAACATCAATCAGCTGCCTCCTGCACACCTCCCACCGGGGATGTGCCCGCAACCAAGGCACATGCCCTTGACCGGAATGGAACCTGGGACCCTTCAGTCTGCAGGCCGGCGCTCTATCCACGGAGCCAAACCGGCTTTGGCAATACCCAGATTTTTTCAATTGACCCACATAGTTCAAAAACCTATGTTGTTCAAGGGGCAACTGTATTTCATTCTACAAACACTTGGGTGTTGGGTGGTGCTGGGCCCTGTGGAGGACTCTGCCACGGCTCCCAGCTCAGTTTCCCCCAGGCATAGAGCAGCACAAGACACAGCCTTTGCAGTGCATGTGGTCAGGATTAGATGCAGGAAGGGGACTGAGCCTTGGCTCTACAGCGTTGAAGAACACAGCCTATCTGGACATGGATTGAGATGGGGATGGCCCAGTCTTGGCCTCCAAGCCTCGAGGATGCTCAGGCCAGGGCTGAGGACATTAGGGCAAGCAAGGCCATCCCCATCTCCCCTTCCTCCCCCAAAAAAGCTTTTTTGTGAGTTTCTGGGAAGTGGAACAGCCAGATGTCCAGTTAAATTGGAATATCAGACAAACAATGAATGAAGTTTTTTTTTTGTTAATCCTCACCCAAGGATAATTTTTCCATTAATTTTTAGAGAGTGGAAGGAGGGGTGGGGAGAGAGAGAGAGAGAGAGAGAGAGAGAGAGAGAGAGAAGCATAGATGTGAGAGAAACACATCGATTGGTTGTTTCCTGCACACACCCTAAACCCCTAACTGCACTCCAATCCCCCAACCAGGGAGAGGATCTAAACTGCAACCCTTGACTGAGAATTGAACCCTAGACCCTTGGGTATGTGGCCGATGTTCCAACTATTGAGAAACACCAGCCAGGGATGAATGAAGTTTTAAAATGTATTTTTACTGATTTCAGAGAGGAAGGAAAAAGGAGAGAAACATGAATGATGACAGAGAATCACTGATTGGCTGCTTCTTGCACATCCCCTACTGGGATTGAGACTGCAACCCAGGCATGTGCCCTTGACTGGAATTGAACCTAGAACCCTTCAGTCCACAGGCCATTGCTCTATCCACTGAGCCAAACCAGCTAGTTGACCAAGACAGTTGCTGTGAGGACCTGATGGAGGTTTTAAGTCAAGGGGTGAGGTGACCTGATTTGTGAGGTTTTTAAAACAAAGGTATATCCCAGGAATGGTGTGAGACGTACTTATGCTAAAAAAATATTTTGTCCCTTTGAAATTCAAAATTAAGTGGGCATCCTGGATTTTATTTGCAGGGAGGGAGACATGGTCAGGAGCCAGGAGATCCAGGTGCAGGTCACTGCACTGGTCCAGGTAGCAATGATGAAGGATGGATGGGAGCAAGGTGGAGAGAAATGGGAGGTTTCTGGGTAGATTTAGGAGAAGGAGCCCTATGTCTTACTGATGGATTGGACATAGAGATATGCATGCCCTTGACTGGGGGGACTTTGGTTATGGGGAGCCCTGGAGCACAGGTGGGCTGAGTGGAGGTGGATAGGAGGCCTGCAGATGCAGTCCTGAGACTCAACCACCACCTTCCCCTCTGAATTGCACCAGCCCAGGGTCTCCCTCTCCACACTCCTGACCTTTGGGTGTGGGTCAGTCTTTGGGTTGGGGCCTTCCTGGATATGATGGGTATTGAACAGCATCCTTAAGTCCCAACAACTTAGTGTCAGAAGCACTCCCTCCTCAAGTGGAAGACAGAACCACCCCTGGCCTAGGACCCCTGGTCCAAGTACCAAAAGACTCCAGTGAGGTCTGACCAGCGTGGCTCAGTGGTTAAGCATCAACATATGACCCTGGAGGTTCGCGTTTGATTCCAGGTCAGGTCACATGCCTGGGTTGCAGGCTCTCTCTCCAGTGTAGAGGTATGCAGGGGGTACATCCTATCAATGATTCCTTCTCATCATTGATGTTTCTATCTCTCTCTCTCTCCCTCTCTGAAATTAATAATATATATATATATATATTTTAAGAAAGACTCCAGATGGATCTGATGTCGGGGTCCTGGAAGGCTTGTCAGTTCCCTTTGTTCTCCTGGTGGTGAACTTTCTGGGGATGGGAGAAGTGGGTGCCCAAAAGGCTGGAGTTTGGGGAGGTTTAGATAATGTGGGCCCTGCACCAGACTCATGTGAAACCCATGTGTGTAAGACAAAGAAAGGGCTGCTGGTAGAGTGATAAAGCTCTTAATATTTAGAAGTTTGGGCACTTAATTCTGGCAATCCTTGCTCATGGCTAACACTGCTTGCCCACTCCAGCATCTGGCAGCTGTCTAAGTCCAGGGGGGTGCTGGTGATGATGATGGGAATCTTGGCCTTCACGGTGGTCAGGGACCAGGGCAGGTGCACTGTGCTGACCAGCTCGTACTGGGTACTCATGATGTTGCCTTCCTGCATGTTGCTGCTCACAGACAAAACCGATGGGAGGTTGAAGATGCTGAAGATCTTGGTGGTGTTGAAGGGTATGATTTGGGTGTTGGCCTCCTGCCGGAGCAGCTCACAGCTCTCCACCCGTGTCCGCCGCTCCGTCTTGGGTGTGAAGCCCTCGTACTGCACGTGGGTGTAGAGAGCGAAGATGACAGTCTTGATCCACTTGCTGGTCTGGTTGTTGATCTCCGTGGTGAAGAGGACCCTCTCCCCTGGCATGAAGGTGTTATTTTCCATCCGGATCTGGACACAGATGGTACCCTGCCTGCAGCAGTTGTAGGAGACCTTCTTCTCAGTCTCCACAAACAGGGGACTCTAGAAGGGGTGGGGTTGGGGGAAATGAAAAATTGTAAGGCACTGTGACCACGAGATCCACTCATCTGCCTAATATCCCTCTATTTTAGCATTTCTAAAGCTTGAGCCTTTTGGGACTTTCCTAGTAAAGGCATAGAGATGGAATCTAGAATCTGGGGGAATTTGTAGCCAACAGCCTGGAGTCACCTCCTAGCTTCCTTTAATCAAAGCCCTTTGCCATTCTAAGCATCAATTTCTTTGTATGTAAAACTAGAGGCCCGGTGACAGAAATTTGTGCACAGGTAGGGTCCCTAGGCCTGTCTGGTGATCAGGGCTGATTGGGGCCTCCCTTCGTTTTGCACTGCCCCCCTGGTGGTCAGCACACATCATAGCAAGCGATTGAACTCCCAGTCTCCTGGTCAAACTCTGGGGTAAGGGGGGCACTTTGCATATTAACCTTTTATATATATAGATAGGGCTAAGAAATCCTTAAGACTCTAGCTTTATCCCCAGCTCCCTTACTCATTTGCTGTGTGAACTTGAACAAATGGCTTGATTTCTCTGAGCCTTGGTTTTCTGGGAAAAAGGGAATGTCTTACAATCTAAGCCCAACTTGCTCAGATTTAAGGAGGAATTATGATGGGCTCTGAATCATGAAAAGAAAACTGTAGGGTTGAAATTATGTAATATGTTAAAATAAATACTTCAAAATGCAGCCCTTGTATCAACTAGTCAGCTGGTGGATTGCAAATAAAGTCACATATATTTAATGTGTGGCTTGGGTTACATTTTTTTTTGATTTGTGGATAATATTTAAAACACTTGATTTTAATGTGAGTGGGCTTAGAATTTTCCTGCATGCTTATTCCCTTTAAGTATCAGAATGATAGAAAACAATGCTACATCGCCAAGACTGGTTTGGCTCAGTGGATAGAGCGTCGGCCTGCGGACTCAAAGGTCCCAGGTTCTATTCCAGTCAAGGGCATATATCTTGGTTGCTGGCACATCCCCAGTAGGGGGCGTGCAGGAGGCGGCTGATCAATGTCTCTCTCTCATCGATGTTTCTAACTCTCTATCCCTTTCCCTTTCTCTCTGTAAGAAATCAATAAAAGATATTTAAAAAAAAATAGATTGATTTAAAAAAAAGTAAAGAAAATAATGCTACAAAAGCTTGCAAAGTCCCTTCAAACTTTCCACTAGTGACATGAGGTTAGTAACTTGAAACTAATTATGGTGGGAGTATTTACACCATGGAAATTGGCAAATATTACATATTTGGGCTGTCTTGCACCAGAGCAGGTTATTAATCATTTACTAGAACAGCACTTCCATGTTTTGCTTTATCAGCAGGTAGGACTTCTCCCAATTTGTTTCAGAGTTCTGTTCACTTAAGAAATAAAACATCAGGCTTGGGCCGAAAACGGTTTGGCTCAGTGGATGGAGCGTCAGCCTGTGGACTGAGGGATCCTGGGTTCAATTCTGGTCAGGGGCATGTGCCTTGGTTGTGGGCACATCCCTGGTGGGGGACATACTGGGGACGGCTGATCGACGTTTCTCTCTCATCAAAATTTCTAGCTCTCTATCCCTCTCCCTTCCTCTCTGTAAACAAAGAAAAAAACAAAAAACAAAAACATCAGGCTTGGTGGGCATGGCTTGGTGGTTGAGCATCATCCTATGAACCAGGAGGTCACGGTTTAATTCCCTGTCAGGGCATGTACCCATGTTGCCAGGCTCAATCCTTGGTGTGTCAAACTGATCAATGATTCTCTCTCATCGCTAATATTTCTATCTCTCTCTTCCTCTCTGAAATCAATAATAAAAAAAAAGAAATAAAACATCAGTATTTGGGAGTGGGGGGGCAATGGGAAGATATGTATACATGTAATACATTAGTAAAAGAAATAAAAATAAAATCAGTTCAAACATAAAAAAATCAATATTGCACAACTATGTAGACTATACACTTAAAAATGGTTAAGATGGCAAATTTTATGTTATGTATTATTACCACAATTTAAAATAAAAATAGCCCTGGCCGGTGGGATCAATGGTTAGAGCAGCAGCCCTTGCACCAAGTCATGGGTTGGATTCTGGTCAAGGACACATACCTGGGTTGCAGGTATGATCCTTGGCCCCAGTATGGCGCATTCAGGAGGCAACCAATTAATATGTCTCTGCCACATCAATATTTTTCTCTCTCTTTCTTTGCCACTCCCCTCTCTCTAAAAGTTAATAGAAAAAAATATAACCTCTGATGAGGATTAACAAATAAATAAATAAAACATCAGCAATCTCATTGAAGACCCCGTGGACCCCTCCCCAATGCATCACTTCTTCTCTCCCTATATGTAAGGATTATCTTGAATTTGGGGTTTATTATATCTGTGCATTTTTAAAAAACCCAAACATTATTAAAAAACACAACTCAGAAACAGAGAACTTCACAAAACAAATGTATAACCTTGTGAATTATTATATGGCTACCCAAGTCAAGAAGTAGGAATTTGCCAGTTTTTCCTCCCAAAGTTCCTCATATATGCCCAGAATGTAACTATCCTGAATTTTATGTTATTTATTTAAGTTTTTAAAAGTTGATTTCTATAGAGAGAGGAAGGGAGAGAGAAACATTGATTGGTGCATCCTGCTCATCGGGGATCAAGTGCACAACCTGGGCATGTGCCCTGACTGGACTTGAACCAGAATCGAACTGGCAATCTTTTGGTGCATGGCACAATGCCCAACCAACTGAGCCACACTGGCCAGGGCACAATAATTGTGAATTTTATTTATTTAAATATATATATATATATATTTATTGATTTCAGAGAGGAAGGGAGAGAGATAGAAATATCAACGATGAGAGAGACTCATTGATTGGCTGCCTCCTCATGTCACTGGGTGGTGGTTGGGGGGAGGGGAGATTGAATCTGCAACCCAGCATGTGCCTTTGAATGGAATCAAACCTGGGACCCTTTAGTCTGCAGGCCGATGTTCTATCCACTGAGCCAAACTGGCTAGGGCCAATTCTGAATTTTATAGTAATCCTTTCTTTTACCTGCACATGTGTATGTGTAGGGACCTAACATACAATAAGATATATTGTTTTAGGGAAAAAGCATGTAAAGAATAATAATCATAAGAGAATAATATAAAAACCTAAAATGTATCTTCCAAAACGTTAGGAAAATAAAACGTCACCTATTATACTGAAATCTCGTGTGTTCTGTGGGCTTCCCCTCATTGCTCCCTCTCCTCTGAGCAACCAGTCATGATCTGAATTTGGCATTTATGGTTCTCAGAGGATTTTCACATTATTTAGGAATACATCTATTTCCCCCCATATTTTAAATTAGTCAAACTGCATATGTCTCCTAGCAAGTTGCTTTTTTCAGTGTTTGAAATACATTCACATTGGTGCCTGCCATTCTGGTTCATTGGTCTTCAGGAATGCAACTGAGTGTGTTGCAAAATAATCTATTCAGCTCCTGTGATGGACATTTCTATTTTTCCATGAGTTTGATATCATAAAAATGCTAGAAGAAGCAGCCTGAAGACAATTTTCTTGGGCTTACACCACGACTTTCTCTAGGGCGTGAATTGGCAAACTTTTTCTGTAAAGGAACTGATAATAATGATCGTTTAGATTTTACAAGCCACATACAGTATTTATATTATTCCCCTTTAAAAAAAACAGTTAAAACATAGATTTTAATATCGAGGCAAAGAATACAAATCTGTATGTACATCTCCACCTAGGTTAGTGAAAGAGAAGCAAGTTTATGAACTTCTGCTTATTCTTGTTACATGCCTGCTGCTATTTCCTGTTCTACTCTATTTATTTTAAAAATGTTGGTTGCAATCCTCTGGATTTATGTTTGTTATTTCTAGTCTACTTACTCTAGTCTATCATTTTGTTATATATAAAATAAAAGTGTTATAAAAATTAGCTAGTTGTAATCCACCAAGTTTTTTTTTTTCTTGGAAAACTTTATTCTTTCACTTAAAATCAATTGCAAACCACTAAACTGACTTTTTCCTACTTATTTTATTCTCTATTCTTTATTCATATGTAAAAATATAGAAATGATTTTATAAATATATATACTATATATACACTGTATGTGTATACGTACACTGTATGTATATACACTGATTATATACATATATACAAATAAGGAAATATCAATGTTGTGGGTTTAACACTTATAAGTGTTTGCAACCCACAACATTGATATTTCCTTATTTTGGTCTTGCTTATTCTTTCATTTTACAGAAATGTGTTTGCAATCTGCTGAATTGATTTTGCAACCCCCTAATGGGTCATGATCTGAGATTTGAAAAGCACTACTCTAGGTCCACTGTGTTTCCCTTGGAGACCTCGGGTGACCCCCGACCCCTTTGGACCTCAGCTCCTGCCCTCTGCCTGTGGCTCCTACTTCTCTTTAGCCTTCACATGCTTCCCTTTCTCCACGAAGGCTGGTTTCGGGAGTTTAGGTTCTAAATCTCTCTACTGTTATTCGGAATTGCGTGGCATGCGTTAGGACCCTGCAGGTGTTAAGGAACTCCCTGCTCTAACTCAGAGCCAAGGCTGTAGTTCTGTGCTGGCCCTGAAGGTAGAAGGCCCTGTAGAGCAACCAGCAGTGGTCCAGGAGACCTCCACATCTGACCAGTAACATTTCCAAAGCAAAGCCAACATTGGAGTTCTTAGGCCTGAGAGTTTTTTTGAAACCTTGTATTTCTTCAATATATATGTAACTTGGGGAGGTAGTTTCATTCATTCAACTGGTTTTTATTTGCATCTACTTGGTGCCAAGTTTAGGGAAAACCCATAGCAATGAAGACCTGCTCTGGTTGAGGAGATGGACATAAATGGTACATGTGAAACACACCACATCATTTCTGGTTGAGACAGTGATGAAGCTGTGATGGGATGCAAATGGGGGAAATAATGAGATAAGGGGAGATGGAATGGAGGCTCCCTTAGAGTTACTAGTTAGGAAGGGACTCTAGGACAAGCTCTTCTCCCAGATGGTACTGAGTGTTAGAAGATGGGATGAGTCATGGCTTCCAAACTCTAAAGGTACAAAGAGTGAAGGGGTGTGGAGAAATTGGAACCCTGTGCGTTGCTGGTGGCAAGGTAAGATGGCGTCGTGGAAAACAGGCAGTTCCTCAGAAGGTGAAACAGCCTTACCATCTGTCCCAGCAATTCCACTCCAGGAATCCACCCAGAGAAAGGAAGGCTCACGCCCACACGAACACTTGTACCTGATTGTTCACAGCAGCGTGATTTACCATAACCAAAGAAGCAGCCCAAGTGCCCGTCAGTGGGTGAACAGATACACGAAATGCAGCCCATCCGTGCATGGATGTAGCCTTAAGGAGTGAGGCACTGACACTCGCTACACCATGGATGGACCTTGAAAACATGACGCTCGGTGAGAGAAGCCAAAGGCCCCACCATGTGTGATTCTACTTCTGTGAAATGTTCAGAACAGGCACATTAGCAGAGACAGAGAGTGGGTTGGTGGATGTCAAGAGGCTGGGATCCGGGCAAAGGGAGGCTGGGTGTGACACTAGGGGGTGCAAAAATTTCATTTGGGGGTGATGAAATGTTCTAAAGTCCACTGTGGTGATAGATGCATAACTGTGTACACTTTAAGTGGGCGAATTATAAGGTATGAGAATTACACCTCAATAAAGCTCTTAGAAACAAAAAGTGAAAGGGGAAAGTTTCTTTGCTTCCCGCTCCCCTATTCCCTCCCAAGGGGCAGCGTATAGCCAGTTGCTCTGCTCTCCTTCCTGCAAGAAAGCAATTTGTTTTCGCCACCAACAGTGGCAGGCGAGGCCTGCTGCTCTGAACTCTGTTTTATCCATTCATCCCAGTGACTTGGAGTTCCCGACAAGGGGAGCTGCCTCATTCCGTCACTCTCTGTTTCTTCTGCTTTACTGCATAAAATATGTCTTTTTGACTGGGTATTCCTACGAAAAACATTCCTAAGCAACAGACATTAGACTTTCCAATTTTTTTTTGCCACTATAGACAGTGCTGTGGGGAGTCATGTCACACATGTGAAAGAACATCAGTAGGAGAAATTTCTAGAAGGGGGACAACTGGGGCAAAGTGCATGTTCATTTTAATATGGATAGATGCAGCTAAGTTGCCCTGCATGGGCTTGTGGCAGTTTATTCGGCCATCAGCAATGCAGATGGATGAAGACATGGCTTCTGAGCAAAGACCAGAGGGTAGGAAGGTCACATCACAGTGTTCCAAGCAGAGTGAACAGCTTGTGCAAAGGTCCTGGGGCAGGACTGTGCCTGGTGTGTTGGAGGAACAGTGAGGAGGCCCATGTGGCTGGAGCAGAGTGAGGGGGAGGGGTGTGGAGCGAGAGGGAGGACCTGAAGGTAGAGAGGAAATGGAGGCTGGCCATGCAGGACCTTGTGGGCTGTGGGAAAGACTTGGGCTTTTCCCCCAAGGAAGGTAGGCACCCTGGAGGGCTGTGGATAGAGGAAGGTCATCACCTTTCTCGGTCTGCTCTGAGAAGGACAGACTGTTGAGGGTTAAGACTATACCTCTACTTGAATCAGAGTAGTTGCCTCTGCCCTGGCCCCCCAGCTCCTGCCCTCACCCTGTCTCATATACGCTATCCTGCCTCAGGATTTTTGCACATGTCATGCATTCTGCCTAAAACACTCTACTGCCATTGCTTCCCCCGCTCTCCTCTTTCAATTCTCCACTAAAATGTCACCTCCTCCAAGAGGCCTCCCTTGACCAGTTTGGTTAAAACAGTACTGAATAGTTGGAAAAAACAGTATTTTCATACTCTCAAAACCTATCTGTGACAATTCTCCTTGCTGCTATGATAGCGATTTTAGTTCTTCCCACTTCCTGGGTGCCTCCTGGGTGTAGACATTGTGCTGGGTGCATAGCAGTCTGCACAGGCACCCACTGAGGGAAGTATTGCTGTTATTATTATTATTCATTATTCCCATGGCACAGGTCAGGAAACTATAGGCTCTGTAAGGTGCTGGTAAAGCTATCTGGCTCACGAAGAGTCTGGTGGCAGAGATATAAAGCAGGGTCGGACCCAACACCAGTGTTTTGTCCCCAGCTCCTGCCTTGTGCCCTCGGCACTGCAGACTGCCTCTGAAGGGAGCCCAGAGAGGAGACGTGACCTGCTCAAGGGTACATAGGGAGTAGGCAGCTAAGCAAGACTTGAGCTTAGATCTGCTCATCCCAGGGCTGATCCACCCCTCCAAGCATCTACCTCTCCTGGCAGCCTCCCAAAACCATCCGTTGAGATTGGCTGGACTAGAAAGGACCCCCTTGTCACACAGATAACAATACAGGTGCTGGCAACAATGATAAGATTTCCTGCCCTTTGCAAGGCACTCTGTGAAGCCCCGGACTGGCATTAACTCCATGCATTACTCCCGCCATGACCTAGGACAGTGGTCAGCAAACCGCAGCTTGTGAGCCACATGTGGCTCTTTGGCCCCTTGATTGTGGCTCTTCCACAAAATACCACGGCCTGGGCGAGTCTATTTTGAAGAAGTGGCATTAGAAGAAGTTTAAGTTTAAAAAATTTGGTTCTCAAAAGAAATTTCAATCGTTGTACTGTTGCTATTTGGCTCTGTTGACTAATGAGTTTGCCAACCACTGGTCTAGGAGGCAGGCACTGGCTCTCTGCTCATTTCATAGACGAGGACAAGGAGACACTGAAAGGCAAGGTCACTTCTAGAGGGTCACACAGCAGGTAGGTGGGGGGTCTGAGATTTTCATCATGACCTCAAAAATGAAAATGCCAGCTCCCTGAGCCACCACATTGATAGCAAATGAGTCCCCAGGAAGGTGAAGCGACTGTGGTCAACATTTCTCTACCCGCCCAACTTCCGCCTCTGCACCTGGGCCTCCAGAAACCACCCAGAAATCCTTCTCCACTCAGGCAGATTGATGCCACATGCCCTTCCTTCCCCTGGGATGGAGGCCACCCCCTTCCCTTGCTTCTTGTGGGGAGGGGGACACACCACCTGCATTGTCTGGGGTCTCAAAGCTCACGAAGAGGCACTGAGTGTTCAAGTCTCTCTCTAACCCAGGGAGTGACAAGGGGACCTCGGCTCAGTCTTCATTTACTGTAGGGTCCAGGACATTGAGGCCTGATTGTTCTCTGTGGGGGGCCATCCTGGTCTATCCACCAAAGCCAGGAGCACACCCAATGGTGACAACCACAGATGTTCCTTCCCAGACCTTGCCCAGTTGAACCACCCTGGTTGAGTCCCATGGCGTAGTTCCTGCCCTGGTTTCTGATTCACACTTGCACACTCACTGGGCCTGGGGAACCTCCGATACCATTCCCTTCTTCCCTGCCTTCTTAGCTGCCCAGAGGCCTTCTTAGTTGCACACATGCCCCCTACCCGCCTGGAGCTTTGAGGAACAAGCCCCACCACGGCTCCTTCCCCATTACTACCTGGTTTTCTCTGGGAAAGTCCGAAGTCCCTTGAACCAACAAGTACATTCTCTTCTTTGCTAGAATGTGCTCCCGGCCCATGCAGGAGGCTTGCACGAAGTAGAAGACATGGCCAATTTTGCTGGTAAAGGTAGAAGGAAGCCTGGGAGGTAAGTTGAAATGGAAATCAAAGGTGTGGCTGCCTGCACTTAACCAATTATCTGAAAGCAAAACACACCGATGCCATCAGAAGGTTCTAGAAGCTTTTTTCCCTCTTTTTTTTTCTTTTTTCTTTTCCATTTTTTTTACTCTTTAGTTATTGCTTTGGTTGGGGAGGTTGTTCTGGACCTGGCCTGCCTGTCCCAGAGCTCGGTGCTTTTAGGGACCTGAATGGCTCATTAACATTAGGCCTTGGCCTGGGGAGGAGGAGTGCATGCTGGAAAGGGGTGTTCCAGGTGGGTGACACAGCTAGAGTGGTTGCTCCAAAACAACGGCAGGGACTGGCTCAGTTCTGCCTTGGGTCTGAGGAACTGGTCCTCATGATTCCGTCCCCAGGAGGACATGGCTTTTGAATCCTGCTAGTGGGAATTAGAGGGATTCATTGGACCAACACATCTTGAGCCCCTGCTGTATGCCAGAGGCTATTTTAGGCAGTGTTTGCAGCAGTGATCAAGGCAGCCAAATCTCCTTGTCCTCACAGAGCTTAGGCTTCAGTGTACTGTAAACAGCAGCATACAGTAGGTGCTTAGTATTTGGTGATTGACTGAGTGGAGATTGAGGACCAGGGAGAAACTCACGCTGCCCCCATTTCTGTGACCTTATTGTTTATTTTTTTGCATTTCTCCCCAAACCCTCTTATGATTGTGTTTTTCCCGCCTGAAGGCAACCCAGTGACACAAGGGACCCTGTGTTTTCTTCGCTGCAGTATCCCCAGCACCTGGCACAGTGTTGTGTACAGCAGGTGCTCACTAAATGTTTGTGAAATAAATGAATGAACCTATTGCAGGCTTAAGGTTGATGCTTTTGTAGGAGAATACAGTCTCTCGGAAATGGGGAAGGGGGTGGTGGTGCTTAATGCTGAGGTGGTGCTGGGCAGGTGAGTGTTTTGGTTGAAAAAAATTAACATTTATCAAGCACTTACTGTATACCCCACACTATCTAAGCCACTAAGTCATTAAGTCCTCAAATAAATCTCACGAGGCAGGTCTTGTTATTTCCACTTTCCAGATGGCCAAACTGGGACCCAGAGAGGCCACATAATTTGCTGAGTGTTAAGATCTGGCATCTTACTGATCCTCCCCCAGATGTCTGCCTGGCTCCTCCCGTCACTCATATTTGTGCTCTGTCACTTCTTTGGAAAGACTTCCATGACCAGCTCCTTATATCTTATTTTCGTGTATCTGATGGTCATTGTTTTACATGGATTCCCTCCTAGGGAGAAGCCACATCTCAGCCCATTTCTAATATCCCTGGGTTTGTTGACCGACTAACATGTGTTTACCTTCCAGACCCAGGTTCCTATTATGTTTAAGGTTGGCTGCTGGCCTCATCCTTACCCTTCACTGGGAACATCTTTGACTTGTGTACATAGTCGGCTTTGTTGTTGCAAATAACAGTTCTGCTATAATCAAGGGAAGCCCCGGTTTCTTCATTCCACTCCACGTAACCCCTTCCCACGAGCTCCACCTTCACAATGGGGTCCACCAGGGTGCTGTTCAGGATTAGGACCACCTGCCCTTTTATGCAGGAGCCGGCCAGGTAGACCGCATCCTTGGGCAGCATTAATTCGATCGACTTCACCACAGACATGGAGGGCTGGGCAGGTGGAGAAACATCCTTCCCCCTCCTCCATGCCACTGAGATGCCGGGTTCTTTGGCCTCAGTGAGGTCACCTGTCTGTGACATCATCCAGCCAGGATTCTGGGAAGGGATCCCCAATGACCAGGAGGAAGGGAGGCAGCAGCTTGGGAATCCCGGAGTCCTCACTGGTTTGTAAAAATGGTAGCCTGGGAAAGAACACCTTTACCTAGAAAATGACAAGCAAGCAAACAAAAACAACCATCAGATGCCAACATTCCTGCCACACAGGGAACATTTGTCACCGTGCCAGGGGTTTAGGGGCCTTGGATTGGAAGAATTCGTCCAACCACTCTGCTGAGTAGGTGTTGTGAGCTCTATGTACAGATGGAGAGCCACAGCAAATGAGCCCAGAGGTATTTTCTGTCCCCTCAGATGGCCTCAAAATTTGCTATGTGTGCCTCTTAGGATTCACTCATTGTTTTAGGGTCAGACACAATCATTTTCATTTTAATGGTTCTATATTCATCCCAGTCTGTGTTAGAAAAAAGGTTAAAGATGTGGCCAGGACATGAAATCTGACGTGAATTGAAACTGCTCAGAGCACTGTGTGGTCCGTCCTACATGTGGATACCACCATGAAGACCCATCTCCCTGCACAACTGACATTTCTCTTTATGCCTGTGTCTGTCTCATTGAATGGGAAATGCCTCCAGGGCGGGACTTCGTCTCAGTAAGCTTTGTGTCCACCAATATCTGCTGGATCCAGGACCTGATTGGACCAGGGATATCAATAAAAGTTTGCCGAACATCTCACTGACCTTCAAGAATGTATCATTTCATAAAAGGGAAATTGAGGTCCTTTGTACCCTCTGGCTATTCCTGGTGCCTGATTGGCAGGTGGGCTGGTGCCTCAGTGGGAGTGATACTAAGCAAAAGAGGCATTGGCGAGTGTCCATTCTCCAGACTCTGGGAAGGCCTCATTCATCATCTTTGCTGTTTTAATTTACATGATGTCTTTTGTGGACATCGACATATTGTCACCCTAAAGGGTTTGTAAGTGTCTTTTGGAGAAACTTGGCATAGTATCTTTTTAAAACAATGTGTTTTAAAAAGAATGAGTAAGGGAGAAAGTGAGAAAGATCAATTTGTTGTTCCATTCATCTGCACATTCATTGGTTGACTCCTGTATGTGCTCTGACTGGAGATGGAACACACAACCTTGGTGCATCAGGACAACACTAACCAACTGAGCCACCTGGCCTGTATCTTACTCATGTTTATTTATTTATTTATTTTAATCCCATCTGAGGATATTTTTCCCATTGGTTTCCAGAGAGAGGGGGGAGAACAAAAGGGAGGAGTAGGGGTGGGGCGGGGAGGGAGGGAGAGAGAGAGAGAGAGAGAGAGAGTGAGAGAAACATTAGCAGAAACCATCCACAGACATACTGATTGGCTGCCTCCTGCACCCACCCCTACTGGGACTGGGGAACCTGCAACCAAGATATGTGCCCTTGGTGGGGAATTGAACCTGAGATCAATTGTTTCCGCAGGCTGACCCTCTAATCACTGAGTAAAACTGGCAAGAGCTCACCCATGTTTGTTAATTAACCCAAGCAACCGCTCTGTCTCCAAATGACTAGAGATATGGGGATCTGTGTCACCAGTTCTTGTGAACATTTCTGCAGGAAAAGCCAGATACTCCTTTCTGTGTTACTTAACTTCAGATATCCAAGGAGCCCGGACTGTGCCCTGTATGAAATATACAGAAAGAATGTATTACCCCTTTGGGCCATGCTGAGTTTTTGCAATAGCAGGTTTAACAGATGATATGTGCGCAACAGGAGCAGGCCAGGCTCCTGCAGCAGGTGTTCTCAATCTGGAAGGTCTCATTTGCTTCAGAGGCTCCAATAGGTCTGATTGATACCTGCTCACACCCGTGACGTGGTCTATATGTGGCTGAATGCTGAGCACTCAGAAATGTATTCGGTAATAGTCTTGACGTTAGAGAAAGTTAGCTTCTGGACTTTGTGTATTGGAGTGTATTAGTTTTCTATGGCTACTATAACAAATTATTCCAAATTTAGTGGCTTAAAACAACACAACTTAATTCTCTTCCACTGCTGGAGGTAAGAAGTTTAAAACAGGTTCTAAGGATATAGGAAAGAATCTGTTCCTTGCCTTTTCTAGCTTTTAGAGGCTTCCCACCTTCTTTGCCTCTTACTCTCATCATTCCAAACCCCCACTTCTGTTGTCACATCTCCTTCTCTGACTCTGACCATTTCTCCTCCATTTATCAGGACCCTTGTGATAATATGGGGCCAGCCCAGACAATCTAGGATATTTCCCCATTTCAGGAGTTTTCATTTAATCCCAGCTGTAAAGTCCCTTTTACCATGGAAGGTATCCTATTCACAGGTTCCAGGGATTAGGATGTGGGCATCTTTGGGGAGGCAGGATTCTGTAATACTGGGAAAATCAAAGCAGAAGTCCCAGTGCTAAGATGGAATGGACTCTACAATGTGTCACAGAAACCTTGTAAAAGTATAAATGTTCTACTCACAGCCCTCCCATGCTCCTTGTTGCTCCCGAGAGAAAGACCGAAGTCCTCCCGTGGCCTGTGAGGTCTTATCTGCCACCCCTCTGACCTCACCCTCTCCTAACCTCCCTTCAGCTGTGTCTGTTCAGCTCCTTTGGCCTCCTTGCTGCTCCCCCTACACCTCTCAGCCTTTTCCTGTTTCTGAGCTTGCCCTCCCTTCCTGAACCCATCTGGCCTTGGTTTCTCTTCTCAGATCTCAGCTCAAATGTCATGTTCCAAGAGGGGCCCACCTCTCCACCTCAACCAGAATAGCCTCTTTCCCCACCCCCAGAGTGGCCACTGGTCACCCTCCAGCTGTTGCATGTAGTGTCTAAAATGATTTGCTTCATTTATTCATTTCTTGCCTGTCTCCTCAGATAAAAATGTACCCTCCTGGAGACCACCTACAGGGCCAGCCTTGCCCATTTGCGGAGCCCCTCGCTCTGGCGCTTTGTAGGTGCCCAGCATGGATGCCCGCCCAAACTGGCCAGAGCAGAGCAGGCAGGGCAGGCAGCCCTTCCCGCCTGGACAGCCCGGAAAAGGCGGGAAAAAGAGGCGGGGCGGGGGAGGGGGGGGACCGTCGGAGCATGGGGGAATCAGCTAATAAATAAGTCTCACGGGTGGGTAGAGTGGCAGTGCTGGCGGGCCCGACGCTAGGAAGTGGGATTGGGGGCTATCAGCCGCCTGTCCATCCGGTTGGCCCCCCACATTCTCCGGCAGTGTTGACATTGATTCCAGCCTTCCTTGCCCTACTGGTCAGTGTGTGCCCACGTTGGGGTGGCGGTAGGGGGTGGGGGCTGCAGGAACCGACTAAGTAGGTCAAGGGGGTCTCTACTCTGGGTGTCCCTAGGGCTCTTTGGAGGGCAGCATGTGTGGGGACCCTGGGCCCCATACACACTGGGCACACCCAGCAGAGCGCGCAGGCCTGGGCGGGGCCGCGGCCCGCTGCAAGAAGGGGAGGTGGATTGAGGCGGGGGCGCCCCCCACCCCCTCTCTTGCTTCGCGCCACTGCAGCGGCCAATCACCATGCAGGCGCCCGCCCCCTGCGTGGCCTCCCACAACTTCTAAACGCCGCGTTTTCGCGGGAAAAAAATCAGAGCAGCTGGCAGCGTGGGCGCTCCGAGTCGCACGCAAGTCCGCGCGGGGTCTGGGCCACACACGCCGCTCTATCGCCATTTTCAGGGTCAAGCGCGCAGGCAGGAGAGTGGTGGGGCGGCCGGAGAGGTGAGTGGCCAGGCGAACTGGGGCACCAGCCGGGCCGGGGTGTGTGTGTGTGTGTGTGTGTGTGTGTGTGTGTGTGTTGGGGGGAGGGGAGAGGGAGAGAAGGAGGTAGGAAACCCAGCACCGGGCGCGGAGACTTCGGGACACTTTCAGGAGCGGCCTGAGGCGCGCGGTCAGCACGGGGCCGGTGTGCCCGCGCCCACGCCGGCAGCCGGCGATCCTGCACGCGCCCTCGGCTCCGCCCCGCCTCGGTCCGCCCCAGGCAGTCGCCTTCGGCATTCCGGACTTAGGCACGGGCGGGCGGCACGGCCCCGGAGCACCGCAGGGGTCTCGCCAGCTGGGTGGGGGAGGGCCGGGAAGGCCGCGGGGGACCATGTCAGGCTCCGCGCCTGCGCGCGGGGCGCCCCGCGATTCAATTGTCGCGCCGGAGCCCGGTTTCGCGCGCCCTTAGTTCCCCGGGCACGTCTGGGCCAATGGGGAGCGGGCGGGGCGGGGCGGCCTGGCGCGGTGGAGCCAATGAGCGAGGCGCATGGGGCGAGGGGCCCCCTCCGTCGGCCCGGCGGTGGGGGTGGGCGTGGGCTCGCTGGCGTGGCCCACTCAGGCGGGAGGGAGGATAAGAGGGGCTCCGAGGGCGTGCGTCAGAGTCCGGGGAGTGAGAGCCGGCGCGCGGGGACGTTGTGGGGCTGAGGTAGACGCTCGGCGTGTGCGGGGGTGGCCGGGACGGGACGGTTGGTTGCCATGGCCACTGCGGGGGGCCGGCCGCGTCGCGCACGCGCGCGGGGGGTGGGTGGGCGGCGGGGATCGCGGACACCGAGGGGTCAGGGCCTCGCGTGCCTCCGGGGTGGGGGTGGGGAGTTCTTCCCCTTTGCACTTAGTTGAGTTCCCGGGGACTTCTGAAGTTTTTTGGCCTGCGCCGGACTTTCGGGCTTCCCTTTTGCGTCAGTATTAATCCCGTGAATGAATGAATGAATGAATGAGCAAACTCAACCCCTCACCTCTTGGCTGTGTCCTTCCTCCTTTGGACGTTGGTGTCTTTTTTTTTTTTTCTCAGAGGCGGTGTGTGTGGATTGGACTGAGTGGTTCAAGATGCCGTCAGTTCGCCTTCCCTAATTTCCTCCCAAACGCTCCACTGGGGGTTCGTCATTTACGCGTTCACTCCTTGAATCTGCCAGGCCTGTGGCCCGTTCTGGCAGTCTGTGGGGGTCAGGGGTCAGAGAGGGCGTTCAGGGCGTTCTTGAGGGTCCACGGACTGGACAAAGCAAGGATGGCTCAAGTATGGCACGGGCCCTGTGGAGGTGGCAGTGGCAGCACTGACCGAGGGGTCCACCCTTTGCTCTCTCAGCACCAGCAGGCATCATGTGGATCCAGGTTCGCACCATGGATGGGAAGGTGGCCCACAGCGTGGGCTCGCTCTCCAGGCTGACCAAGGTGGAAGATCTGAGGGAGAAGATCCAGGAGTTGTTCCACGTGGAGCCAAGCCGACAGAGGCTTTTCTTCAGGGGCAAGCAGGTAAACCCGCCCTGCAGGCTGCCCGCCGCCCAGCACCTTTGTTCTTTCTTGTCTCGTCCAGGCTTCGCCCCCTCCGCCACCAGCACATTCGGTCTCCCCCCCTCATCCGGTCCGCTTCATGTCTCCACAGAAAACCCAAATGCCTGAGCCAGGAACAAAGGCTCAGCTCACAGACTGACACACTGGGCAGGCAGCTGGCACTCACATCTGTAGCATTTGGGCCCTTAAACTCCCCTTTCATTTTACTGTTCTTGAAGCCCTTCAAAGTAATTTCTAGAAAATAGAGAAGTTGGAGGTGGCTGCCTGAGAGCTGATGAATTTCAAGGAAGAGCCTAGAATCGTTTCATTACTCAAACGCGAGGGCAGAGGCGACCGCATTGTTCTTTGAAACACACACTGTGGCCCACGGCCTGCACCTACTTAGAGTTTGTCCCCAGAGGGTGTGTTTTCTAGAAATTTGGATCGGCTTGTTCCGAGACGGGAGGTGGTGCTTGGAATTTCTGCCACTCTGGGCCTGCTCTGGTGGGGGCTGCCCATGAACAGGGCCTGGTGTGGTGGTCTGCGGTCTTGCGCTTCCCTTTTGCGCCCTGTCCTTAGACCCTTGTAGCAGTTAAAATGGCCACCCTTGCTTTAGTGGTTGCTCGCCGTTGGGACGCTTTCTCCAGTGGCACTGGGGGAGGTGTCCAGTTTTGTAGTTGTCCATGAGGGGATGGCGGGACGGGACGTACTACTGGGAATGAAATTTCCCTGAGTGGGAGATGGTGTAAGGAAGTATTGGTCCTGTCTGCTGCGACCATCCTGGAGTTGGGTGGACCGTAGGGACAGTGGTGTAGCGATTGTACTGGATTAAAAGTCTTCAATTGGGCTGTGTGCCCGACTTTGTTGTTGTGGCGTTTTGAACTGGATCCTGCCGCCATCTGGTGTCTAG
This sequence comes from Lasiurus cinereus, assembly GCA_011751065.1. Classification (NCBI taxonomy): domain Eukaryota; kingdom Metazoa; phylum Chordata; class Mammalia; order Chiroptera; family Vespertilionidae; genus Lasiurus; species Lasiurus cinereus. Next base: position 8,994,201 of record JAAGEH010000343.1, on the reverse strand, counting down.
ATTGAAAAATAAACACTCAGCGTCCGCGCCTGGGCATGATTTTTGGGGGTTGGGAGGATCCTGTGTGCTTACTTGAAATGAGACCTGATGATTAATTTCTTGGGCTTGCAGTGCCCTGGAAGACCTTTAGCCTCCTTCCTGTGAGAGATAGGATGACTTGAATGTCTGAAGAATCTGAGTTAACCCGCCCTGCCTGGGGAGGGAAAGCCGATCCTGCAAACTGCGATTTAGCTGTGCAGTCGAGTTCTCGTTGAGAAAAGGCAGGGCTTGAGCAGAGCTCTGCTGGGCTGCTATCTCCCGCCTCTTAAGAGTGCCTCTTTTTGTGGCATCTACACTGGTTATGATTTGCCACTCAGTCTATTTGTTCAGCAGAGGTCCTTTCTGAAAACCTCTTGCGTGTGCCTACTAAGCAAGCAGTTCATGGTGTAGTTCAAAGGCAGGTTGAATGGAGTCCTCACAAAGTTCAAGGAAGCACTATGTTTATTTGGCTGTTGTGTGCCAAGCACTTTTTTTTTTTTTTACATCAGTAGGTTTATATTCTATTAAACACTGTTCATTTGAATTTTTACATTGCAAATTGAAAGACCCATGAACACTTATCCCTAGGTTTTACCACTAATATTTTGTGTAGTCACTTTTATCACTCAGCTCTGTCTTCTCTACCCATCCACCAATATGTCTTGTTTTTTTGGGATGCATTTCAAAGTAAGCTTGCAGACACTAGTTCATATCACCCTTAAACACTTAGCATGCCTGTCATTAACAAGAGTTCACAATTGGAGTTCTCATTGTCTTTCTAGGTAAAATTTGTATATATCAAGGCAGAATTTGTATATATCAAGGCACGTCTTCAGCAGACCATTTTGGAGTTCTGACAAATGTTTATACCCACATAACCAAACCCCTATCTTCCTTTATTCATCATATAATATTTGATCCGTTCAAAAGTCTTGCTAACATCTGTTTAAGTATAAAGCATGATGATAGCAACATCAAGGTGCATTAGACGTAGACATAGTGCCTTTAATATTAAGGCTGCTGGCCATGAGATACAGGGCTCTTAATACTGCTTTCTCACAGTGCAGCTTTCTCACAGGGCCCACCAAAGTGTGGCCCATTGTCTTTCCTGCTGCGCTACTCGGCAGCTTTGTGTAGTTGTTTCTGTCTTCCGGGTAAGGAAGCCAGGCCTCAGAGCTTGATGCAATTTCCCCAACGTTGCCTGGCCAGGAATTGGCCTGGTGGCTAGGAGGTGTGGACATTGACAGGAGGGTGGGTGACAAAAGCAACATAAGTATCGGCTCAAAGCAAGTCAAGTCTGCAAACAGACTGGACTAACAGTGATAGGAAGCGGTGCAATTTCCAGTGGGTGCAAGAAAGCTGTTTTCCAGAATGTTCTAGAGAGTCTACACAATCTCCCGCCCCGCCCTGAAAAGAAATATGGCCTAGCAGTCCAAGTTCTGCAGTGAGGTTGACTGAGACCGTAAAGCAGAACATAGCTCAGTCTTTCTTCAGGATATGGGAGGGTTTTGTGGCAGCTTATTTAGGCTGAATAGGTTGCCGGTTATGTCGCTTGATTGGCGGAAATACAGGGAGCATGGGGGGAAGGGACCTCGGCGGCAGGCCCAGCCTGGGCAAGGAGAGAGGCATCTGGCGCCTGTTTTTTTGCTGCCCATAAAATTAATAATAGCTGTTATTTGTGGCATAGCCTTGAACAAGCTCAGGTACAATGCTATGTTTTGCGCTTTACATAATCTTCCCAAGTCCTGCCCAGCGGTTTGGCCATTGACTTTGTTCAGACGGGGCTAATTGTGGGTCCACGACATTGTGGCATAGTAAGAATTCAGTGAGGTTAATAGACGTGAAGGAATGAGCCCATGTCTGGCTCACAATAAAGGTGCAATAAATCAGCTCAGGGCCTGTCCCCCTGGGCACCCCTGACATGGGGGCCGGTCATTCTCTGTGAGGGGCTTGGTCTTTCTCCGTGGGGAGCTGTGCTGTGTTGAGCAGCATTCCTGGCCCCAGCTCCACAATGCTAGGAGCACCCCAAGTTGTGATAACCACAAATGTCCCCAGCATCACCAAGTGTCTTCTTGGGGACAAAATCACCCCTAGTAGTTTTGTAGATAATTTAGGAAAACAGCTAACTTAGCCTTGCTGGGCTCAAAGGCTCTGTTAAGGTCAGTCTGAAAGATCAGTTGAAATGATATCTTGGGAATGGCCTTGCAAGGGTTACTCATGTCACAGTAACCTACCAAGTGTCCCTGCTGTAGTGGCCTTTCCAGAACGCTGCCTGACTTTCCAAAGGGCAGGGTCAGGCAGCAAATAGGACAGTTCCTCGTGGAGACTTGTTCTTTGGGTTGCTGGAGGGAAGGTTCCTTTTCCCATGGAGAGCTCCCAGCTAGAGGGTATGCCCTCTAAGACAGGGGTCAATAGGTTCTGTCTGTAAAGAGCCTGATAGTAAATATTTGTTACTCTGGGGACGGCTTACTTCCACCACGAGTAGGAAAGCAGCCATAGACAGTATGTAAACGAATGGACATATTTCGGTAGGAGTCACAATGCATTTTGTTTACAAAACCAAATGTGGGACAGAACTGTCATGAAGGCGGTAGTGTGCCAATCACCTTGTGCTGTGATCCAGGTTCTGGTTGGTGAAGCCAGGTTTTATTCTCAGGAACAGCATTGATATGGAATGTGTCAGGGCACTTGGTTGCAGGAGTTTTTCCAGGGGAGGGATGCTCAGACTGGTCTCAGTCTCCTTTTCCACCCTCCAAAGTGGATGAGGACCCTGAAGAGCTTCTGATGGGATTATGTCCATTGTTTTTTTGTGTGTTAGAAATTAGAATTCACATATGCACGTTTCCGTGGTAATCAGAATGGTGGCGTTATCCTGCGTATGAAGGCTCCTCTGTACCCCTGTGAGACTATAGGAGTGAAAATGGCCAGTGTCAGTGTGGAGACATCACGATAGTTTTGGCCTTATGGACCACTGACATGTTGCTCCAGGGCAATATGGTCAGCTGTGCCCTGCAGGGTCAAAGGACAGAGTTCAGTTGTCGTGCCTGATTTGCCTTCTCCATATCCGAGAAGGGGCTAGGATGTGAGAGAAGGATCGTGCTTGAGACGCTCACTCGAGTGGGCAGTTGTGTCACCTCTGCCACATCTGGGACCCTGCTCCCTGTGTTTTCTTCTTCCGCCTCTCTATCCCTCTGTCTGGCTTGCACCTCAGGTTGCTCTGTGGAAGCCTGGAGGCTGAGATGGGAAGATGGGGTTGGAGTAAGCTGCACCCATGGAAGAAGGCCGGACTGTTTCTCGCTTTCTGTCTCCAAGTTCCCTTTTCTCCTCCAGCTCTGGGTCCCTCTTGGTACCAGACTCACACCACCTTCATTAAGACCCTGCAGTCTGGTTTATGTCCTCTCCACTTCTCACCCAAATTGCCACCATGTGCCAAACCCGGTGACATTTATTTCCTGCTCTTTTGTGTTTTGGGGCAGCATATGGCACCCTGTAAAGTATCCCCCAAAAGTGTCAGGAAGGGTAGTAAGCATGGCTCTTTTTATTTTTATTTTTGTATTTTATTGATTTTAGAGAGTAGAGAAGGGAGAGGATTAGAGAGAGAGAAACATGGATGAGAGAAACATTGATTGGCTGCTGCTTGTGCGCCCCTACTGGGGATTGAGCCTGTAACCCCTGCATGTGCCCTGACCAGAATTGAACCTGGTAACCTCTTGGTTCATGGATTGACGTTCAACCACTGAGCTACCCTGGCCAGACAACATGGTGAGCTTTCTTTCTTTCTTTTTTTTTTTTAAAGAGTATCTCCTTCAATTTTTTTTTAAAAATATTTTTATTGATTTCAGGGAGGAAGGGAAAGGGAGAGGTGGAAACATCAATCATGTGAGAGAATCATTGACTGGCTGCTTCCTGCATGCCCCATACTGGGGATCAAGTCCCAACCCAGGCATGTGCCCTTGACTGTAATCAAACCCGGGACCTTTCAGTCCATATGCCGAAGCTCTATCCACTGAGCCAGAGCTCCTTTAATTTAAAAAAATTTTTAAATCCTCACCTAAAAATATTTTTCCAGCCTTAACTGGTTTGGCTCAGTGGATAGAGTGTCGGCCTGCAGACTCAAGGGTCCCAGGTTCAATTCCGGTCAAGGGCATGTGCCTTGGTTGCAGGCACATACCCAGTGGGGAGTGTGCAGGAGGCAGCTGATTGATGTATCTCTCTCATTGATGTTTCTAACTCTCTATCCCTCTCCCTTCTTCTCTGTAAAAAATCAATAATATATATATTTAAAAAATATTTTTCCATTGATTTTCAGAGAGTGGAAGAGAGAGGGAAAGAGAGAAACACATTGATTGGTTGCCTCCTGCACTCAACCCAACTAGGGCCGGGGAGGAGCCTGCAACTGAGGTACGTACTTGCCTTTGACCGGAATTGAACCTGGGACCCGTTGGTCCACAGGCCGATGCTCTGTCCACTGAGCCATACAGGCTAGGGCATGGTGAGCTTTTAATACAAGTTTCCAAAAGGAACCAGATGCTTAGTTGTTAAATTGTATATGTGTTTACTTCGATTTACATGATGCCCATGGCACAAAATTCCAAATGTCCAGGTAGCATATTTGGTTTAAAAGAGAGAGAGGCATAATTTAAATATTGTAGGCAAATTGGCCCTGGCCAGATAGCTCAGTTGGTTAGAGTATTGTCTTGATGCGCCTAGGTTGTGGGTTTGATCCCTGAGTCAGGACACATACAAGAATCAACCAATGAGTGCGTAAATAAGTGGAATAATAAATTAATGTTTCTCTCTCTCCTTCCCCCTCTCCTCCCTTCGTTTCTCTCTCAAATCAATTAAAAAAATACTGTTTGCAGTTTTGCTATCAGACCCTAATCTGCAGTACAGGGTTATGTGCCTCCAAACACATACAGTCAGTCCTCCATGTCTGCTGGTTTTTTTATATCCTCAGATTTGACCAACCATAGATAAAAACTGTTTAGGAGGGAAAATCCCAGAAAGTTTAAAAAAGCAGAACTTGAATTTGCTGCATGCCAAGCACTATGCTGTATCCACACAATTGAAGGGATGTGTAAGGTGCCCTGCTGTATGTGCTCTACTGTAGCTGTATGCACGTATTGGTTCTGTGCAAATACTACACCATTTTCTATAAGGGATTTGAGCATCTAATCATTTGGGTGTCCCTGGGGGTCATGCAAATGTAGGTTATTATGTGCAAATATGCTATCTATATACTAGTGGCCTGGTGCATGGATTCGTGCACATTGAAAGGAAATTAATTAGAAGGTGGCTGGTGGGGTGGGACTGGGAGAGATGGGCCACATCTGGGGTGGCACTGCAACTTGAAGGGCATCTGTGGAGTGAGCAGGGTGCCTCTGGCAGATGAGGTCCCTTGGTCTGACCTATGGGAATCAGGCCAAAATCGGCTCTCTGACATTCCCTGTGGGGTCCTGGATTGTGAGAGGGTAGTTCTCGGGTGAGGCACTCCAAAATCAGGCTCCCTCCTCTCTGATTCTGGAGTGCATCACCCAAGAACCACTGCTGCCAAGTAACTGCAGCTTGGCAGCTCCTGCCTTGAGTGTCTGCCCCCTGGTGGTCACTGAGCATCACAAGGACTAGTCAGACGGTGGCTTAACCTTTTATACATATAGATAAGGCTAATATATTAAGTGTCCCTCCTGCTGTCCGACCAATCGCTATGATGTGCACTGACAACCAGGGATAGATGCTTAACACAGGAGCTGCTGTGACACACAGAAATGGCACTGCGGACCTGGTGCTGACAAAGGAACACTTTGCTTCCCCTAAGTGGGACACAGGCCCTGCCACCACCGTGGACAGCCCACCAAATCACACCCAATGCTGCTCAGACCCCATGTTGCAAAATGCGGCCCACAGCCCAGCTAAGGCCGGAAATGGTAGCTGTGGGTGCAAGGTAATGACATCACATAGCAATGCCTGGCTTCCTTTCTCTAGGGACTAGCCTCCTTGCAGTTTCTTCAGCTCAAGAACAGGGCTTGCTTTATAGCCAGGTGCACACATTTTACACTTTAACCAAATGTCTGTGAAGCGTTTTCTTATGCCTCATCTCATTTGATCCTCAGAAATCCTGTGTTAGGTAGATAGGAGACTCGGAATCCTATTTTCTTTTCATTAGCTGAAAAACTAAGATTTAGAAAGTTTTGAAACTTGACCTTCGACTAAAAAGAAGTAAGAAATGGTGGACCTTGAAAATGACTCCAGGTTTTTTCACTGCTTAGAATATAATCAAACACTGCTGCAGTTAAATATTTTATTCTTTGTTCTCCCTGCATGATCATCATAATCTGCTTTGTGTTGAAATTTACTGCTGTGTTGCTGACAATTACCTAAAGAGAAGTTGGGGTGTTTTACTGGGCTGGAAAAAAGTTTAGCTAAATAAGAAAGCAGGTCTAATTAAGCAAATTTATTCTATATCTATAAAAGGCTAAGTTGACTTGTGCATGCATGATACATATAAAGCTCTTGGCACCAATCGCATGCTTATGTTTCGATCTGTCATTGTTGATTGTGAATTTGGTTAACACCTCTATTGTAGAGAAAGGGCGAATAGCGACATTAAAATATTCTAATTAGTTTCCTTTCAATGTGCATGAATCCGTGCACTGGGACACTAGTTTTCTGTAAGTGACTTGAGCATCTCACAATTTGGGTATCCTTGGAGGTTCAGGACCCGCTGCCCTGCAGATATCTAGGTACAACTGTGTGTGTGTGTGTATGTGTGTGTGTGTATTTAAAACATATTTTATTGATTTTTTTTACAGAGAAGAAGAGAGAGGGATAGTTAGAAACATCTATGAGAGAGACATCAATCAGCTGCCTCCTGCACGCCCCCTATTGGGGATGTGCTCGTAACCAAGGTACATGCCCTTGACTGGAATTGAACCTGGGACCTTTCAGTCTGCAGGCCTACAGACGTTCTAGCCACTGAGCCAAACCGGTTAGGGTGGTTGTTCAGGATTTTAACTTAGGTTTAATTTTAACATTAGAACCTCTAACGGAAGGTGGTGCTCACTTGTCATTCAGTTTTTATAGTTTTTATTTTACTTTATTTTTTATAAACATCAGAATTTTATTTCTTACAGTTCTGGAGGCTGGAAGTCCAAGATCAAGGTGCCAGCAGATTTAATGTCTGGTGGAAAAAGCTATAGCTTTTTTATTAATGCTGTTAGCCTTTGTTGGAATTATAGGATCTCGATAACGAACCCAAACCTTAGACTGTTTGGTCATCTCATGTGGACATGTTAGCATGAGGTAGACCTGGGCTGGGCCCAGCCTCTCCCTTTGGTTCCTGAACGTTTCTGAACAGCTTTGGGGAAGCAGGTGGGGCCAGAGGGACACAAAATACACCTCCTCACTGTAGCAAACGGTTGTGCAAGCTGCTTCCTGCTGACTGTAGGACCCTTCTGGAAAGTTCCAGAAAGGGTCCCTGGACGCAGCCAGACTAGCTTGTGAATTGTGTCCTGCAGGCAGAGCTTCATGCCAGCCTGGCCCAGCCTGAGTGCCCCCTTTCCTGCCCACGTCCTGTCCTATTTTTTTGCCTCTGTCTGCACCCTTGTTGTGGGCAGGCAGGTTGCCTCCTCCAGGGAGCTCAGGCCCTGAGCAAGTCAGTGGGCCCAGTGTGGGGCTCAACCTGGGAGAGGAGTGATGTGAGTGTTGAACCCAAATCAGGATTCTCCCTGCCTCAGTGTCTGTGTGACCCTTTCTACCCCTCCTCTGCACTCCCAGTGACCATTCTGGTACATTCTACCTCCTCTCTTACCTCTCCCTCCCAACTTGGCCTTTTTCTTCTTCAACTTGGCCTCTTACCCTTGCTCGTTGTGAAACAAATCTGATCACGTGCTCCCTTCTGGCTGGGCCCTACCACTGCCTCTCCGTTGCCCCAGCGGCTAGGTTTATTTTTCGTCCTCTGAAGTCGTCCTTGTTTCCCATGATGTGTGTTTGGGAGACACATCTACTTTTGCTGTGTTTCATTATCACATGCAGCTGTGTAATACTCCTTTGCATATATAAGCTATAGTTTTGTTTGCAAATAATGCCTCTGAATATACCAACCAGGTAGGAATATTGCTGTCCGTGTTCCTCAAGCACCTGTGAGGGTCTCTCTAGCTTACTGGTTCTTAACTGGAGACTCTGGGCCATGTTGGGACATTTGTGGTTGTTTTGACTGGGCGTGCTCATGGCATTAGGTGTGGGTAGAGGCCAGGGATGCTGCTCAGTGCTCAGAAGTGCCCAGGATGACTCTTCCCCACAGAATGACCAGGCGAATGAGGGATGTCTGCCTAACCATGGAGGTACCCGTCCCTAGGTGTGAATGTCTTGTTTATCCTTTTTAAGGCCATTTGGCTTGCCCTCTGCTGGTTTCCCTGTTACTGGGGGCATTTGTCCTTAATCTTTTTTTTTTTTTTTAATTAATAAACTTTATTTTTGAGATCCAAATTCAAAATTCGAAGAATGGCTACTACTGAATGTGTATTGCTTTTGCACCATCGAAAAGTCAAAATAATCACAAGTTGAGCCATTATAAGCCGAGGACCATCTGTGGATGGGATTATATATATATATAGCTTTCTTTTTCTTTTTTAAAATACATTTTTATTGATTTCAGAGAGGAAAGGAGAGGGAGAGAGAGAAACATCAATGATGAGAGAGAATCATCAATCAGCTGCCTCCTGCATGCCCCCTACTAGGGATCGAGCCCACAACCCAGGCATGTACCATTGACCAGAATCGAACGAACACAGGACCCTTCAGTCCGCAGCCTGATTCTCTATCCACTGAACCAAACCATTTGGGGCAGTGGTTCTCAACCTTTCTAATGCCGTGACTCTTCAATACAGTTCCTCATGTTGTGATGACCCCCAACCATAAAATTATTTTTGTTGCTACTTCCTAACTGTAATTTTGCTACTGTTAATGAATCGTAATGTAAATATCTGTGTTTTCCGATGGTTTTAGGTGACCCTGCTAGCGGTTCTGTAAAGCCTAAGACCATCGGAAAACATAGTAGCAAAATTACAGTTGAGAACCACTGATTTAGGGCCTTTTTAAATATATTTTATTGATTTTTTACAGAGAGGAAGGGAGAGGGATAGAAAGTCAGAAACATCGATGAGAGAGAGACATCGATCAGCTGCCTCCTGCACGCCCCTACTGGAGTTGTGCCCGCAAGCAAGGTACATGCCCCGACCGGAATTGAACCTGGGACCTTTCAGTCCGCTGGCCAACGCTCTATCTACTGAGTCAAACCGGTCTCGGCATAGGGCCCCCTTTTTTTTTTTAAAGGAAAAAAAAGCAGCTTGATTGAGATTGAACTCATAACATACAAATCTCCTATTTAATATATGTAATTCAGTATTCTCTCTATAGATTTGCAGCTGTTATCACAGTAAATTTTAGGATATTTTCATCTAAAGGAAACTACACCTTTTAATGATCATTGCCTTATTTCCCATCTTCTTCCTCCAGCCCCTGGCAACCATCACCTCCTTCCTGTCTCTGTGGATTTGCCTGTTCTGGACATTTCACATAGATGAAAGCACATACTGTGTGGCCTTTTATGTCTGGCTTCTCACTGAGCATTCTGTTTTTAAGGTCCATTCACGTTGTAGTGAGTGTCAGTGCTTCACTCCTTTTCATGGCTGAATAATATTCCATCCTGTGAATGGATAAACATTGTGACATCTAGGGGGATTTCAGAGGGGCCTTGGCAGCCTCTGCAGCTATAAGCAAGTGATGGTGTATTCAGATGCATTTTTGGGGGGAGGAGTCATCATCCATCAAATTCTCATGTTTGTGATGAAGAAAGAATAACAACCACCGGACTGAAGGGTGACCTTGGAACTTGCCTTTACTGTGACCCCCGATGCCGTTTGCATATTAATTGCAAACAGCCCTTTGAAAAATCAGCTTTTGGTAGAAATTTGGAAGGAGAGAAGTGTATTATTTTCCTCTCCTTGCCCTTTTCTTTAGGGCACTGCTTCTGAACCAGGTTGTTCTGCCCCAAGGGGACAGTGAAAATTTGGAGATATCTGTGGTTGGCATGACTGGGGGAGTTCCTGGCATTGGGGGTGGGGGTCAGGTGTGCTGCTCAACATTTTGCAGTGCTTAGGATGGCCCTCCACAGAGAACCATCCAGCCCCAATGTTACACAGACCTGTCTTAGGGGCATCTGGGTAGAACAAGGTGCATTCGCAGGTCCTTGTTGGATGTTGGCGGAGTGCTATTGGATAGTTTCTAATCAAAGATAACTCCTTGGCCTTTTGTGCCATCAGGATGCAACTCAGAAGACAAAACTCCTTCACATCTGTGGAGTCACACCCAAGAGTGTAGATTGCTGAGCTGTGCTGGCCACAGTGTCCTGTTAGCAGGTATCTAGTGTAGATGGAATTAGGCTCAAGGAGTTAATAGAGAGGGGTGGAGTTAATGGATCTGAGAAGCTGCCCTGTGTAGATAAGACCTGAGCGAGAGCTTTACAAAGGAGACTTGTGGATGTTGGTGTGTATGTCTCCTTGGGCTCACATAGGCTGGGTCTTGGCACTGCTGACATTGGGGCCAGGTCTTTCATTGTCTGGGAAAGTTTTGTAGTATTTCTGGTCCTATGCACTCCATAGTGGCAACCATAGATGTCCCCAAACATTGTGTGCCAGTGGCACCTGTATGCTAGATTGCCCTCAATTGAGAATGACAATGTGTGTTTATTGTAACAAAAGTTGCAAAGCACATTAACACATGAAGTACTAAGGAAACCTTCCCTAACATCTGATGTGTGTCCACAGCACAGCAGGATTATGCTATGCTCATGGGGACACTTCCCTAATGACACCAGGAGTCCTCATTTGAGAGAATCTGGGGATCCTGGGGAAGGGGTATCAGTGTGCATACCCAGGAGGGAACAGGTTTTATTGTCCCATAATCTGAGGGCAGATTCCATCCTTAGCTCACAGCATGTTCCTGTGCCTGGCACCCAGAAGACACACTAAATACAGGCAGGTAAGTGATCTTTGTCTTGGTATCTCTGCAGATGGAGGATGGCCACACCCTCTTTGACTACGATGTTCGCCTGAATGACACCATCCAGCTACTGGTTCGGCAGAATCTCATGCCTCCCCCTGGTAGCAGCAGCAGCAGCAACCAGGAGAGAGACTCTGAGCTTTCTGACACAGATTCTGGCTACTGTCTGGGTCAGAGTGAATCGGACAAGTCCTCGACTAGTGGTGAGGTGGCTGTGGAAGCAGACAGAAATGCAGGCTTAGCAGATGAGACAGTGTATGATGAGACGGAGCTGGGCCTGTACAAGGTGAGGCTCCTGCAGAAGGTTTGGGGTCTGGCCGATCTCTGCACCCCTGAGGATCATTCCTCATGCTCCAGTGACTTTGGCTTCCCCACCTCCCAGCCATGAGTTCATGAGGGCGGGTCAACTCCCCTCCATCCCGGTGGCTGGGCACCCACAGTCTTCCTGTGAAAACCTGAAGTTTCTTTGGCAGAAACATGCGCTACTCCAGATTTCTTTCTGATCCCTGAAACAGAATCCTGGACTTGGCCTACAGGTGTCTGCTATGGTCTTTGTAGTGGCTGTAAAATTTTTGAATTCTCTGCCACCTTCTGAGATCATGAAATTTCATATAATGATCTGGATTCTCAGCTTTTCTTGAGAAATGGACAGTTCTGGCCTCCCTAGGCTGATTCTGCTTCCAGGGACATTGGCAAAATCTTGGGACATTTGTGGATATTATGACTGGGGATACTGCTGACATCAAGTATCCTCAGTCATGGGGGACAGAGATTCTCAACACCTAACAAGGGCCAGGATGGTCCCTCACAGAGGAGTCCCAATGTCCATAGTGTTGCATTCAAGAAACCCGATTCCCGGCATTTGGATTTGCGTCCCAGACCTGAAACAGCCAGTGCCAAGGATCAAAACAGGCCCTGACCTATGACGAGTGAGTGTTGCTGATCAGATTTCCTTCCCTGTTTGGATAAGAGTTTCCTTTTACCTTGCAGGTCAATGAGTATGTTGATGCTCGGGACACAGATGTGGGAAGTTGGTTTGAGGCGAAGGTTGTCAGAGTGACAAAGAAGCCACCATCCCAGAACTCTACCTCATCCCAGGACACGCCCTGTAACTCTGCCTCGTCCCAGGACGCAGCCTCTAGCTCCACCTCGTCCCAGGATGCAGCCTCTAGCTCCACCTCGTCCCAGGACGCAGCCTCTAGCTCCACCTCGTCCCAGGACGCAGCTTCTAGCTCCACCTCATCCCAGGATGCAGCCTGTAGGTCCACATCCACGTTGGAAGAAGACGATGACGACGTAATTTATCATGTGACATATGATGAGTGAGTGTCATTGCAGGGAGGTGGTGGGCCTAAATTGATTCTGTGTTTATAGAACCTGGTGTTTGGTACAGCCTTGGGGATGATGGTCAGGATTCGATTTACAGGGGCCCAAAGCTAGGCCGACCCCTCCTTAAGTCTCCTTGGAGAACTTTGCTCTCACTTTCCAGTCAGAACCCCCCCTTCCCCATTTCCTGTTCTGTTTTATTCATACCATGTATCATTGGTACCACATGAAACCATCTTACGTATTTGTCTTCTCCCTCACTGGAATGCATACTTATTGAGCACTTTTCTGTGTGTTAAGGCCCTGTGCTGGTCACAGGGAATTCTTGTCTGTTAACCCAGAGGGTATCTTAGTAGGCTTGGACTCCATATCAACATACCACGTGCTGGATGGCTTAAATAGCAGACATTTATGTTCTTACAGTTTTGGAGTGGGAAGTCCAAGATCAAAGTATTGGCAGGGTTGCTTCCTTCTTGACTGTCTTCTCACTGTGTTCTCACATGGAAAGAGAGTGAGCTCTGGTCTCCTCTTATAAGGACACTAGCCTCATCAGATTAGGGACTCAATTGTATGACCTCATTTAACTTCAGTGATCTTCCGAAAGGCCCCATCTCCAAATGATAGTCACATTTCGGGGAGGGTTACAATATAGTCCATAACAGAGCAAGCATGTCTGCCTATAGGGAGCTCACATTCCAAAGGACACAAGAGCTTCCTTTGGTTCTCTGCTGGGTCCCACTGCTTATCCTTGTTTCTGGCACATACTAAGCTTATTAGCTCTATAAAATTATTGAAGTAATTGAATAATGAATCACAGTAGACAAGATTCTCATCCTAAGGCCCAAGAGCCAATGAAGCTGTATTGAAACACATCAGTGCCCATTTGTGTTTGCCTATTGCCTGTGGATGCTTTCTTAGTGATAGAAACACAATTGAATATTCATGATAGAGATCTTCTAGCTTACAAAGCCCAAAATACAGTAAACTCTCAATTTAATGAACTTCAGATTTAACAGACAAAATTTCTGGTCTGTAAGTCATGTGAAAATTAACACCTTGATGCCTGGCTGTGTGGTTCAGTGGTTGAGTGTCAGCCATGAACCAGGAAGTCATGGTTCAACTTCTTTCTTTTTTTATTAAAAAAAAAATGTATTTTATTTTATTTTATTTTTTTTTTACAGAGAGGAAAGGAGAGGGATAGAGAGTTAGAAATATCGATGAGAGAGAGACATCGATCAGCTGCCTCCTGCACACCCCTTACTGGAGATGTGCCTGCAACAAAGGTACATGCCCTTGACCAGAATTGAACCTGGGACCCTTCAGTCTGCAGACTGATGTTCCATCCACTGATGGAGCATGGTTTTGGCATGGTTCAATTTCTTATTCAGGCCATATGCCTAGGTTGCAGGCTTGATCCCTAGTGGGGGGCAAGCAGGAGACAGCAAATCAATGATTCTCTCTAATCATTGATATTTCTATCGCTCCTTCTCCCTTCCTCTCTGAAATCAATGAAAAAATATTTAAAAAAAATTTATTTGGAAATGTTTACATGAGGAATCTCCAAGAGTATGAATTTTAAAAAAATTAAACACCCTGTTAATTTTGAAATGCTTTTAACCAAGGATTGTTTATAATTAAGTTACAGGTTATTTTTGTTATTAATTCACTTATTTTAAACAAATTTTAGTGATTAAGACATGTTGCAAAAAACACTAGTGATTTTTGCCAATATAAATAAAAGTATCCTATAACCATAATCTACATGTTTAAATTTAAGTGTTACCACTTCTAAACAATGTTCAGCAAATGATTATGTGCTGTTGTCGAGTGTTGTGACTTTCTACAGCAGTTTTCACGAGTGCTGGCTGATGTTCTGATGTGCTAAGCTACGCCCCCCACGAGTGCACTCAAGGTGACTAGTGAATGCACACATTTATTAGATCAATTCGGTGTAAATTTAAAATTACAGTAATACATATAGAAAACTTTTCTGTGAAATTAAACTTTTCATACATAATTTTAATTACACAAATATGTCTGCATAAGTAAAAACAGGTAAACTAATTTGCCAAGTTTTAAACATACACATTCGGAAAACATGTGGACACCCCCTCGCTCAGATTAGTCTGTTATAGCGAGGTTTTACTGTATTTACTATCTGGCCTTTTACAGGAAAAGTTTGGCAACTCTTGCCTTTGGTGGTTTACTAGTGAAAATAATGAGTGCCAGGCATATAGCTACTCATAATAGATTTGGAGTTGTCCCCCACAGGTGGGTTTAAATTTGTTTCTTTCAGACCAATTATTTTATGCCTTTTATGAGGCTGCTGGAATATTTCTGTATATCCAGCACAATGACTTCCTGTTGTATCCTAATAGCCAATGCATTATATTTATAAAAATGAATTAATGCATGTCTCTCTGCAAAAATCATTTTCAGAATGTGAAAGTTAGTTTACAGTTCCAGAGGCCAAAATCAAGGTGTCAGCCAGGCCATGATTTTCCTGAAGCCCGTAGGAGAGAATCCTTCTTCGCCTCTTCCAATTTCTGATTGTGGCCGGCAATCCTTGGCGTGTGACCATATTATTCTAGTCTCTGTTTCCCCCTTATGTGTCATTCTGTGTGTCTAACTTGTTCCCTCTTATAAGGACATCAGTTATAATGGATTAAGGCAGTGTGACTTAACTTGATTACATCTGCAAAGACCCTATTTCTAGATTAGGTGCCATTCCCAGGTGCCAAGGGTTAGACCCCAGCATATCTTTTTGGGGGACACAAGGTCAACCCATAACACCTTCGGTAATTGAAACCTGTCTTCTGTATCTGTATTTTTGACACCAGCAGAGGGGACTTTATTTGCTTCTTCGATGAGATAACCCACACCTCTGTTGTGTGTAGCCTTCTCCTCGTTTCTCTCTTCTTTGGAGGGAAAGGGGTCTGGTGTTGCCCTGGGATCTGAGTGTGGGGGTTTGCCTCCTAGTTACCCGGAATACGGTGTGGTCCAGATGAGTTCACAGAATGTCCGGGCCCGAGCCCGACAAATCATCAGATGGCAGGAGCTGAAGGAAGGCCAGGAGGTCATGCTCAACTACAACCCCGACAAACCGAAGGAACGGGGCTTCTGGTACGATGCAGTGATCATGCGGAAGAACCAGACCCGGACATCACGGGAGCTGTATGCTAACATCAGGCTCGGGTGAGTGGCTATCCATCCAGTGCTCTGTGGGGCAAGGCTCTCAGCCTCCACCTGTCCTCCCTTCTGGGGCTCCGCTGCAACTTCCTGCTAGTCGGTCTTTCTGAGGCTGAACCTTCATGCCCCTGCTTGGGAACCATCTCTGAGCCTCAGGTGGAAATGTCGGCCTTCCTTGTTCTCTTTTATTTGTTGTTTTAGATTTGGCAAATAGGTAAGAAGGTACTGCCTTGGCTGGTGTTTCTCAGAGGTTAGAGCGTCAGCCTGTGCATCAAAGGGTCTCGGATTTGATTCCCTGATAAGGGCACATACCTGGGTTGCAGGTTTGCGCCTCACCCTGTCGAGGTGCCTGTGGGATGGTCTCTCATATCGATGTTTCTATCTCTTTCCTCCTCCATTTCTCCCTTCCACTCTCTGGAAAGCAATGGAAAAAAATATCCTCAAGGAGGATTACAAAAAAAAAAGAAAATCCTTTCTGGAGATATGACTGTTCCTGTGAACTTCTAGGAACATTCTGTGCATAAACAAGCATAAACATATACAAACACACCAATCCACATAGTGGTGTGCTCCATGTCCAGGGTCAGCAAACTGCAAGCCAGAGTTGGCCCTTCGCCTGTTTTGGCAAATAAAGTTTTATTGGCACACAGCCACACCCATCTGTTTGCTGATTATATGTGGCTCTTTTTGTGTTGGAAGTGCACATTTTGAGTAGTTGGGAAAGAGACTGAAAACATGTACTGCTTGACTTTTTGCAGAAAATATTTGCCAGGCTCTGTTCTACTTTGCCTTTCTTATGTGTGTGTTAAAACAGTATACAATGGAAAACTTATTATCCTAATCATTTAAAAAAATGTTTTTATTGATTTTAGAGATGTGGGGGGAGAGAGAAACATCCATGTGATAGGTTGCTCCCGTATGCCCCCTTCCGGGGTTGGAGCCTGAAACCAGGAATTGAACCTGCAACCTTTTGGTGCTCAACAATTGAACCACACCAGTGTTTTTTTGTTGTTAATCTTCCCCTGAGGATATATTTTCCATAGATTTTTTTTTTTTTTAAAGAGTGAAAAGGAGGAGGAAAGACAGAGGCACACATCAGTGTGAGAGAGACATATCAATTGGTTGCCTCCCGCATGAGCTCTGGCCGGGTAGGAATAGGGATTGAGCCCACAACCAAGTTATTTGCCCTTGACTGGAATCGAATCTGTGACCCTTCAGTCTCTGGGTCGACACTCTAACCTTTGAGCAACCAGCCAGGGCCATCCTAACCATTTTTAAGTGTACAGTTTAGGGACATTAAGAGCATTCATATTGTGTGACCATCAACACTTTCCTATTTCTAGAACTTTTTCATCATCCCAAACAAACTATTTTCATTAAACACTAACTCCCTATCCCCTTCCCCTAGCTTAACACCCACCATCTTTCTGTCCCTCCTCCAGGGACCTCCTATGAATGAAATCATATAGCATTTGTCTTTTTGCGTCTGGCTTATTTCACTCAGCATAATGTCCTCAAATCTCATCCATGTAGTAGCTTGTGTCAGACTTTCCTTTTGGTGACTGGATAATATTTCATTGTATATAGTGACTGTAGACACAAACCTGGACAAGCATGTCCCAAACACAGATAGGTGCAAAGGTTCTGGAACAGGCCCATTCTTGGTCCATTTGTGGTCTCGCGTGCAGGCCAGTGGGCTGGAGTGGAGGGAGGGAGGGAGCGAGGAGTGGAAACTGGAACCCTTCATGAGTTTGGATGTTCAGAGTATGGCCAGGAGTGGTATAGAAATGGTGTTTAGTCTCTATTGCTGGCAGTCATTGGGTCATTTTGAGGCTGGGAGCCACATGCTTTGACCTATAATTAGAACCATCACTCTGGCAGCCCAGCAGGGAATGGACTATAGGGGGCAGCATGGCAGCCAGGACACCAGGAAGGAGGCTGCAGTGATGTTATTTCACTGCTTTTCTCTATTGTTGTTTCCAATTTCATTGAATTTTTCATCCTTTTACTTTTCTCCTTTACTTGGATTGATTTTCCTTTTTCTAGTGTCATGAGGTAGCAACTTAGACTAGTGATCTTGAGAAATTTCTTTTCTAATATAAGCATTTTAGTGTTATAAATTCCCCTCTAAACAGTGCCTTAACTGCTTTCCGCACATTCTGCTATGTTATATTTTTATTTTTATTCAGTTCTCAATTTTTTGAAGAATATATACTTTTATTAATTTCAGAGAGGAAGGGAGAGGGGAAGGGGGAGAGAGAGAAACATCAATAATGAGAGAGAATCATTGATCAGTTACTTCCTGCACATCCCACTACTGGGGATTGAGCCCACAACCTGGGCATGTGCCCTGACCGAGAATTGAACCGTGATCTCCTGGTTCAAAGGTCAGCCACTGAGCTACGCTGGTTGGACTCTTTTATTTCCTTTGAGACTTCCCCTTTGGCTCCTGGCTTACTTAGAAGTAAGGTGTTTAATTGACAAACATTTAGAGATTTTTGCATTGTTTTTCTGTTATCTAAAAGCCTAAGTGGCCATCCAATTGTCTGACCGATAGCTATGACGCGCACTGACCACCAAAGGGCAGATGCTCAATGCACAGGCATGGAAACATGGAACAGACTGATGAATGTCAGGGGGAAGAGGAAGGGTGGGAAGAGATTAACCAAAGATCTTATATGCATACTCGTGCCCCAGTTGCGTCTCTAGGCCTGGCCTGTGGGGATTGGGCTGAAATCAGCTCTCCGATATCCCCTGTGGGGTTCCAGATTCCAAGAGAGTGCAGGCCTGGCCAAGAGACTCCACAGGTGCACGAATCCTCTCATTAACTTTTTTTTAAAGATATATTTTATTGATTTTTTACATAGAGGAAGGGAGAAGGATAAAGACCTAGAAACATAGATGAGAGAGAGACATCAGTCAGCCACATCCTGCACACATGCCCCTCACTGGGGATGTGCTCGCAGCCAAGATACATGCCCTTGACCGGAATTGAACCTGGGACCTTTCAGTCCACAGGCCGACACTCTATCCACTAAGCCAAAAACGGTTTCGGCTCTCTCATTAATTTATATTTAATTTCATTATGTCTAAAGAACATAGTCTGTGTGATTCAGTTCTTATAAATTTCTTGAGGTTCTCTGTTGGTGAATAATCCATGGTTTTGAGGGGGGAAAAAAGTATTTCTGTTGTGGGGTAGGATGAACTATAATATCAGTTAGATTGTATTGGTTGAATTTGTTGTTTACATCTTCTAATTCTTTCTGATTTTCTGTCTAGTACTTCATCAACTGATGGAAGTCCTCAGCTATAATTGTAGATTGTCTATTTCTCCTTTGAGCTTCATAATTAAGAGACTGTTGTTTGATATATACACATTTGGGATAATTACCTCTTCCTGGTTAATTGCACTTTTTATCATTATGTAATGTCCCTCTTTGTCTCTAGTAATTTTCTTTGTTCTGAAGTCTAAGCTGTGTGTATGTATTGAATACACCTGCTTAAAAAAAAAGTTACTGTTTGCATGGTGTAGCTTTTTATCCTTTAACTTTCAACCTATGTAGTTGAGTTTGAAGTGATTTTCTTGTAAACAGCATGTAATTGGGTACTTTGTTTTGTTAATCCTCACTCAAGGATATTTTTTCCCATTTTATTTTATTTTTAAAGAGAGCCGGAGGGAGGAAAGAATGGGGAGAGAGAGAATGTGAGAGAGACACATGCCTCCTGTATGTGTCCTTACCAGGGCCAGGGATTGAACCTGCAACCCAGGTACATGTCCTTGACTGGGAATTGAACCCATACCCTTGGATACAAGGGCCAATGCTCTAACCACTGAGAACACCAGCTATGGCTAATTGGGTTACTTTTTAATCCAATTTGCCAGCCTTTGCTTTTTATTTTTTTATAATATGTTTTTACTGATTTCAGAGAGGAAGGGAGAGGGAGAGATAGAAACATCAATGATGACAAAGAATCATTGATTGGCTGCCTCTTGCATGGCCCACACTGGGGATCGAGCCCACAACCCTAGCATGGGCCCTTGACCGGAATCGAGCCTAGGACTCTTCAGTCTGCAGGCTGACACTCTGCCTACTGGGTCAAACCAGCTAGGGCTCACTTGTTTTTTTAACCATTTCTTTGATTAGAATCTAAATATTGTGTACAGATTTCAGTTAGGTCGATATGTATGTTTTAAATCTTTTATCTTTAGGCTTTCTGTCTTCTCCCCCCCCTTTTTTTTTCCCCACTTTTCCTGGTGGTCTGTCCCATAGAACTTCCGCAGTCTGGATATTGTCATTTCCTGTGAACTGGCAGGTAGAGATGGACCGGTGCTGTCTAGTCCCACAGCCGTGGGTCACGAGCTGCTGAGCACTTGCAGTGTGGCCCGTGCACCCTGAAATGTGCCCTGAGTATGCAACACTGCTGTATTTTGAAAAAAGCTATTAATCTGTACTTTCTGTTGAATTTGCCTGTGAACCAAATACTGCTCTAAAAAATAGTTTATTTAAAAAAAGGCTACTAATAATTCTTTACTATTCATTACATATTGAAATAATCTTTGTGTACATTGGGTTACATAAAACATATTCACATGAATTTCATCTGTTCTTAACTTTTTTAATGTAGTTCCTAGGAAATGTGAAATTACCCATGTGGCACCTATTCATGGCTGGTGGTCATTTCTGTTGGACATTGTGGATGTACTATGGAACATCGGTTCTTGAACTTAATTGGTTCTGGAAGGCTATTTGAGAAGCAATTTGTTCAAAAACCAAATCATTTTTCCCCATTAAAAATAATGTATATGGAATTAATTCATTTCAGACCTCCAAATGCTTTTGTTTTAACCTTTCTTATATCCAGCACATGTCTAATGCACTGTTTAATTTATAAAGACTCAAATTTATCAAAGCACCCCCCACTAGCCTTAAACGAATTTTTAATATATTGCTGCCTCTGAAATGCAATCACTGGTTAACTGCTTATCAGTTATCCAATCAGCAACAGTTTTTCTACCTATTCAATTGCCTGTGATTGTTGTTTTGTGAGCACTTTCACACCCTTAGCAACATTAGCACTCTTGCTGGTTTCTTTATGTTTTAAAATTGTGCTAATCATTGATTTCACCAGCAACAAAAGCATTCTCTTCTTTGTTCCCTGAGAGACGCTTTTGTCATGCTGAGGTATCAACATGAAAGGATTGTCAGATTGAAAACTGAAGTTTTGGTCTAGACAGCCACATCCGAGAAACAGATTTGACTATCTGTGGGGTCATTTTAACTTAGAGGAGCTTTTGTATTTTGATGACATCAAATTGATCAGACTTTACCTTGGTGATTCCTGCATGATGGGCCCTGTTCAATTGGCCTCTCCTGGCCTGAAGGTTAGAACTTAATCTCACTGTATCACATAATGAAACTGTTTTATACTCTGCTTTCTTTTATCTTGTGTTTAATTTAGTAGGACTTGAATTGGCAAGGGCAAGTAGCTACGTGAATGCACTAGGGCAGTGGTTGGCAAACTGTGGCTCTCTGGTCCCTTGAGTGTGGCTCTTCCACAAGATACCATGTGCAGGTGCACATGTACAGTGCGATTGAAACTTCGTGGCCCATGCACAAAAGTTGGTTTTCAGCTCTCAAAAGAAATTTCAATCGTCGTACTGTTGATATTTGGCTCGGTGGACTAATGAGTTTGCCGACCACTGCATAGGGCCCTGAGGAGACTCTTCTTCAGTGTCATTAGAGAGGTGCTCATATGCTCAGAGAATGTGCTGGGTGGCCAAGTCTTTTTGGAGGTGCCTTAGAAGGGCTGGCCAGCTGGAATGTTCTAATGGCTTGTCTCTCACAGGAGTGGTTCTCTTAGCAACTGTCGGATCATGTTCGTGGATGAGGTTTTCAAGATTGAGCGTCCGGGCGAGGGGAGCCCCATGGTTGAAAACCCAGTGAAAAGTAAGTTCTGATTCTGCCCTCTGTGTCTCCCTCATTGGGGTGGAGTGGGGCTCCTGTTTCTTTGGTTGGCCCTGTCCAAGCTGACGCCAGCTGCTGTGTCCAGGGAAGAACAAACCCTTCTGCAATAAATGCAAAGATAACCCGAGCAAGCCCTGCCATGAGTGTTCCTGCAGCCTATGTGGGAGCAAGCAGGATCCTGACAAGCAGCTTATGTGTGATGATTGCGACCACGCCTTTCACTTATACTGTCTCAACCCGCCTCTCAGCAGTGTCCCCCCAGAGACGGAGTGGTGAGTGGATGCTTTGAATGCTCCAGTGGCGGGCTCAGGGCCGTGGTGCTGAGCTATCCAGGATAGGGGGCTGGCGGGTGCCAATAAATAATACGAATGTTGTCTGTCTCTGGTAAACCCATGAGGGGCAGTGAGAGAAATGGGGTGAGGGAATGTCCTGTGACCCAAGTGTAGCCTAGGCCTCTGAGTAACTGAGGAAGGCAGAGAGCTGGGTATCTCTGCATTGCCCAAGAGCAGGTTTGTTGGCCATGATTCTCTTGGCCCAGACTAGTAACTGCTGATGTCATCAAAAGGTGGGGTTACACCAGGCATTGGCGTTAGCACCCTAACCTGATAACTGATGTCGCTATAACTTGGAGGTGGCTGTTGTTTATAACTCTTCTTTGTGGAGACGGGGAAAAGGAATCTATGACTATGAGGTGGTGCCCATGGAATTACCCTTCGGAAGGTGCTGTGAAATTCCCAGCAGGAGAGGGACAGGAGTCTGTTCAGTAGAATGTTCTGTGATGATGACAAGGTTTTCACTCTGCACTTTCCATGACGATTGACACTCCACACTTCAGATGTGGCACGTATGACCAAAAAACTGGATTTCTTGTTTAATTTTAATGAATTTAAATGTAAAAGATTTCCCATTTCGGACAGCTCAGGAAGTTGGGAGCTGGAAGGAGCCGGTTATGTCTGCAGGGCTAGTAGGAGCGGGGCGGGCTAAGGACAGAGGATGATATCCCTGTTGTCACAGGTTCTGCCCCAAATGTCGAAATGACTCCAGCGAGGTGGTGTTAGCAGGGGAGAAGCTGAAAGAGAGTAAAAAGAAGTCGAAAATGGCATCAGCTACATCATCCTCGCAGCGGGATTGGGGCAAGGTGAGGTGGCCCCCTTGCTCTGTATACCCCCGGCAGCTCTGCCTGCCCTCCTGTGCTCGCTCACACTGTCTTCCATCTCTTTCTGGACCGGACAGGGCATGGCGTGCGTAGGGCGCACCAAAGAGTGCACCATTGTTCCCTCCAACCACTACGGACCCATCCCAGGGATCCCTGTGGGCACCATGTGGAGGTTCAGAGTCCAGGTACGTGTAAACATCTGGAGTTTGGCCTCAGGCACTGATCATCCAGAAGCCCCTTCGCCAGAGAGGGCCACCCTTCAAGCAGGTGGCATGGCTGGGATTAAAGCCAGCTCCTCCTGTGCTGTAGCCCAGATCAGGGGAGAGGTTCTCGTTATAGGCGTGTTACACTCAAAGCGAAAGTCAGGCCCCTGGCTCTGCAAGCAGCAGCGGGCTGGTGGGTTGAATTTTCTACAGCAGCCAGTCCAGAAGGTGCCATTTGTTCTTGGTGGTTTTCATAGGTCAGTGAGTCGGGAGTCCATCGCCCACATGTGGCGGGCATCCACGGCCGAAGCAATGATGGAGCGTACTCCCTGGTCCTATCTGGGGGATATGAGGATGATGTGGTGAGTGGGGGTTGTTTTATTTATTTTTTAAATGTAAACTACATATAACATAAGATGTGCCACATTAACATTTTTTTAGGTGTACACATCTCAATAGAATTTAAATACATTCACATTGTTGTATAGCTATCATCAGCATTTATCTCTAGAACTTTCTCATCTTCCCAAACTGAAACTCTGTCCTCATTAAATGGTTACTCCCAATCCCTCTTTCCCAGCCCCTGGCCCCTACTATGTACTTTCTGTCTCGATGAATCCTCTAGGGACCTCCTATGAGTGGAATCACACTATATTTGTCCTTTTGTGACTGTGTTATTTCACTGAGCATCCTGCCTTCAAGGTTCATCCATGTTGAGCATATTGCAGAATTTCCTTTATTTTTAAAGGCTGAATAATATTCCACTGTCTGAACAAATCATATTGTGTGTATCCATCAATGGATACTTGGGTTGCTTCCACCTCTTGGATATTGTGAATAATGCTGCTGTGAACCTAAGTGTACAGATATCTCTGAAATGCCCTTCTTTCAATTCTTTTGGGTAGAGACAGACCCAAAAGTGGCATTGCTGGGTCACATTTCAGTTTTTGAGGGACCTCCATAGCATTTTCCACAGCGGCTGCCCCATTTTCCATTCCCACCAGCAGTGCATAGGGTTCCAATTTCTCCACATCCTCGTCATCACTGGTTATTTTCTGTTTCTTTGACAGTTGATATTCTAGGGGTGTTGTGGGTTTGTTTTTAGTGGAGTCTTTCCTCTGTGTGGAAGGTTCAGCTTGCCCTTCCCTATTGCAGGACAATGGGGAGTCTTTCACGTATACTGGTAGCGGTGGTCGAGATCTTTCCGGCAACAAGCGGACTGCAGAACAGTCCTGTGATCAGAAACTCACCAACACCAACAGGTTTGCAGAAATAAGGTTTTCTTATTTTTTCACCAATTCACTTCTGCTGCATCCTCTAGCTGCTACCAGGGAAAGGGGTTCTGTTTTAGGATGTCATGTTCAGGAAGTTAGATTTCCCTGTAAGAGTGTGGTAGAACATATGGATGCTGAAAATCCACATCTTTCTATCTGCTAAAGATGTGTGAGTCATTCACTATATTAGAGCAAGCATGTCAAACTCTCGGTCCATGGGCCACATGCGGCCCACAATAAATATTTTTGAGGCCCAGCCAATATAACGGAATGTAAAAAAACATTTTAATAAAAATTTCATAACTTAATTTTTACAATATCCTGTTATACATAATTATTAATAACGAACTACAACGTTCGCTAATGACTGATAACTATAATTGTGTTGCATTCATTTCCTTTAAGCGTCTTACACGCAGGCGCACCATTACTCTTCACTAATATTAGCAGTGAATATTTTAGCAGCCAATTGCCACGTCATTAGTCTTGTACTGACTTGTTTAGTGTGCGCAACAGGAAATATTTCGCTTTGGGAGAACAAGAGAAATAGGTATATTTGCGTTATGCTTATTAATTTGTGCAGTTATTCAGTGTCTGGTAAGTTAATGTTCAAGGAAAAATATCAATTTTTATTAAAATGTTCTATTTTATGTTAATGATTACTCATTTATTTCAGCCCTTTATATTCAGCATGTCTCTATTGAAATAAACCCACGTTTCTATGAAAGTTGAAGCTTTTTTTAAAAAAAAAATTTTATTGATTTTTCACAGAGAGGGAGAGGGATAGAAAGTTAGAAACATCGATGAGAGAGAGACATCGATCAGCCGCCTCCTGCACGCCCCCTACTGGGGATGTGCCCACAGCCAATGTACATGCCCTTGACCGGAATCGAACCTGGGACCTTTCAGTCCACAGGCTGGCGCTCTATCCACTGAACCAAACCGGTTTCTGCAGCTTTTTTTTTTTGTGGCCCACATAAACTTATTTGGCCCATGTTAGCCTTTGAGTTTGCCATGCTTGTATTAGAGTGAATTTTTCCTTGAAGAGGCCAGATAACCTTTTGGTTTTTCGAACTGCATGGTCTCTGTTGCAGCCAGTCAACTCTGCCATCATAGCACAAAAGCAGCTGCAGAACTTACATAAATAAACACGCATAGCTGTGGTCCAAAAAACTTGATCTGAAAAGCCAATCAGTGGGCTAAAGTTTGCTGACCCCTCAATTGTAGGATAGGAGGAAAGGTATTTTGTTGTTGTTAATCCTCATCCCAGAATATTTTTCCCTTTTTTTTTTTTTTTAAACATCTGATATGACAGAGTCACATCAATTGTTTACCTCCTGAATGCGAACGAGCCTGCAACTGAAAGATGTACTCTAACTGAATCAAACCTGGGATCCTTGAGTTCGAGGGCCAGTGCTCTATCCACTGAGCCAAAGTGGCCAGGGCGGGAAAGTCTTTGTAAGAATAAAAAGTATCATAAAGCCTTACCCTGGCCGGTTTGATTCAGGTCAGAGCACATATCTGGGTTGCAGGCCCCATCCCCATTAAGGGGTGTGCAGGAGGCAGCTGATGGATGTTTCTTACATCGATGTTTTTCTCCCCTCTCCTCCCCTCCCCTTTCCCTCCAAAATCAATAAAAAAAATTTTTTTTTTAAAAATGTATCATAAAGCCCAAAGGAAAAGATAGATTTGATGACCTATTAGAAATTGCATTAGTAAACTCATAAGTAAAATGAAGAGGCAGATGATTCTTTGGGGGGAAAATCTGCAACAAACATGACACATGATAGTTATGCAAAGAGCTGTTGCAAATCAATAAGAAAAACTAATTTAAAAAAAGGGCATGCAGATCATTCACACACAAAAAAAATGGAAATCTCTAATGACCATGAAAAATTGTTCAACTTTAGTAATCAAAGAAATTCAAATTGAAGTGATAGTGAAATTCTATTTATTTCCCCTGTGAAATGCCAAGGCATAGACTAGTGTTCCCCTATTGATAGAAATACAAATGGGTACCTTCTTTCTGGAAAGGTGTTGAAAATGATCTTATGACACCAGTTCTACTTTGAAAGTATATGATGAGACATGGGGAGGGGAAAATCTTGTAAGTAGTAATATTTATCTTATCAATATGTAAAATAGCAAAGTATTAGTACCCGAATTCTTTTTACTTAAAGGGAAGAGTTCGTTGTACATTTGTTTAGTGGAATATTTTAATTTTAGTAACTGTTAAAAATCATGTTTTCAGAAAAGATTTAATATGAGGAACTGCCCGTAAGCTAACATAAAGTGATACTTGCTGCACACAAACTAAGGAACTTGTTTAAAAATTACTGTTTGCACCTAGAAAACAGTTACATAGTTGCAGCTCTTTTTCTTTCACACCCAGTAAAGAGGTCAGTGCTGAGTCTGACCTCTGGTTGGCTTGCCCTGGCCTCCTGTGTCCTTGGGCGAGACAGACTTGCCTGGTCAGCCCTTGTTTGCTGCCTCCTCTTTTTCTTTTCTTTAAAATAAATTTTACTGATTTTTCACAGAGGGGAAGGGAGAGGGAGAGAGAGTCAGAAACATTGATGAGAGAGAAACATTGATCACCTGCCTCCTGCACACTCCCCACTGGGGATATACCCGCAACCAAGATAATGCCCTTGACTGGAATTGAACCTGGGACCCTCCAGTCCACAGGCTGACGCCCTATTCACTGAGCCAAACTGGTTAGACCCTCCTCTTTTTCTTCCTTTTTTTTTTTTTTAATATATATTTTATTGATTTTTTTTTACAGAGAGAGAGGGAGAAGGATAGAGAGTTACAAACATCGATGAGAAAGAGACATCGATCAGCCGCCAACTAGGAATGTGCCCGTAACCAAGATACATGCCTCCAACCAGAATTGAACCCAGGACCTTTCAGTCCGCAGGCCGACGCTCTATCCACTGAGCCAAACTGGTCTCGGCCCTCCTCTTTTTCTTGATGTCCTCCCCACATGCTGTGCTAGTAGCTTGTGGCTCCAGTAATGAAATACTACAAACTGGGTAGTTTAACACAACAGAAATTCTCACATATTTCTGGAAGCTCAAAGTAAAAATCAAGGTGTTTCAGGGCTGTGCTCCCCTGAAATTTCTGTGGGAGGGTCCTTCTTGCCTCTTCAGTGGCTACCAGTGATCTTTGGTCTCTTAGCTTGTGGCAACACACTCCAACCCCTGCCTCCGTCTTTACATGGTGTATTCTGTGTGTCTGTGTCTCAATTTCCTTTTCTTCTAGAGACGCTAGTTATTGGATTTAGGGTTCCCCTCATCCATTCTGACATCCTCTGAACTTTATCTGAAAGCACCCTTTTTCCAAAGAAGGTCACATTCATAGGTTCCATGGGTTAGGATGCTCTTTCTTTTTGGGGGATACAATCCATACTATAGTATGTGACCCCCCCACTTCCTCTGCAGGGCACTGGCTCTCAACTGCAGTGCTCCCATCAACGAACGCAAAGGGGCCGAGGCCAAGGACTGGCGCTCAGGGAAGCCGGTCCGGGTGGTGCGCAATGTCAAAGGCCGCAAGCACAGCAAATATGCCCCCACTGAGGGCAACCGGTACGACGGCATCTACAAGGTGAGAGGTCCTCCCTGTCCCCACCGGCGCCACCTCCAGTCCCAGATGACACTGATGTGGGCTTTCACTTCTCTTAGGTTGTGAAGTACTGGCCAGAGAAGGGGAAATCCGGCTTCCTGGTATGGCGATATTTTCTGCGGAGGGACGATGACGAACCTGGTCCCTGGACGAAGAAAGGGAAGAACCGGATCAAACAGCTGGGACTGACTATGCAGGTGTGTGCAGGCCGTGCTCACCTGGCTCCGAGTCCTGCTTTGAGCATCATCTTCCTGATCAGTTACTTGGGATCATGGAAGGGAGAACTGGGCTGTGAGTGCTCAGCTAGCCAGAGCCTGCCTGCCTTAGCCTGGAAGCTCTCTGGGGTTTCTCTTTCATCCTAAATGATCTCTAGGAGCTGAGCTGGCCACCCCTTGCTGCTCTCTCTGCATTTCAATTCTGCAGCCAGTGGACAATGGGGATGGGCAGATTGTGTTCACAGTTTTAGAGTTGAGATCCAGACTTGTCTTACCTGTGTTAGTAGATGGGTTTATCTGAAAATAAACACACACACACACACACACACACACCCCAAAAAACCAACAGAACTGGTGGAATGCAGAGAAGTCAGTTCTAAAGATGAGGATTGGTCCCTCCCAGCCATCGATTGCCTCTACAGAAATGGAATCTTCTATTTTCCAAGAATTCACCCTGTGCTGGAACAGACTTTTGGCACTATGATTGTGGTGTTTTCTGTTTATTATTGTGAGGTGCTTTAACAACTGATAACTGTTTGGGGACTATTTAAGGAGTCTTAATTGTCACTGAGAATCTGATAGCGCCTATCCTTTTGGGGGGTGGGCGTCACAAGGAGTTGCCTTTTGAATATAACGTGTACGTGGGTAATTTCAGAAGCTGAGGAACTGGGGAGAAAAATAGCTGTAGGGTGGGAATTACAGCTTCTAATGGGAGTAGAGTTTTTATTTATTCAGTTTCCATTGCAACTTAGTGTTTCTTTTAAAAAAGTTTGGAAGTTTCTTGATGAATTATTTCCGAATCAGACGTGACTCTAGGTACCTTAGATCTAGGGTTATAACAAAGCAATGCTTGTGCGGACCTGGAGCTCAAGGGTCATTGAAATGAGGTTGGATGGCAGTAAGGTCCCCTAGGGCAGTTTTTAGCAAAAACAGTTTTGTCAGGATGCAACCACAGCAGAGCTGGAAATATATTTACCACCCGACCTCTTTGGGTGGAAATAATAAAGATAACAAATTTGTCATCTTGGCTGGGTCTGACCTGCACGGTCTCATTTAATGCGTCATTCTCACTGTGCCAGGTTAGCCCTGCATTCTTGATAAGTGCGGTGATGAGATTGCTGCTCCAGGCTCCTGAGTTGAGTGGAGGCCTCAGATCTGAGGCTGTGAAAGTTAGAAGGAGTTAAGATTTTTAAGGCTGGTATGGGGCCGGGGGAGGGAGTGACTGAGGTGAGGGGAAATGGGAGATGGCAGGAAGTGTGGAGCCAGGGTGGCAATTGTCAAAGTGGGGCAGTTGCTGGTCCCCAACCCCATAGGGAGTCTGGATCACCCAGGAGTCCCACCACTCCAGCCTGTTCTCCAGCCAGTGCCTTTGCCCTTTCGCAGTATCCAGAAGGCTACCTTGAGGCCCTGGCCAAGAAGGAGAAGGAGAAAGAGAACAGAAAGAGGCCGACTGAAGAGGCAGAGGAGAAAGAGGAAGAGGAGGAAGAGGAGGAGGATTTCACGTCCCCCAAGAAGGGCAAACGGAGGAGTAAATCAGAAGGTAGGTCTGTCTCCATGGGCAGCCTGTCCATGTGTTCTTTGGCTCATCCACCCTTACCACTCTGCTCTGTCTCAGGTACCTGCACCCCGAGAGTTACACCCAAGAAAACCAAGGTGGAGCC
The DNA here is from genome assembly GCA_011751065.1 of Lasiurus cinereus. Lineage (NCBI taxonomy): Eukaryota > Metazoa > Chordata > Mammalia > Chiroptera > Vespertilionidae > Lasiurus > Lasiurus cinereus. Next base: position 8,964,514 of record JAAGEH010000343.1, on the reverse strand, counting down.
TTACAGGCTCACAGCCCAGCAGAAAAGCCTCATCAAGCAGGACCAGAGCAACACTAAGTTGTGGACTGAGATCCTCAAGTCACTCAAGGATGGGCCGGTGAGCACCCATATGGCCTCAGCGGCCTTCCTGAACCCTTAGCTTGCACCTCCACCCCTTTCCCCTCCCATTTTTCAGTGTACAGCTCAGTGGCATTAAAATATATGCACATCATCATGCATTCATTCATCTCCAGAAATTTCTTATCTTCCCAAAATGAAACTCAGTCCCCGTTATATACTAACTGCCTCCAGCCCGTGGCATCCACCATCTACCTCCTGTCTGAATAACTTCTTCAGGGACTTCCTGAAAATGGAATCACAATATTTATTCTTTTGTGCCTGGCTTATTTCACTAAGTATAATGTCCTCAGGTTCATCCACATTGTTGCAGGTGTCAGAATGGCCTTTTTAAGGCTGAATCTCCATTGTCTAGAAAAACTACATTCTCTTTGTCCGTCATTTGTCAGTGGACAGTTGGATTGTTTCCATTTTTTGTCCAGTGTGAATCATGCTGCTATGTACGTGGGTGTGCAACTATCTTTGAGTCCTAGCTTCCAGTTCTCTTGGATATATATAGTTGTTCCTCAGTTTACCTTGGGGCTTTGTCCCAATAAATGTATTGTAAATCACATGCATTGGATGCATCTAACCTACTGAATATCACAGTTTAGCTCAGCCCACTGTGAATGTGCTCAGGAACATACATTAACTTCCACTTGGGCAGCAGCCTCTCTGCAACTGCTCAGGACCACAGGTCAGTATCAGACTGCATATCACTAGCCCAGGACAGGGTACAAATTCAAAACTGAAACATGGTTTTTACTAAATGGGTTATCACTTACACTCTATTGCAAAGTTGAAAAATTGTAAGTTGAACCATCGTAAGTTGGGGGCTGTCTGTACCCAGAAGTGGGATTTCTGGGTCATATGGCAGTTCTAGTTTTAAAATTTTTTGAGGAAACTCCATACTGTTTTCCACAGTGGCTATATCAATCTGCATTTTTACCAATAATGCATGAGGGTTCCTTTTCTCCAAATTCTCACCAAATTCTTGTTTGTTGATATATTGATGATAGACATTCTTGCTGGTTATTAGTGATGTTGAGTATTTGTTTTTCACATGTCTATTGGCCTTCTGTAGTCCTCGTTAGAGAAATGTCTACTTAGGTTCTCTGTCCATTTTTAAATCAGATTATTTGTCTTTTGGTGTTAAATTGTCCGAGTTCTTTAAATATATGTTTTGGATATTAATCCTTATCATGTTTCATTAGTGAATATCTTCTCACATTTAGTAGGTGATCTTTTTGTTTTGATGATGGTTTCCTTTGTTATGCAAAAACCTTTTTAAAATGTATTTTTATTGACTTCAGAAAGAAAGGAAGAGGGAGAGAGAGATAGAAACATCAATGATGAGAGGGAATCACTTATTAGCTGCCTCCTGCACACCCCCTACTGGGAATCGAGCCTGCAACCCAGGAATGTGTCCTGACCAGGAATTGAACCTGTGACCTCTTGGTTCCACGGTTGATGTTCAACCACTGAGCCACACCCGGCTGGGCCAAAACCTTTTTTAGTTTAATGTAGTCTCATCCTCAGGGTCCTCAATTTAGTTCTATTTGCAGTTTCTTTTGCTGTGAAAGGGAACATATACACTGATCCTGGGTTTCAGATGTGGTATTTTAGCGGCCATGATTTAGCCAGGCACACGTCCTTTAGGTCACCTTCTCTACAGAGTGTTCTCTGACCACCTGCACTTTGGGTTGTCCCCTCCCAGGCTTCCTGCTATCTTTCCTAGCATTGTTGTGACATTTCTGTCTTTCCCTATTTATCTTTGCCCCTTCCTATCCCCACAGGGCTCCAAGCTCCATGAAGGCACAGCCTTATTTACAGAGTGAGCTAGATTCATGCCCTCAGATTAAGGCTGCTCTTGACCCCGACCCTGGATGTCCTGCTTGTCACTATGGAGGCTGTGATCCTGGCAGGCTTTGCCCATCTCCAGGTCCTGGGCAGGGCCTGCACCTGTTGTCCTCTGCTTTTTCATCCTAATGTCTCCTGGGGTAGGGATAGGAGGAGGATTAAATTAGGAAACTAGGGCCCTGTTTTAGGAAGCCCTGTTTTCTTTTTTCTTTTTCTTTTTTTTTGTATTTTATTGATTTTTTACAGAGAGGAAGGGAGGGAGAGAGAAAGTCAGAAACATTGATGAGAGAGAGACATCGATCAGCCGCCTCCTGCACGCCCCACAGTGGAGATGTGCCCGCAAGCAAGGTACATGCCCCTAACCGGAATCGAACCTGGGACCTTTCATTCCGCAGGCCGACACTCTATCCACTGAGCCAAACCGGTCTCGGCAAGAAGTCCTGTTTTCTGAGGATTCCATCAACATGATGGTTCATTTTGGTGTAAGGTTTTGCTGGTCTCATTCATCCTCTTTTCTGATTTTAGAAATTCCTGAATAAAGTGGAAGAAACATTCCAGTGTATTTGCTGCCAGGAACTGGTATTCCGCCCGATCACCACTGGGTGCCAACACAACGTGTGCAAGGTGAGAGGCATGGGCATGGGAGCTGGGCTGCCACATACCTAGTACATAGAATAGGCTTGTTGGCTTGGCTTCTGCACACTCTTGGCTCCCTTTGCAGGTCCTCAGTGTCTGTTTTCCAAATAGCCTTGGTTATAGTTGCCTCTTGGCCTTCATCAAGGGATCCCCTGACCCCACTTCCCCACTTCTCACCCTCCTGTACTTCCCTGGTGCTGTGGAATCAAATGCCAAATCCTTGCCCCAGTCACTGAGCCCACTTGGGCTACCTGGCACTCCAGTGTCACCTCACCTCTTGATTCCCTCTGCTGTGTGTTGGCTGGTTCTCTCCTTCCTCTGGAACACTCTCCCCAAGCCTCTCATGTATCTGGGGTCCAGGGAGAGCATAGTCGGCAGTCCTGGCCTGAGATCTTGTCATAATAAGTGTCTGTAAAGCAGGCGGTACAGTCAGCTGGTGTGCTCAGTGGTTGAGTGTCAACCCATGTATCAAGAGGTCCCTGGTTCAGTTCCTGGTCAGGGCGCATGGCTGGGTTTCAGGCTCAATCCCAGTAGGGGGATGTGCAGGAGGCAGCTGACTCATGTTGAGACATTGATGCTTCTATCTGCCTCCCTCTCTAAAATCAGTAAAATAATATTTTTAGAAGAGCAGGCTGTAGAGGCATGAGGTGCTTGTGTCCTAGAGAAGCCAGGAGGAAGGCTTCCTGGAGGAGGGGGCCTTAGCTTGTTATCTGAAGAGGACTTCCAGGAAGCATTCCAGACAGGCAGGATGGCACGTGCAGAAGTTTGGACAGGCAGGCGTGCCTGAACAACTGGAGCCTGGAGGGGATGTAGGGCTGGGAGGTGAGCCATAGGCTCTGCCTGGTGGTCAGTTTCAGGAGAGAAGCAATATGATTGAAAGAAAGATGGGGAGCTGAGATATATTAGACCAGGGTCTCCCCTCCCCCTTGCACTTTGGACATTGGGGCCAGAACATTCTCTTCGGGGGCATTTTGGGTACAGGGGGGTGGGGTTTGAATAGCTTCCCTGACCCCCATCCACTTGCTTCTCCAGTCATGTCAACAGATATCTCCAGACAAGGCCCAGTGTCCCCTGGGGGCAGAATTGTCCAGGTGGGAAGCACTGGTCTGTGTAACTGGTTTCTTTGCAGTGTTTTTTAGCCAAAATCTGTCAATAGGAACTTACAGGCAGTATAGGCAGATGGTGTTAGAAGTGAATGTCCCTACCCGCTGGTCACCCTTGGTCTCTAAGATGGCTCTTTTGTTCTCTGAACTGGCCCCCTTCCTTGCCTTGAGGCTGTCTCAGTCTCTCAGTTGTCACCCTCGGGGAGGGGCTCAGAGAACATGAAGCAGTGTGGTCGTTTGGCCATCAGAGCCAAGCCTCCACTTTTCTGCTCTTGGGCTCTGCCACCATGTTTCATGGGCTGATGGTGTTCCTTCAACTCGGTCACTTGGAGAAGTGGCTTGAGATTGGAGGTGAGATAAGGGCTTTGGAGCCAGCAGCCAAGGTCTGATCCTCTACACAGCACTGCCCCTCCCATCCTTGGAAAGCCACCCAACTCTCCTAGCCTTAGTTGCCCCTCAGTGAAAAGGGGCAAAGCAGTGCCTTCTAGCCTGCGTCTAGCTGTAGGTGACACATGCTAAAGTGCTTTAGGCAAGCAGGCAGAGTGGGCCATGTGATGCAGGGGTAGCTTACAAAACGTCAGTCCTGGATAGCACTGCAGAAATGGACTGAATTGATGGGGTTTCAGGGACCAAGCGTCTCAAGGGTCAGTCATAATGTGTCATTAAAGTGCGAAGGCTGCCCTGGCCATTGTGGCTCGTTCCATGCACCAACCAAAAGGTCACCAGTTCGATTCTTGGTCAGAGCACATGCCTAGATTGTGGGCCGGATTCTTAGTGGGATCGTGGAGGAGGCAGCAGATTGATGTTTCTCTCTCACATTCATGTTTCTCTTCCTCTCCTTCTCTCTCCAAAAACAACTAAGTGCTGAGACTGTGAAGGAAGAGGGTACCAACATTTATGTGTCTCCCCCAGCTGTCCATGCAACTGTAGTTACATCTCCCAGAACATCAGCATGTGAAGGTTATGGGGAAATGATCCTCCACCTTGATGTCCCAGCACCTATTTTTTATTTTATTTTATTAAGTCAGTGTATTAGAGTAAAATACGCATAACATAAAATTTATCATCCTAACCATTTTTTAAAAAAATTCTCATCTGAGGATATTTTCCCATTGATTTTAGAGAGAGTGGAAGGAGAGGAAAAGACAGAGAAATATTGATGTGAAGAAACACATCAATTGGTTGCATCCTACATGCACCCCAACCAGGGCCCAGGCTGGGGAGGAGCCTGCAATCAAGATACATGCCCTTGGAATTGAACCCAGGATCCTTCAATCCACAGGCTAACACTCTATCCACTGAGCCGAACCAGCTAGGGCATTCTAACCGTTTTAAGTGTATAGTCAGTAGTATTAAGTACATTCATATTGTTGTCGAACCATCTCTACCATCCATCTCTAGAGTTTTTCCATCTTTACAAACTGAAACTCTCTATTAAACACTAACTCTCCATTCTCCTACACCTGCACCTGGGTTCCTACCATCTACTTTTTTTTTTTTTGTAATCTTTATTGTTGAAAGTATTACATAGGTCCCTCCTTTTCCCCCATTGACCCCCTCCAGCCCACCCTTGCCTCCCACCCCGTCTTTAACACCTTATTGTCTGTGGCCATGAGCCATGCATATATGTATACTAGGTCTTTGGTTGACTACCTCCTCTCCCATCCTCCCTCGCCTTCCCTCTGAGTCTCTGGATCCACTCCATTCATCTGTTTGTTTGTATATTTATTTAAAATATATTTTATCGATTTTTTTTTTTTTTTTTTTTACAGAGAGAAAGGGAGAGGGGTGGTAGAGAGTTAGAAACATCGATGAGAGAGAAACATCAATCAGCTGCCTCCTACACACCTCCTCCTGGGGATGTGCCCGAAACCAAGGTACATGCCCTTGACCGGAATTGAACCTGGGACCTTTCAGTCCCCAGGCCGACGCTCTTATCCACTGAGCCAAACTGGTTTCGACCATCAGTTTATTTTTTTTTATTGGATTTCACATATGAGTATGATCATATGATACTTGTCTTTCTCTGAGTGGCTTATTTCACTTAGCATGATACTCTCCAGGTCCCTCCTAGCTATCTTAAAGGGTAAGAGATTCTTCCTTTTTATTGCTGCATAGTATGCCCTGGTGTAAATGTACTACAGCTTTTTTATCCATTCATCTACTGACCACCATCTACTTTCTCTCTCTGGATCTGACTCTTCTAGGGACCTCCTATGACTGAATCTCCTCCAATGTTTGTCCTTTTGTGTCTGGTTTCTCTCACTGAGCATAATGTCATCAAGATTGTATCTACACTGTAGTGAGTGTCAGAATTTCCTTTTTAAGGCCAAATACTAGTCCTTTGTCTGGATGGATCACACTCTGTATCATTCATCTGTTGATGGATACTTGAGTTGGTCCCACCTTTTGGGTGCTATGAATCATGCAGTGATCCCAGAACCTGAGTTTTGAAAATAGACCCAAATCTTAGTTGTTTTGAGCAGAAATAGTTACCTTTTGTCCCCAGAATCAGCCTTTAAATTTTTTATTGAAAAAGGAATTTAGGAATTGAAAGAATGTCAAACAAAAGCCTCAGCATGCATACGTGGTGGAACGTGCCATGGCGTCAGCAGGCTTTCCATCGTGTTCACATTTACCCAGTTGCCTGATGTCATCCTTCAGCTTTGCACACCTATGCAAGTGTCTGCATACATGTGTGCATTGTCTCTGCCCAGGTGGGAGGTGGCTTCCCTGTTTCTCTGATTGGAAAGTTGGCTTTCGAGGGCCTGAGTCATAACTCTGTTTCCACCTGGCTTAGTTTGAGTCCAGAAGTTTGACTCAGTGCCAGAATTCCTTCCTTTCTTCCTTTATTCTCATTGATGCATATTTATCACCTATGTGTTTTGACCTATGCTTGGTGCTGGGAAAGTCAATAAGATACAGCTCCATATCACAGGGAGCATCTAGCCTGTTAGAGACAAACGTTAGTAAATAACACAGTGCCAGAAGGTAGAAAAGGTGCTGTTCTAAGGCAGATTGGGAAGATGATAGGACTGGCTGTGAGGGGGCTGCTTATGATGATGCTTAAGGGATATAAGGGAAGGGTCCTCTGAGGAGGTGACTTGAGCCAAGGCATGAGTGATGGGAGAGCCAGAGGACAGACCTGCTAGGTTGTGCAATCTGTAAGTGCCAAGGCCTGGGGGACAGGATAAATTTAAGAGTCTTTGAAGGTTCCTTGGGAGGTCAGGCTGGCAATGCGCAGTGAGTGGTAGAAAGTGAGACTGAGGACTAAGCAGGGGCCTTTGGACCCCATGAGAAGTCAGTAATTGTTCTCGACTCTGTCAGGGGAGACAATGGGTGGTCAGGAGTGGTTCCGCTGACATGGACGGAACGTCTCATCTTCCTGCTCTCTCTTATAGAATTGCCTGGATAGATCCTTCAGAGCCCAAGTGTTCAGCTGCCCCGCCTGCCGCCAAGAACTGGGCCGAAACTACTCCATGAAAGTGAACCAGCCGCTGCAGGCAATCCTCATCCAGCTCTTCCCCGGTTATGGCAATGGACGGTGATCCACAAGCACTTCTCGCCGAGCGTTTTTAAAAAACGCATCAGAGGCATCCTCAGCCCCTCTTGTTTTTAGTGGGCTTAACTTAAGTATGTAGTTTTTCCTCTACTTCCTAAAAAGCCTTGTCTTCCTGGTTTTGTTTTTTAATCTATAAATTTATAGGAATTTGTATTATGGCTCAAAGAAAGAAGGAAAGTTAGATTGCTCAGTGTTTTATCTTGGTTTTTTTAAAAAGTATAAAGCCTGCAGTGTATGAGCAAAAACACAAATGTTTCTCTGAAGATGAAATTAGAAATTATTTGGCCTGAAGGCCACTATGTTGCCAACATCAAGTTCTCAGAGGGCTCCTGCAGGAAGGCATTGACTGCCTAGAACAATCTTTTCCAGGTGTGTGGGCTTGGCCCCAAAGCCGAAAGCGAGCACATCTCCTGACAGCATTTCATCGCCAGAACTCAGCAGGGTTGGTACTTGGTGGTGGCCCTGGGTGTGGCATCAGGTCCTGTTGAAAGGGAAAAAGGAAAAGATCCCATTCAGCCCAGTTTAAACTCTGGCCTCAAAGCCATCTGCCACCAGACCCACAAGCAGAGACCTGTGTAGAGTTGAGGCCACACAGAAGCTACCTCCACTGGACTCTCCTGTATGTGGAGCTGGGTGTGCAGCCAAACGCTGTCCAATCTGGAACGCCGCAGAAGTAAGATGCATTAAGCCATGTTCAAGTGCCTTTGGTTCTTTCTTTCTAAACACGGGGCTCTTTTTTAGCACTGAATTATTGAAAATGCCAACCAGATTCTCAGATTGGCCAACCAGTTCTTTCCAAATCTGGATGAGTGTTTGGGGATAAGTTGAGTTTTGTTCTTCCTTTACATTGAATTTTCAACTCACCAATTGAGAATTACAAGAGGGAATTTGTTTTTAAAATAAATACTTTTTCTAAATGAATTTTTTTGTAGTTACTGTATATGTATCAAGAAATCTATAACTTAGGGATTTATTTTTTATTTTTTTATTTTTTGGAATTATTTGTTAATTTTTCTACAAACTTTACCAAAGTTTGCAGCTCATACCTCAACAGAACAGGGATATTTTAAATCACATAACTACAGAGAAACTGGAACAATATTGTTTGAAAGTTTTTTTTCTCTCTTTATTAGGTTGTTAATGTATTAGGAAGAAATGACAAAATCCTGTGTAGGCATTTTCTAAAAAGTTCAATATTCCTTGTCCAGATTTTAGATTTTCTGAATAAATGTCTTTTACAGATGCATTTGGTTGTCTTTTTCTGTTTGCAAATTGCTTTGTAGCCCACCAGGTACTTCTGTTCCTATTACTTTATTTTCACAAAAACCCCAGGAGATAGACTAGGCAGGGTAGCATCATCCTCACTTGCAGATGAGAAAACGGAGACCCAGAAAATCAAAGTGATGGGCAGTGGTTCTAGCTCCTGCTCAGGAGGGATTTGGTTTTGACCTTTATGGGGTCAGCAAACTACAACTTGGAATGGGGATGGTTACTTATTCTCACAAATGTACTTCTGTCTCCATTACATTTGAGGAACCTAAGCTGCAGTGGTCTCTGGGAGTCTGCAGGTCTGGGGAAATTTGGGTATACTGGGTATGAGGGGACTGATGACCTGACATGCTAATTCCAACAGAATTCAGGACAAGGATAAGGGAAGGTACTAGTGCTGAATTCTGAAGAGGTTTTTATTTACATTGACCTATTACCCGGCGCCTTTTATTGACAGCTAGGTAAGAACATGGGCAGATTTAATAAGAAAGTACTGCCTCTTTGGTCCTTACAAATGTGTCATGAATGTCCTGGAAAACAGTAAGTACAAGAAGGCAGTCACAGTGATCGTATATGATTTCACATGAAATCTCCAATAGAGGAATCCATAGAGACAGATTTGTGTCCCTGGGTGGGCCTGATATGGGACAGCACACTGAGGTGGGTTCATTGTCAAAACTGGAATTTTGGGGTCATTTTCAAAGCTAACAAACATAACAAAGTATATTTGTGGAACCACTATGCAGAAGTAATCACAATATTGGGTATATTTCTTTCCTGGTAGATTTATAAAAATTTAAAAAATGGCTTTATTGAAATACAATTCATCCTGCCATAAAGTTTATCTATTTAAAGTGTACAGTTCATTGGTTTTTTAGCATGTTCACGACCTTGTGTTAACATCATCATTTTCTAATATGTAAATTTAAAGAACAAAATTAGAACAGTGCCATATATTCTGCCCAGTTTGCTTTTTTGTGTAATATATTTTTATTGCTTTAAGAGAGGAAGGGAAAGGGGGAGAGAGAAACATCAATGATGAATCATTTATCAACTGCTTCCTGCACGCCCCCTACTGGGAATGGAGCCCGCAACCCGGACATGTGCCCTTGACCAGAATTGAACTGTTCTGTCAGCAGATGGTGCGCTATCCACTGAGCCAAACCAGCTAGGGTCCCAGTTTTCTATTGATTGCAGTTCATTTATCAAGTATCCACTTTGTCTAACACCTTAGTAAACAAGCATGTGTGCCATGGTCTGGTGTTTGCATATTTGCATATTTGTGTTCATAAATGTGAAACATGCCACGTGTCTAGTGACTTATGCTTGAAGGTTTGGAATGCTAGAATTTCCCAAAATCTTTGTTTTTTAAATATAGGAGGATGTATCTTTCCATCCACCTCTATTTTTTATACATCAGACACCTGGAAGCAGGAGTGGAGCCTGTAAAGTTGGAGATATTTCTTGGCTCCACACCTTATCCATCGGGGAAGGTGAAGACCAAGTATGTAAAAAAAAAAAAAATCAGGCTTCAAGCTCTTTGAAGGCTAGTACTAGTACACCTCCTGATCTTCGTTAGGGGAGAGATCTCCAATTGTCTGCAAAGATGTGAAAAAAACAAAAAAAACAAACCAGTGCAATTAGGTATTTCCCCCAAACTAATTTGTCCATTTGAAATTCTGGGAGTATGTCCTTCCTACTGTGCATATGACACTTAAAATGAAATGAGCCTTGTCTGGTGTGTCTCAGGCATCCTGCGCACCAAAAGGTTGCTGGTTCGATTCCTGGTCAGGGCACATGCCCAGGTTGTGGGCTTGATCCCGGTAGGTGACATGCTAAAGGGAGCCAACCAATCGATGTTTCGCTCACATTGATTCCCCCTCTCCCTCTCTAAAAATCAATAAAAAATATTTAAATGATAGTGGCCGAGACCGGTTTGGCTCAGCCAATGGTGCGTCAGCCTGGCAGATTGAAGGGTCCCAGGTTTGATTCAGGTCTGGGTTATGTAGCTTGGTTGTGGGCACATCTCCAGTAGGGGGTGTGCAGGAGGTGGCTGATCAATGTTTCTCTCCCATCGATGTTTCTAACTCTCTACCCCACTCCCTTCCTCTCTGTAAAAAAATCAATAAAACATTAAAAAAAATAGTGATTATACTTCTCACTAACATTTTATCAAGAAAACTTTCAGTCAGAAAAGTTGAAAGAATTGTAGTGAATCTTCAAATATACCTACTGTCTAGATTCTACAGTTAATGGTAAATTTTTAATATAATAGATGGCATTAATAAAATGTTTCCTTAAGCAAAAGAAAATTGACAACCTATTTAGGTACTCCAATTAATAAATAGGAATTTCAGAGTCTGAAATCCAAACACCTGTAAATTCACTGTCTTATAAACTTGGAAGTAGGAAAAAAGGCTGGTGTGTGTGTGTGTGTAAAATTCCTTTATTATTGCACTTGTGACACTGCTACCATTATCAAATTCCATTTTTGTCTTTCCCACTGGTTAGGGAGTTCCTTGGGGGCAGTTATTTTTTCCTATTTTTTAAGTTAAATTTTAACGACATGAATATATATGAATATGATCTCAGGACATAAGATCCCATGACAGCAACGTGGTGATTGTCAGAAGGAGGGAGGTGTGGGGAAGAAAGGGAACCTAATACGAGGTTACAGGAGATTTGACTTTGGGTGGTGGGCACATGATCCTATATACAGATTTTGTAAATTAGTAATCCACACATGTAACCTATATGTTCATGTTGAGTAATGTCACCCCAATAAAATAATTAAAAAACACCAACTATTCCCCCTCTCCCCCTCCCCACCACCTTTTTAACCCAACATGGACCTCTCTTCAAAGATTAGGTTCTTTCAGTTTGGGATGGCCTTTTTCTGCATGTTGACATAGGTATTGTGCTGGTAGAAGGCTGACATTGGTTTCTGTGCGTTTGTTTTCTATGTTGGATATAGAATCCTGGATCCCTCTGCAGCTGCTCTGCAACATCTGCAGGGGATCATTCCAAGGCAGTACATGTAGATCTATCTCTTTTTATTGCTATAGGTTAATATTCCTCACAGTACACTCTACCACAAGTTACTTATCCCACAGGAATGGATATTTAGAACAAAACATGGTAAACAATTGTATAATTACTTTCTCTGGGTACAGGAATATATATGTAGGTGCTTACAAGAAAACGTCCGATGGTCCGGTTTACAGCTCCCTGTGATATAAGGTGGTGTTCACATCCCTTTCTGGTATGCAATTAATAATGATCTCAATAGCAAACCTTAATTGTTCACCATGCAAAACTACATTTTCAAACCTTTTACGTGCCTCTCACTTAATTCTGGCAAAATTTGGAGGAGAGGGCCAGACAGTGGTGTGTGTGTGTGTGTGTGTGAGCGAGTGTGAGCATCATATCCACTTAACTGGGGGAAAATAGGCACAGCGAAAAAAGGTGAGGCCCCGCAAAGAGTCCACCCTTGGTGAGGTGTGAACCCCAGTTGAGCTTTGCACCTAGGTCAGGTAACACAAAACTCATTCCCTTCTAAATTTTAGGGGGAAGGGATGGGAGGCACTTAACTTTATCCGGAAGGCCTTTCCTTCTTTGCAAAGGTTGATTGTGATGGAAATGAACTTGGTTATGTTTTGGAGGACGGAGAGGAACGTTTGCTGCTTGACTTCTATTTCTACAGTTATCAGTTCCCCAACTTTGCAAAATGTAATGTGTTGGGGCTATACTTCCTAACTCTTTGCTTTTTGAATTGGGGAACTCTGCGCTCAAATTCCGGCTGCGACTACGGGTCTCGAACTCCATCGCCACGCCTCCCTGACCGGTGCTGATGTTGTGCAGGGTCTCACGTACTCAGCTGCAGCCTGATAAGTAAGGCGGGGCCAGAGCCGTGATTGGCATCCGCTTCAGCCAGCCCGCGCCTCAGGCTGACCCCGCAAGCCAATACCCGCTTGTTCCCCTCGATCCCTGAGGCGTCCTTGTCAATCCGAGGCTTAGACGCCGTCTAGTTGGTTGCGACCGCCTTTGCTGGCGTATGCCGCCTCCAATGAAAATGAAGCCGGTCAGCGGGCACGTGGGTAGGCTTCGGCGTGTCCCCGCCTGCCGGCCAATTGGGAGGCGAACCCGAGGCCTGCGCCCGCCCAGTCGAGGCTCGCCGGAGGCGGCTGGTGCTGTGTTGATCGGCCCGGCGGAGGGGAGGGGCGGAGCTGTCAGCAGCAGCCAATGGGAACGCGGGCGTGGGATCGGGGGCCAATAGAATTCGGGGCGGGGCTGGCGCGTGTCCTCATAAGCCCCGCCCGGAGCGCTCGCGGAGGGCTCGGCCGCCAGCGACCGAGCGGGGCCCGGCCCGAGCGGGACCTGGGGGTGCGACGCCGAGGGCGGGGGAGCGCGCGCCTCTGCTCCGGATCGGGCCGCGCGCGCCGCCTCAGGTGAGCCCGCGGGAGGCGGCCGCCGCATCCGAGCGCGGGCCTTGCCACCGCCGCACCCGCACCACGCCGGGGGCTGTGGGCGGGCGAGCGCCCGGGACTCGAGGCCCAGGCCTCGGGTGAGGCCTGCTCTGGCCGCGGTCGACGCGCTTTGTCCCGGCCTGTGAGGAGGTTGGGGGCGTTAACCGCCCGGCCCGGAGCGCCCGCTGGGCCTCGGGCGGGGGCGGTGCGGCTGGACAATAGCGGGGCTAGGGACGGGAGGCTGGGGCGCCCTGCCTAGGCTCGGGGCTCGCGGGGGTTGGGCCCGGGCGTCCCCGCCGGCCCCGCACAAAAGATGACAGCGTGGGTGGCCCATCCAGGCCGGCCCTGTTCGGCTGGGCCCTTATATTATTCACAACAATTCTGATATTTAAAAAAATAATAATTATAATAAAGAGAGCACAGGCTCTGGGTGGAACCCCCTGCATTTCCGGCCCTTTGGGCACTAGTGGGGTTAACGGGGTGCTTCCCAGGGACTCTCCCTGAAATATCCATCACTGCATCCCACTCCTCTCCCAGAGTCAACCCGCAGTGCCATCGTGGCTTCCAAACTTGCCTTTCATCTCCGTTAGCCCCCCTAAAATAAGCATGCAATCTGGATTTTTCATTTTAAAAAATGTAGCCACTTGCTATGCACATCACAGATTATAGACGCCGTCCCACAGTCCCTCCCCCTCTCAGCTCCATCACTATCTCGAAGTCCCTCTTCTCTGTAGCAATAAATTGTGGAGTGGCTTCCGCAACCACCTCCTGGGGCTGTCCTCGCCACCCTTGAGGGAGCTGGGGATGCATTCATTCTGAATGACACCTGACCTGGCATGTATAAGGGCCCAGGTCTGCACTCCATGAATGCTATGGCACCAGGGGAATTGGGATGCACATACACCTGGGCAAAGTGAAATGTTTTACAGGGCTTCCTCCACCGCCTTCCCCCTCCGTGGTTCCCCTCACCCCCCCACGCGGAGGAGGCATGGACTGTGCTTCAGTGTGTCCCATCTGTTCTCCTCCCCCCATCCTTTTGTTTTAATAATTCAGGTGCACCTGGGGAACTGTTTCCGGAGTTCTGTTCAGTGGAGTCCAAGATCCTGTTATATGTAAAAAATGTGTCCTTTGCCATGTGTTTTTGTCAATACATTTATTCAGCAAGCTCCTTTGAGTCCGGTCTTAAGGTCCGAGATGCCTGTCCCACCCCTAGTTATCTGGCTGCCCCCAGGTTGGAGAAAACCCAAACACAGGCTCATTAGATGACTCCTATGGGCTTTTCTTGCACCCATGGTGCAAGGACTAATGACTCCCCCTAATTCTCAAATAATAGCTTCCTTATGAAACATGGGAGGGTTTGTTAACTCACTGGTCAGCCTTTTCTTGCCTCCCTTGCAAAATCAGTGGGTAGCCTCTCTCATCTTAGCAGTTTGTTTTTTGGAAACCGAAGGACAGAGTGTAAAAGTCGAGGAGTCAACTTGTGGTTATCTAAGTCCAGGGTTTTTGAAACTCACTGGTCCTCTTTCTGTGCTTCTGATTGGATGCTTGGCAGATTTTGCTGCTCCTCGTGCAGGGGACACTGTGATGGTCAAACCACCCTCCCCTGGTGGAGGTCACTTTGGAGGGTGGGAGGGCAAGAGAATGGTTTTGGTGTGATTACACAAATGTTCCCAGGTGTTGCACGGGTGTACAAGTGGTTACTGTGTCAGGTGTCTTGTGTGCATGTGTGCAGTTGTCGAGACTTGAAACGTATATAGATCTTACTAATAGTCGACTTCCTTGCATTTTCTAATTCTTGCCTCTTTGAAGAGTGGACTGCTAAGGAGCTGTTAAGTAATGTTAGAGCTTAAATAATGTTCAGGATCCCATTCTGCCTTTGTTCTACTTTTCTGTTTTTTAGAACAGACCCTCCCTCTGTCCTACTGCCTTCCCGAGGAGCTCCCTGGAGCAGTCAGGGGCCCTCTGCTGTCTCTGTCTGCCCTCCCTTTGCCCCCCAGTAGGTAATTCTGCATCTCTCCCCTTTCCCCTGGCTGACTCATCTGAGCCTCTGCCCCGGAGAGCCCATCTGTTCCTTGGTTCCATCTGATACCTGTGAGGATGGGCATTGGAGATGTGTGAGTGCTGAAGCAGGTTTTGGGGAGCCCCTTATTTTAAAGGGGCTACAGATTTAGTGAGGAAAAGAGAAACGGGTTGTTCTCATCTATGATGGTGCCGTGGAGCCCACTGCCCTCAGGGCTGGCTCATGGAGCAGGCAGGATGAGGTGATGATGGGTGCTGAGGAATGGAGGAGGGGACCAAGGCATGGGCAAATGAGCTTTTCCAATTGGCTTGCTTCCTTGAATCTGTATTCAGAGCTTTGGTGTGGGGTTCAGAGCTGTGTGACCTTAGAGTAGTCACTTGCTCAAGAACAAAATGGGGTGGTCACTAAACCTTTCCAAGTGTGGTTAGGGTGTGGAGAGCAAATGAGCTGTGGGCAGATGGCAGGACTGTGAAGGCTCCATACACCTGCTGGGCCACTATCACACCTCACTGGGGTTCCGGACTCTGTCCTTCTGCGGCCACAGCTCTTATCTGTCCTGCCACTGGGTACCTCTGCTTCCAGCTGAGAATGCCAGACCAAAGAGGACAGGGCCTAAACCTGGACTCTATTCTGACTTGCTGTTCTTGGCAGTGTCCTTGTCTTTCTGTTCTCTTCATTCCCCTAATGAGTCTGAGGACCTGCGTTCAAATCCCTTCTTTGGGGCAGGTCACTTCACGTCTCTGGGCCTCGCTGTCCTCATTTGTAAAATGGGTATAATGAGAACCCAGCTCCAGTAATTGTGAGGATGAAAGGCTCTAAAGTGCTTTGCATGGCGCCAGGGAGCTGTGAACCCTGAGCTGATTTATTAATCACTAGGGTGCTGTCTGATTCTGCCCAGGTCTCCCCATTTGCCCTGTCCACACTTGGGCTCAATTGTTCTTTGGGAGGGCTTTCCTGGGCACTGTGGGATGTTGAGGACCATCCCTGGCTCCAACCCACTTCATGTCAACAGCACTCCCCCCACTATCAATTGTGGCAACTGCATTTCTCAGGCATTGCCCAGTGTCCCATGTGGGGTACAGTCACTCATAGGTGAAACTCTCACTTAACAGCAGGCCGAATCCCCAACGTATCTCTTATTCTAGTTCCCTTTGCCCCCTTCCTCCCTTCCAGTCTTTAATAGGGAGGGGCCTATATTTACAAATTGTGTATAACCCATAGTCCTAAGCCTGGCTTTTCCCAGTTGTCACTCTGACTTTCCCCCTACTGCTTCCATCTCCCCATCCCTGAGGAGAGAAGCTCACAGGCACTTCCATGCTACTTGCGTCCTTGCCACTTGTCTCCATCCTGTCCATAGTGTGGGTTTTCCTAACTGTTCTTGGCTTCTGGGAACCCACAAGTCTCCTACCCAGGTTTCTACACCCTGCTGGCCACCATATCCCTTCCTGTCAATCTGCTTAACAGTTATTCTGAACTTTAATCTTATTCCTGAACAGTTTTGTTTGTGGACTCATTGGACTGTTACTATACAGTAGTTGCAGATACTTTTACACAATAAAATTAATTTTAAAAAGTTTGTATTCAATTACGGAGGCCTTAGTGGATCAATGAATTTATTTTGTTGTCAGATGAATTGGTTTTTAAGTTTACTCCCTGGTTTGAATTGGCCTGTGCTGGGAGCATCTTGGTTAGATAAGGTGTCCTAACTCTCTTTTTTCATTCCTGCTTGCTCAAGGCACTTAAAAACCTTTAAAAATGGCCTTCCTCTGCTTAGAACCCTGTAGTGACTTCTTGTTCTTGGAAAAAATTCCAATTCCCTTTCCATGACCTTCCTGCTTTGTCCTCTGTGGTGTTCTCTCTCACTGTCCTACCACCCTCCCCTCTGTGCCTGTACCCCTTCAGTGTAATCAGCTTCCCTGCCTACTCTTACCTGCCTCAGGGCCTTTGCATTTGCTGTTCCCTCTGCCAGAATCCTGTCCCCTCACATCTCTACTCAGCTGGCTTCTTATCTTTAGGTGTTGGCTCAGAGAGGCCATCATTGACCATACTGCCTAAATTCACCCTTCCAACCATCCTTGCTCCCCTCCTGCCTGTTCTTCTTTGTACTTAGTATTACCAGAAATGCATATTAATCTGCTTATGTATTTGCTGTCTGTCTCATTCATGAGGGGGAGCTTTTTCTGTAAAGGGTCAGGCGAGACGACATCTGTTCCAACTATTCCACTCTACCTTTGTAGCACAAAAATATGAATGGGTGTAGCTGTGTTCCAATAAAATTTTACTTATGGACACAGAAATGTGAATTTCATATACTTTTCACATGTCATGAACTATTTTTCTTCTTTTAATCTCCCTCCCTCCCAGCCATTAAAAAAATCAGAAATAGTCTTAGTTTGTAGGCTGTACAAAAGTAGGTGATAGGCTATGTTTGACCCTCAGAATAATGTCTGTCTTCATTGCTGCATGTCTCTCTTCATTGCTGCCTGTCTCTAGCACCTAGAGCAGTTCTTCGCACACGGTAGATGTTCAGCAAACATTAGTGTGTTAATGGGATGAATTTCCATCTTTCTTACATCAAAGCATTTAGAGTCAGATCTGTATTAAAAAAAATGGGTTTCAAGGGGAATTTAAAAAGTACAGGAGGTGAAAGAAAATGTTATGACTTCATCCACCCCAAAAACCTCATAGTAAAGGAGAAAAAAAAGAATATGATAAGTAGGCAAATATTTTGCTTTTTATAAATTCAAACTTTTGACTTTTTCATTCTGCTTCACTCTATACCTTTTGCATAGCATCCCATCAGAAGATTGGTGGGAGTATACCTGGCTTTAAAGAGTTTGCTTTGACTTGGCAGAAGCTGAGGGTTTAAAAGGAAGATACTGTTTCCTAATCATTTGGTTTTGTAAACATCCAACCCATCTGTTTTACCAATACCAATGCTCTGTCAGGAGAGGTGAATATAGTCCTGGGAAATGCTTCTTTTTTTACTTGGGAACATTCGTGAAGAGCTGGCATTTGTGGGTTTGACATTTGAGCTTTGTGGCATGAGTGGATAGTGAGATGGCTGTGTTAGGTACGAGGTAATGGCGCTGCCCATACTTCATTGGCCTTACTCTACCTCAGCTTTTGAGAGCGAAGACTGGCTGACGAGTGATTTCTGAGTCAAGCAGATCTTTAGCATCTTGGATTTGATGCTGTCCTGGGAACATTCTGACTTGTCAAAGAAGCACACCATTAATTTACAGTCATGCCTTCTTTAGTTGATTGAAATAAACAATTTGGAAAGGGTTACTCAGGACTTCTTGGCTTAACAAAGTTACCTGTCCTTTTTGTTTGTTTGTTTGTTTGCTTGTTTTGATCTTCCTCTGCCTCTTCATCTATCCTTTCCCTTCCTTCTCCTCTTTTCTTATCCCACCCCAGTGGTTCCAGTGGACTTAAGGGGGTTAATGAAAAGTTTGCATTAAGCTATCTTTGCTTCATGGTTGGGCTGTGCCTTTTGGCCTATGGATCTCTGGGGTAGAGGCCTTGAGTGTGTTTGTTCAGTGGACAAAGAATAATAATCAGAATGCCAGCCACTGAGGGCTACAATGCCCAAATGGGTCTCCAAGCACAGAACAGAACAATAACAAATGTAGCATTTGGCTTCATTGGCTGGTACTAGTGATGGCAGTTAGGGCTCTCAGACAAGCCTGTACAGCAAGCTGTGAGGGGTGGGCACTCAGCATTTGTCTCCAGCATCCTCTTTCCTTCTGTGTTTGCACTTGGACCCAATAGATGTCATCTGGGCAGATAGGGGTGGAGGTGGGCCTGCCTTTATGGTTTCATAGCTGTTGCCTCCAGTCTCAGGAGGGAGGGGGGCAGGGAGAAGAGAAATGATTCATGTAAAATGAGCTGGCAGTGGATCCAGAACTGTGCTTTGTGCACAAGAAGCGAGAGGATGGATGAGGAGGCCTCTTTAGAGCAAGAGCCTCCAGCAGGCACAGTGACAGCCTGACAACAGGGGCATGCTGGGGATCTCCAGACAGGTGGGGTGGAACCGGGCTGTATGCTCAGCCGGAACCTGGACCCCAGCATGCTCAGCACCCCATCTCTACTTGTAGAGATCTAGATTTGCTAGTTAGGTGCCCTGAGCAAGTGTGGGTGACAATTTGCTTTGACTCCACAGGATGTGTGGGGCATCCCAGCTAGGCAGCTGGACTGGGAGATTCCATCATATTGCTGTTCATCTCTTCAAATCCTCATTGCTCCCTCATTCTTTTTTAAAAAATCCCATCTGTCGCCCTAGCCGGTTTGGCTCAGTGGATAGAGCGTTGCGGGCACATCCCCAGTGAGGAGTGTGCAGGAGGCAGCTGATTGATGTTTATCTCTCATCAATGTTTTGAGCTCTCTATCCCTCTCTCTTTCTCTCTGTAAAACATTAATAAAATGTATTTAAAAAATCCCATCTACCAGAAAGGGTTGACCCTAAGCAGAGTGGGCTTCCTATTTTAGGTCAGCAGTTGCATGGATCTTGATTATTTTGTTTACAAGTCAAGAGAGATAATTGTTTCATCTCTAGCTGGCATTGAGTAAAGCATCTGGAATTTAAACTCTTCTTTAAAAATATATTTTTATTGATTTCAGAGAGGAAGGGAGAGAGAGAAACATCAGTGACGACAGAGAATCATTGATCAGCTGCCTTCTGCACGGCCCGTATTGGGGATTGAACCCACAATTGGGGCATGTGTCCTTGCCAGGAATGGAACCTGGGACTCTTCAGTTCACAGGCTATGCTCTAGCTACTGAGCCAAACCGATTAGGGCTAAACTCTTATTGTTTAGGCCCAGTGTACAAAATGGAGCCGTGCACTGGGGTTGGGTGTCCCTCAGCCTGGCCTGTGCCCTCTCACAGTGCAGGAGCCCTGCAATCGATTGCCTCAAAAAACATAGGCCCCTCCCACCCATCCGGGGCTCCTAGATGGATTGTGGATTGCCCCAAAGAGGTAAATTGGAGCCGTGGGACCCACCTCCGTGCCACACTCTCAGAGTCAAGCCCCTGCCCATCTGTGCATGCCCCGTCCACCTGTACACGCCTGCTGTGCACACAATCTGTTGATCGCTCATTTCAGTGTGAGGGCCTCATTGTGTGAGGGCGTGACAACCACATAGGCTTTTTTAAAAAATATATATATATTTTATTGATTTTTTACAGAGAAGAAGGGAGAGAGATAGAAAGTCAGAAATATCGATGAGAGAGAGACATCGATCAGCCGCCTCCTGCACGTCCCACAGTGGAGATGTGCCTGCAAGCAAGGTACATGTCCCCGACCGGAATCGAACCTGGGACCTTTCAGTCCACAAGCCGATGCTCTATCCACTGAGCCAAACCGGTCTCGGCCACATAGGCTTTTTAAAATAAATATTTTATTGCTTTTTTATAGAGAGGAAGGGAGAGGGACAGAGAGCTAGAAACATCGATGAGAGAGAAACATTGATCAGCTGCCTCCTGCACACCTTCCACTGGGGATGTGCCTGAAAACAAGGTACACACCCTTAATCGGAATTGAACCCCGTTTGGCCACATAGGCTTTTATTAGTATAGATTTCAATTCTTTCCCCCTGAGAAAGAGTGGGGAGTTGGTAAAGAAAGCTAGTTTTCTGACACCTTTTTGGAAGAGAAAGCATCTTGTTTCATGCCCTTCCTGGGCTACAGCAGGTGGAAGCCAGAGAATGGTCTTGGCTCCTCTGGGCTCTTCTTGTCCTTCTTGCACCAAAGGCAAAGCAGAATTCTCACCTGAGCTAAAGCCTGATGAGCAGTGTTGTTCATTGAAGACTGGCTCATCTGCATACCCAATGCTCTCACCAGGCCCCATGGAAGGAAGGAGGGGTGGCCGGATGAATGGACAGAGCTCATTTGCTACTGATAGAGCTCCAGCAAGTGGGTGTGGTCAGGTTCACGCTGACCGATGCAGGGACCTTGGGCAACATGTATTCGGTGATGTGTCATGTGGCCTCTGCAAACTTTGAAGCCATGTCATACACCAACTTCAAGGTGAAGATGTACAATTGAGAATGGAAGAAGGCCTCTCATGCATGGTCCTGGGGATGAGTAACTTGTTTTGGTGAATCTGGTTGGACTGGGGCTTTGCGGTAGACATGTAGCTATGGGACATGTCCCCCAAGCCCTGGGTCTGGCTGAGGGTGTCTGCATTTATCTAGTTGAGTGTGACAGTTGTTGAGCCTGCATGTGTATAGCCAGGTGAATAGCATGTCCTGCCCACAGGGCCATGGAGCCATGGATGGAGCAGGACTGGGGAGAGCAGAGGGAATGGTGGGGACTTGGGGGGGGACATTGTACAGAATTTTGAAGATAGATGGAAACCAAACCTGTGGAAGCATGGCTGGGGCAGTGCTTGTGGCTCAGGTGTGACCAGGTAGGCAACTGAAGAATTGCCATTTGAGCTGAGTCTTGTCATCTTGGGTAATGAGCTGGTGGGCATAGAGAGGTATTTGGAGGGGACACTGGGGGCTGTGGCCTGGGAGACCCATGTTGAAGAACATAGAAGAGGCAGGGGGAGTTGGGGAGGGCATTTATTTCTTGAGTGTCTCTACCCCTCTCTCCTCTTCCCCAGTGTCAGGCATTGAGGGATTAAGATGAGCGAGGGGTGATAGATCTGCCCTCAAGGAGCTTAGAGTCTGGTTGATGAAGCAGGACCAAAGTCATTCCAATCATTGGGGAGAGCTATATGATAACTGCCCAATGATTGATTCTGGTGTGCCGACCAGACCCTGAATATTCTAAGACAACAGCCCCTCTTAAAATGTTCTGCTCTGTCTTCTTTTAAAAAAATATTTTTATTGAGATACTTACATACCATAAAATAACACCATTTTAAAGTGGACAATTCAGTGGTTTTTAGAACACTTACAGAATTGTACTACTATCACCACCGCCTAATTCTAGAACATTTTCATCAGTCCAAAAGGAACCCCATCCCAATTAAACTATCACTCCCCACTTCCCTCAGCCCCTGGCAACCACTAACCCACTTTCTTTCTCTGTGGATTTGCCTGTTCACATTTCACATAAATGGAATCCCATACTATGTGGTCTTTGGGTCTGGCTCCTTTTACTGTTTTTGTAGCAGTTGTCAATGCATCACTTTTTTATAGCTGAATAATATTCCAGTGTTTGGATGGACGGACATATTGTGTCGATCCATTATCTGTTGATGGACTTTTGGGTAGTTTCTCCTTTTTTTCTGCCCCTTTTCTTTCCCATCTCAGAGTACTAAAATTCTAGGACTGGAGTGTACATACTGTTCACCTAGCTGACCCCCTGTGCAGAGGCAGCACGGGAAGCCTTTGTGGGGTTACGTTTTGGGGACTGAGCTGGAGGGGTCAGCAGAAGAAGGTAAGATAAGGGAGGCCTTGCTGTGGTGTATGGGGTGTAGGTGGGGGTTGGGCTTCCAGGAGGAGGGAAGCCTGGCACGTCAGGTGCGATGCCCAGCTCACCTGTGGGAAGCTGCCAGGCTGTCCTTTGCACACTTAGGCCATGAACTCCAGTATTCAGTGGTGAGTCCTCACCTCTCTGCCTTCCTTTCCTCCAGCCCAAGCCAGGCAGGGTCCACCTGGGGTAGACTGTGCCTAGGCCACTGGTAGACCCCCTGAAGGACCTCTTAGTGCAGCCACTGGGCCTCTGTGCAGCCCCTGGACACTCCTCTTTCCTGGTCTGTCTGGTCTTGGCCCTGACAGGATTGTGAGTTATCTCTTAGAAGGCAGCAGCTGCCAAGTTCTAAACTTCTCTGTAGCCCTCACAAGCCCCACGGGGTAGCCCACTTAGTATCCTTCCCTCCAAGGCTTGTGCCTTCACCATGCCTGGTGATTTGACCCACTTGTTTTGCTGGTGTCTTCCCTGTAGGGAAGAGGTATGTGTGTGTGTGTGACTCGCAGTCCCCCTGGCAGAGGATACAGAAAACTTGGGTGTCCTAAGTGCTAGGGAGCTGTTTATGGCACTAGGACAATGCCATGGGGGATGTACACGAACACTAAGTGTCAAATTTCAAAATTGGACCCCTACCTCATGCTGTATACAAACACTAACTCCAGATGACCAAAGCTCTAAAGTGAGAGCTGAACCAACAAAAGCCTTGGTAGAAAATACAGGCACAAGTGTAAACTGATGTCTGAGGCAGCGCTGTCCACTAACGACATAAGGCAGCCCCATACATAATTTAAAATTTTCTAGTAGCCACATGAAAAGGTAAAAAGAAACAGGCGACATTAATTTGAATAGTGTATTTAAGTGAACTCAAATATCCAAAATATTACTGTTTCAACATGTAGTCAGTATAAAAACTGAATTATATACTTGACATCTTGGTGTATTTAACATTGGACCTCCTAGTGTATTTCCCATTCTGACATCCTGTGTCTGTTTCACACTTGATATCCTGGTACATTTCAAATTCAGTGCTGCTGCCTGAGGCCTCACAGGCTGGTCTTTGGGAAGACTTCTGTCTTTGGATGAGCTGAGTGCTGTGATTGGTCAGGGATGTTATAAATGGGGGTGCCTAGTATTTAGTTGAGGCTGGTTCCTTCCCATCAGTGTTTCTGAATCTGTTAACCTCTAACTGGGGAGACAAGATAGACCCAACACAAACCAGTGACAGCCATGTGAGGAATGAAGGGGTGAGACCCACTATGATGGAGTGTAGCTGAGGTGAGGACAGGGAGGCCCTGAGGCTTTTACATGGAGATGGTGGGAATGAAACTTGGAGAAGGAGGCTGTGGGTTTGCCTGGACAGCACAGTTGACCTTGGGGAGGTCAGGGACTGACCTCTGGAGAGCCTGTGATAGGAGGTGCTGTAGGAAAGTGGGAACAAGCTAAAAGTCCTTCTCTTGAGACTCTGGCCAAACCAGCCTGCTTGCTCACTCCGGGATATTGGGCTTGATGGCCAGTCCTCAGAAGGTTGAGCAGCCATTGCTGTGGCCCAATCCTTCCCATGGACCCTTGCACACAGCCTCTCCTCTTTGACAGGAGCTTGAACCCTTGACTTGGCAACAAGGCCTGAGGGTTCTGAAGGCCGAACTCATGACAATGCATTTGTGGCATGTATGCTGGACATGCTGGGGGCTGTGAACTTGGGACTCGAGATATTTCCATGGTGAGTATTGGAAGAACTTGGAGTAGTATTGTGGCCATAGGAAAACCTAGGAGAAAGACTTGTGTACAAGCGTAGTTTGGCAATAACATCCACAGCTGCAGATGATTTTAAATGGCCTGAGGTCTTGAGGTCGAATGGCTGAATGGGATTGGCAGCTAAGGCTGGTACTCATGTACTGGGCCTGCCTGGGTTCAGATGCTGCCTCTGCTGAGTTTTTATCCTTAATCCTAAAATGGGGTTGACAGGGGAGGTTTTTGTTTCAAGCGTGGGTGAGATTAACTGAGTTACTACGTGAAAATCCCTTAGTAAAATAATTCCCATCCTAGGAGTGATTCTGCACCCAGGGAACACTGTGCATTGTCTGGAGATACCTGTGGTGGTCACAGTTGTCGGGGGTGGGGTGGGGATGTGCTCCTGACATCAAGTGGGTGGGTGTCAGGAATGCTGCTCACCCCTTCAAAGTGCCCAGGATGGCCCCCCGCAGAGAATGTTCTGATTTCAAGTACCTTTGGACAGAGATAGGCTTCATTCAGTAGATTATAATAATGAGTTTTCTCTGAGCTTTTGTTCATTTCTTGACTGTGAATCAAGGTGTTGCAATAAAAGCTTCTAAAATCATTTTCCATTCCAGAACAGCCCATAGGTTTTGGAGCTGCTGTTCCATATTTGTACTGGGAAGGAAGTTAAGGAACAATTGAGGTTATTAGAAGCTACCTTGAAAATAAGTTGGTTTTTCTGCTTCTGAAGCTTCTTTCTTTCTTTCTTTCTTTTTAAAATATATTTTATTGATTTTCCACAGAGAGGAAGGGAGAAGGATAGAGAGTTAGAAACATCGATGAGAGAGAGACATCGATCAGCCGCCTCCTGCACGCCCCCTACTGGGGATGTGCCCGCCACCAGGATACATGCCCTTGACCGGAATCGAACCCGGGACCTTTCAGTCCGCAGGCCGACGCTCTATCCACTGATCCACACTGGTTTTGGCTGAAGCTTCTTTATTTTAATGGGTCAGATAGAAGGTTAGACAGGGTTTTATGGACCAGGAAGCTGGGTGATATTCCTGGGGGAGGCTGGGCTGGAGGCAACCAGGCTGGAGCTCAAAGTCCCCCCTGTTCTGAACACCTCTTCAGGTTGTTTCCTCCAGTGAACCTGGGGTTTGACATGGATCCACCAACCCAGTGCACTGCGGTTCTGGAGTGAACGGTGGTGAACTGTGCCTCAGGCCCATGTGAGGGTTGGGGTGGGACTGTGGATTTGCAGACTGACTTCTGGCAGAGAGATGTTTGGGTTAGGTTTCATGTTCTTTGGCTGTCTCTGCTTGGGCTCAGGTGTCCTAGGTGAGGCCACCATGAGACCAGATACCTGGAGATGCTGCTTCAGTGTTCTAGTCCCTGTTCCTTGCAGCCACAGGTCTCCTGGATTCATTCATTTGCCTTTAGCCAAAAGAAGTCCTGAAAATGTTATCAGCCAAGTTGTAGTGGCTGTTCCCCTAAGAAGACTCCTAGAGGGATCTTTATTATAAAACGAATTTATCTTCACTGTATAAAAATTAGCAGTTTTAGCAAAGCAAAACCAAAACAAAACAGAACACCAGTAGTCCCTGTTAAGCTTCTGATGTGTGTATTCAGTCAATATAGAATTTGTGTTGGTCCCTCTGTGTGCTCCTGGGGTCTAGCTGTTGGTTTGGGGGGTGACAGTATATTTTTTTTGCTCTGAGAGGCTGATGTGGTTATTGGAGAGGCAAGAACTCCCATGTGGGCCTGGTGATATAGCCCTGTGACCAAGAGGCAGGGGGTCCTGTCACATACTAGTAATCCGGGCACCCAGCGGACTGGGACCTCAATGTAGTCAGGATCGGTCCAGGGCGAGGGAGCAGGTATTGCTGTGACCCTGACCCACTATGCACAGGTGAGTATGCCTGATTGAGCCCCACACTCCACTTCTGCCTATAGCCTTGGTGGTTTGGCACTAAGCCTGGGCTGGGCTCAGTGTTGAATTTGGGGCTGTGGAGGAGGCCTGGCAAGAGTAGGTGTCTCAGGAAACTGCCAGAACCTTCAGCTCTTTGCTTTGGAGCAGCCTCACAGTGACTTGACTGGCTTGGAGAAACCCTGTTGAACTTTTATTGGTCCCCTAAATGCTGATATTGCCCCTTGAGGTGTGGGTGAGGCAGATGGAGAAGCATTAAAGGCTGTGGGACTTGGTAAAGTCTTTCTTGGAAAAGAAGTACCCCTAGGTATAGGAATCCCCAGCAGTCCAGAAGCTCAGAAAGTCTAAGGGACTATTTTTTTTGGGGGGGGAGGGGAACCAATATCTCTGTGGCCTCCAAAGGGCCTCCTGGGCCTCATAATGAAGCTGCACTGGGTTTGAGGTCTGGAGTCATAGCTCATAATGGGACCTAAGCTTCCAAACCCTGTCACTGCCACTAACTTGGGGCGAACAACACAGGCTCTTTGGGCCTTGCGTTCTCACTTATTTTCCTTGCCAGATGATGTAGAGCAGCAAACAGGGCAGTGTATGCTCATAAGTGGTGCTGTCATCCCTGCCTCCAAGTAGAAGTTTCAGTGGCATTCTTACAGCTAACTGCCTCTACCAGCCTCACTACATAGAAGAAGACAAAACTATACTATACCCCCAATGGCTTGGGAGTCTTATGTTTGCTGTTTGCATGTTATATCTTTTTCTATTCTTTTTTTTTTGCAGCCTATTTATATCTTTCAATCTAAAGAGTGTCTCCTATAGTCCTGGACAGGTGGCTCAGTTGATTAGAGCACTGTCCTTTACACCAAAAGGTTGTGGGCTCGAATCTCAGTCAGGGCACATATCTAGGTTGTAGGTTCGATCTCTGCTTAGGTGCATATGGGAGGCAATCGATTAATGTTTCTTTCTTAAGTCAATGTTTCTCTCTCCAAAAATCAATAAACATATCCGCAGGTGAGGATTAAAATAATAATGAACGAACGAACAAATGAATGAATGAATGAATGAATGAATGAAACCCTGGCCGAGATGGCTCAGTTGGTTGGGTGTCGACCCATGCACCAGGAGGTTGTTAGATTCCTGGTCAAGGGCACATGGTTGGATAGGGAATCCGTCCCCTGTAGGGAATGTGTAGGAGGCAGCCAATGTTTCCTTCTTTTCTCCCTCTCTCTCTAAAAATTAATAAACTATTCTTTTAAAAAACACAAAACATAGTGTCTCGTATAGACAGCATGTCATCATTGGACCTTGTTTTTGTTTTTTCTCCAGTCTGACAAGCTCTGTCATTTGATTGGATTGTTTAATTCATTCACATTTAATGTCATTATTGCTCCAGTTGGATTTATGTCTATCATCTTTCTTTTTGCTTTCTGCCCCATGTCTTTTTTCCCCCTCTTCTCTTCCTCCTTTACTGCTTTCCTTTACAGTAAGTGAATATTGTCTCCTGTAACATTTTAATGTCTTAATGATTTTTTCATTCTATTTTTGGAAGTATATTCTTAGTGGTTTCTCTAGGCCTTAACATATACATTTTATCAGAATCTACTTCTGGTTCCCAGTATTTTTTGACACAAATCTTTGCTGATTCCATTGAACAGTGCTTAATCAGGATTAAGTTCACTTGATCAATTCAGTGACTTAAGTTTTGGGTTTTTCAAGGATGCTGATGTGTCCACTTGCCTTTTGTTCATATTTGGTGAAGTAAACATTCAAAAGCCCTCTTTTGTAATAATCAAAACTACTTGTGAGGTTCTGCCATATCAGGACCAGGCTTCAGAAGGCCCTTACTGTAATTGCCCTTTGTGGTTTTGGCCTCTTCTCCCTTGCCCCATCGAAGCTGACTGGTTGGTGGCCCAGATCCTGCCACAGGATTCCAAATCTAGGTTAGTGTGTCACACCCATGTGGAGGCACGTCTTTGGGCTTTAAGGAGTGCCTGGTACTCGTCTTCGAGATC
This sequence comes from Lasiurus cinereus, assembly GCA_011751065.1. Lineage (NCBI taxonomy): Eukaryota > Metazoa > Chordata > Mammalia > Chiroptera > Vespertilionidae > Lasiurus > Lasiurus cinereus. Next base: position 8,936,425 of record JAAGEH010000343.1, on the reverse strand, counting down.
AGTCAATGGGAGGCCAGCAAGGCAGTGGTTCTGACTGGATTGTTGACTGTGACTCCTGTTGGAGCCTAGGTGGTCAGGATGGCCTGGGCAGGTGGAGAACTGGGTGCAAATTGCTTGGTACCAACAACATGGGCAGCCACAGTGTTCTGGATATGCTTAATTGAATTTTCAACTACCATCAAAATCTTTTCTTTTTCTTCAAAAAGTTTTTTTTTGTAATCTCACCTGAGGATATTTTTCCATTGATTTTTAGAGAGAGTGGAAGGGAGGGGGAAAGACACATAGAGAGAAACATCAATGTGAGAGAGACACATGAATTGTCTCTCCAGCATGGGGATCAAGCCTGCAACTGAGGTATGTGCCTTTGCCTGGCATCGAACCTGGGGCCCTTTACTGGATGTTCTATCCACTGAACCAAACTAGCTAGGGAGTATCATCAAAATCTTGATCAGAACTTTGGGGAGCTTTTGTGAATTTATTTTCTGATTTGACATTTTTTAAATAACAGTTTTGTTAAGTATAATTCACATGTTATACAAATCACTATTTTAAAATGTACTATTCAGTTGTTTCCACTTTTTGGCCATAACAAATAATGCATATAATGGATAATATGAACATTCATGTATGAGCTTTTGTGTGAACATATGTTTTCATTTCTTTTGGGTAGATACATGGGAGTGGAATTGCTGGATCAGATGGAAACTCCATGTTTAATGCTTTAAGAAACTGTAAAATCGTTTTCCAAAGAGGCTGCACCATTTTTACAATTCCACTGGCAGTATGTGAGGGTTCATATTTGGCTTGGTATTTTAAGTATGAATTAGGTAGGGAGTGGGTTCCATGATGGTTTTAGTGATAGTTAATTTCAAGACACATTGCCTCTTTTCCTTGAGATCTGCTTCTGTCTACCCAGATAGATCAGCCAGTGAGCTGCTGGAGGGATAGGACCTCTGGGTCCCAGGCATAGCTCTGGAGGTGAGCTTTAAGTACTCCTGTTTTTATAAAACTTGTCAGTAAAGACAAGTTTATGTGAATTACAAATTTCCCCAGATCCTGAAGGCTCTATAGTCATCTCTGTGTCAGGCAAGATCTTTCTAATTCATTGACTGCATACTCCTTTGTTATTATGTAAGCATGTATGATTTCCTTGCCCATTTCCTGATTATTTAATATATTTTCCTTTTTAAACAGTGCTTCAGTGAACATTCTTGCTGCTATCTCCTTGAGGTGATCTGCAAGTAGTGGCAGCGCAGAGCACGGACACCTTTATTATTTTGAACATGTTGCTCAGCAGTCCCCAGAAAGGTGGTCTGGATTGACCTTCCTGTGACAGCTGGAGGCTTTCATCAGACCAGTGACAGCCCCAGCTTTGTCCTTTCTTTTAACCTATTATCTCTTAGTCACTGCTTTTTTGAATTGCCATTTTATAGCTATTGCCCACTTGTTATATTGCGATATTTATTTATTTTTCTCAGCTTAGCACTATTGATATCTTTGATCTGGATCATTCTATTGGGGGCCATCTTGGGGTCTGGGGGGTGTTGGGCAGCTTCCCCAGCCTCCACCCCTTCACTGCCAGGAGCTCCTTCCCACCTCCAGTCGTCTCAATGATAAATGTCCTCAGACATCACCTAGTGTCCCCTGGGGGACAGACTCACCTCTGGTTGAGAACCAGTGTTTTATAACCCTTCTATATTAGGGCTATTAGCACCCTTTTGTGTTACACATTTTTTTCTCTGTTTCTCATTTATTTTTCAGTTTTATTTTGGATGTGTTATTACATAGAATATTTTAAAGTTTATTGCCAAATTTGTCTTTTCCTATGAAGTTCCTGGTCTTGTGACCTGCCTAGAGAGGTCTTTCCCTCCCAAGATAATAAAAGCATTGTCTGTGTTTTTCTCTGCACTTTTATGGATTGTATGAAGACCTGCAATCTAGAAGCAGAAAATGGGGACAGAACTTTGTGTTTTCCACGTGTCTCCCTGTTAGTTGGCATGGATTGGCAAGGCTAGTGGTTAAGATATAGATTGAGATCTGGGCTCCCCTGTTGCTGGCTGGGTAGTCTCAGACAAGTCACTTCACCATGTGTGCCTCAGTTTTCCTGTCTGTGAAATGGGCTGCGATAAACAGTACCTGCTTCCTACGGTTTTGGGGCTGATCAGATATGTCAGATGCTTAGGCCATCCCTGCATGTGGGTGAACTGTACCCCCATCACTGGCCTTTTTATCCTACTGGTCATCTCTGATCCTAGCGTAGCTCTGAGGGAAGGGCCAGAGCAAACTCTAAAAGAAGGGTGATATTCATGGGGGTTAGTAAACCTGTTCAGGATCAATAGGAGGGCCGTGAATGAGGGCAGGATCCTCTCCTGGCATATCACTTGTGTACATGTGTGTCTTTCATCCTTACCCAGAGCATACATAGATGCCCACAAAATTACAAGGCTTATTTGTGGAGAAACAAAGATGATGGTTTTATTTTAAAAATATATTTTTATTGATTTCAGAGAGGAAGAGTTTTATTTTTAAAAAAATATTTTTATTGAGAGGAAGGGAGAATCATTGATCAGCTGACTCCTCACGTCCCCTACTGGAGGTCGAGTCTGACTGGGAATCGAACTGTGACTTCCTGGTTCATAGGTCAGCGCTCAACCACTGCGCAACACCGGCTGAGAGATTATGGTTTTATTTTATTTTATTTTTTTAAAAAATATTTTTATTGATTTTTTTACAGAGAGGAAGGGTGAGGGATAGAGAGTTAGAAACATTGATGAGAGAGAAACATCGATCAGCTGCCTCCTGCACACCCCCTACTGGGGATGTGCCCGCAACCAAGGTACTTGCCCTTGACTGGAATCGAACCCGGGACCTTTTCAGTCCGCAGGCCGACGCTCTATCCACTGAGCCATGCCAGCTGGGCATGATTATGGTTTTAAATGGTTAATTATAGAACATCTAAGACCTATACATATGTATAAAGAATGAACTGGTAACTCTGCTGGTGGCTCAGTTGGTTGGAGCATCATCTTGTGCACCAAAAGATTGTGGGTTCAGCCTGGCCCGTGTGGCTCTGGTTAGAATGTTGTCTCATGCACAAAAAGGTTGGAGGTTTGAGTCCCAGTGAAGGGTACGTAATTGGGTTTTGGGTTCCTCCCTGCTTCCCTTTGCCCCCTGATTTTCACATTGACGTTTCTCTCTCACATCGAGAAGAAGTAAACACCAAAGTCCATCTCTGTCTCTCTCTCTCCTCCTCTCTCTGTCCCTTCTACTCTTTCTGAAAAAGCAATGGAAAAAATATCCTCAGGTGAGAATAATTAAAAAAAAAGTTTCAGGTTTGATTCCTACTCAGGTGCATACAAGAGGCAACTGATCAATGTTTCTCTCTTACATTGACATTTCTCTCTCACATAGATGTTTCTCTTTCTCTCTTTTTCTGTCTCCCTCTCTCTTTCCCCTTCCCCTCTCTCTAAAAATGAATAAAAAACATATTCTTGGGTGAGGATTAAAAAAAGAATGGAGTGGTAATATTTTGAGTGTCTGCCAGGATGGCCTTCTGGCTAGGTGGGTAGTTTGCTTGTTTCCCTCAGCTCTCAGGATGTTGGCATCCCTTTTTATTGCCCCTTGCCTGGGGCTGTGGGCTGTGGGCTGGGGGCAGATGGCCTTTGACCATGCTGCTGCCTTGGCCCTGTTGAGAGCCTAGTAAAGACTAAAGGCAAAGGTGGGCTGGCAGGCCCTGTTCTTGTCCATGATATTTCAAAGCAAGTGCTGGCAGCCAGACCTGCATCTCTCCTGGGTTTCCTGGCCTTCTGCCCAAGCACTTCCCTTTTATTTTTCCAATCCAAGTGCTTTTTTGTTTTAAGAAAAAATTTTGGAGACCTAATTTCACATTTACAGAAAAGTTTGCAAGAATAATATTATGAATTCTCTGATACCTTTCACCCCATTCTCATTTTACTGCATCTGCTTTTATTCCCTTTGTCTTCCTCATTCTCTCTCTGTGAATGTTTTCAAACTCTTTCAGATAGATACTTCTTTCTCTAAATACTTTGTTGTTTACTTCTTCCAAACAAGGTATTCTCTTATCAAATTCTCAAAATCAGGAAGTGAATTCTCCAAATTCTCGAAAGAGAATCTAGGATCACACATTGCACTCATTTGTCATGTTTCTTTTCATCTGGAACTGTTCTAAAGTCTGTCTTTAGAGTTCACGTAGGATGCCCCCAATGTGGGCTTGTCGGATGATTCCTCATGTCCTGGTTCGGGTTACACACTTTGGCAGGAATGTTCCAGAAGTGATCTTTTCGGTAGATCGTATCTGGAGGCCCCTTGTGTCAGTTTGTCACATTTCTGATCTTGTCAACCTCGATCACTTGGTTTCTTCTGGGTTTCTGTACCATAAAGTTACTATTTTACCATTTGTGTTTAATGTGTTTTTTGTGGAGAGATATTCTGAGATTATGTCAGTACCCTGTTACTCCTCCAACATTTACTGCTTGTTTTAGCAGCCATTACTGATTCTTGCCAAATAGTCTAATTCCATCATTCTGCATTCATTGGTTGGCTTTGTACGGTAAGGAACAGCTTTCTCTTTTTTTCCCATTTGTTTGTTTATAACACTGTGGGCTCTTAGATTCTTACCTGACTTTAGTAGGTTATAATCCATCACTCTCCTTACGTTGCTCCAGTGGTCCCAGGTTTGTCCAGAGGGAGAGCCCTTGCTGGCTCCATGTATCTTCTTGTCATAACCCCACCATTTCCTGGGCACTTCCTTACTTTTAGACACAGGCCTATCCTCTACTCTCTCTGATTGGCTTAGGGAATGACCTTCTGCAAGGAGCCCTGGTTCTTTTTTATTACTATTTTATTATTCTTTTTAAAATATGTTTTTACTGATTTCAGAGAGGAAGGAAGAAGAGAGATAGAAGCATCAATGATGAGAGAGAACCATTGATTGATTGGCTGCCTCCTGCACATCCCCTACTGGAGATCAAGCCAACAACGTGGGCATGTGCCCTTGACCAAAATCGAACCTGGGACCCTTCAGTCCGCAGACTGACTCTCTATCCACTGAGCCAAACCGGCTAGGGTGAGCCCTGGTTCTATTGTGGACAATGTTGTTTTGAAACCAAGATCTGGGTGCTCAGTGCGCTCATTGCCAATGGGTATCTTTACATCGAGGCCCTCTTATCATCTAGACCTCGGAAATAGAGGTGTGAATAAATACCTACGTGCATACATTACCTTCTATATATATCTGTATATGTGTATCAAACACACATCACACACACCCATCTAGACCCGCCTTCCTTCCCCCCCAACCCCCCACGATATCCACAGCTATTTCTACTTCTAGTTTTCTACATATGTACTCTCCTGCCCATGGGTTCACACCAGTGCCTCCAGTCCTAGTCCCACATGCAGGCTCCTTGTTGGCTTCCCCTTTACATTTTTTGTAACTCCCTTCTCTGTCAGTGCGAACCTGTCCTGTCACCTGCAGAAAAATAAGCCTTCAGACCAACAGTCAATATTTGTTTTATCTTTATTTCCAATGCATCTAGTTCCAAGACTATGCTTAAAAGTGATACGATTAGTTCTTTCTTTTCCCTCTCTACTATGGTTATATTATTTACTTGAGATACAGTTTGGTTTATTTATTTATTTGTTTATTTATTTAAAATATATATTTCATTGATTTTTTACAGAGAGGAAGGGAGAAGGAAGAGAGAGTTAGAAACACTGATGAGAGAGAAACATCAGTCAGTTGCCTCCTGCAGACCCCTTACTGGAAATGTACCCACAACCAAGGTACATGCCCTTGACCGGAATCGAACCTGTGATCCTTGAATCTGCAGGCCAAGCTCTGCAGGGCCAGTTTGGTTTATTTGTTTCTGTTTCATTTCGTGGTAGGATTTCCCCTCTAATTCTTGTTGATTTCATTTATGCATTCTCATTCATTCATTCAATATGTGGGACATTAGCATGGTTCCAAGTTAAGACTGTGCAGAGATATTTTACCTTTCCCTGCCCTCCTCATCCCCATCTCTCCCTAATCTCACTTAGTGTCTGATTTATCTTTTTCCAGCTGCTTAAAAGAGCAGACGTCTTTTCTTGTATCCCCACCTTTCTCACATGAAAAGTGGGGTTGTGGGAATATTTCTAAGCTTTGCTCGTCTCACCACTGCATATGGCTATGGAGATATCCTTGCTGTCTTGCGCAGCTGCATGGTGTCCACTGTGGGGGAATAGCACAGATAATGCAGCCTCTCCCTTGCATGGATATTTAGGTCATTTCCAGTATCTTGAGGGTGTAGGCGGTACTACAGTGAAATTCCCTTGTATATAGATATTTTTGTATTGTTGGAAGAGTATTGTGATGGGTGGTTTTCTAGAAGTGGGAATGCTAGGTCAAAAGATAATAGCAAATGTATTTTGTTAGCTTCTGGCCAACTTACCTTCTAGAAGTTGCTAATAGTTTACTCCCACCAGCACCATGAGATGAGAGGGTCTGGTCCCACATCCTATTCTGTTCTCTTTTTAATATATTTGCTCATCTGAGAGGTAACAAATGGGATCTGTGTAGTTTTAATTAGCATTTCTGAAATTATGAGTGAGGTTGAGCATTGTTTAATATGTCAAAGGCTGTTTTTGTATCTGTCCTGTGAATTGTTAGTTCATGCTTTTCACCCATTTTTCAATTGGATTTTTGACCTTTTCCCCCCAAATCTTTAAAATTTCAATATGTATTAGGGAGATGAGTCTTTTATGATATGTATTGCAAATGTTTTCTCTCAGTTTTTCTGTTGCATTTTGATTTTTTTTATGGTGTCTCCCCCCCCCTATAGTTTTTAAATGTTGATATAGTCAGATTTATGAATTTTTTCATTTATTGCCTCTGAATTTTGAGTACTAGTTAGAAAGCCTGAGCTTGGAGAGGGATTTACCATATTTTCTTCCAATACCCATCTGGTTGCATTCTTTCCATGTAGATTCTTCATCCATTGTTGCAAATGGTGGGAGGTATGGAGCTGACTTTATGTTTTACTAAATGGCTATCTAGCCTGTCATCCCAAGTACCAGTGCTCATCTCCACGGCCCCACCATGATTTCTAGGGAGAAAGCTTGAGAGACCAGAGGACATATCTTAAAAAGTATAATCATCAAAACTATTTATAAGGCTCTACATGTGCCCTGCCATCACTCTTTTGGGGTTTTAGCCTCTGTTTTCCCCCCTTGCTCCATTGCTGTGGTGTTAAGTTTCTTCTCATATGTTTATTGGCCATTTATGTATCTTCTTGGGGGAAATGTCCATTCAGATTCTTTTTTTATTTACCTCAATTCTTTTTTTTTTAAATTTAATACATCTTTATTGTTCAGATTATTGCAATTGTTCTTTCCCCTCCCCATAGCTTCCCTCCACCTGCTTCCCAACCCTCCCTCTGACCTTACCTCCCCCCCATTGTCCTCATCCATAAGTGTACAATTTTTGTCCAGTCTCTTCTCGCACCCCACTCACCCTTTCCCCCTGAAAATTGGCAGTCCACTCTCTTTCTATGTCCCCTCGACCAGGAGTTTGACCAGCAGACAAGCCAGCCAACCGCCAATGTCCCCTCCCCCTGGCCAGGCTGGCTGGACCCCACCCATGCATGAATTCATGCACCGGGCCTCTAATATATCTTTATATATACTGAGTGGCAAGATTATTATGCATTCAGAGATCATAATAATCTGGCCACTCAGTGTAATAAAGAGCTAATATGCAAATGGTCATCATACCCTCATGCTGTAATGGCTCAGACACTCAACACTGGGGAGAGAGGAATGGGAACCAGCCAGGCACAAATGAGCTTGTGAGAGAGGAATGGGGACCAGCCAGGCACAAATGAGCCACGGGAGGGGAATGAGACCAGCCAGGTTGTGGCCTAGGAGAGGGATAATCTGCATGCCCCATCATTCCTGTGGTCCTGGGCACCATCGCCTCCGGCCCGGGAGAGGGACAAGCTGCCTGCCCCATGCTCCCAGGCACCTGCATCTGTGGCCTGGGCGAAGCCGGCCCAGGTACTGGGTGCCTGCGGCTGGCCGGAGGGAGGGAAGCCCAGGTCCCAGGTTCCTGCAACTGGCCAGAGCAGAGAATCCTGGGTCCTGGGTGCGGGGCGAGACGGAGGCAGTTAGGGGTGATCAGGCCAGCAGGGGAGCAGTTGGGGCAATTAGGCCAGTCGGGGAATAGTTAGGGGTGATCAGGCAGGCAGGCAGACATGGTTAGGGGTGATCAGGCAGGCAGAGGGGTTAGGAGCTAGCAGTCCCATATTGCGAGATGCAGTCGGACATTCCCTGAGGGATCCCAGATTGGAGAGGGTGCAGGCCAGGCTGAGGAACACCCCCTACCCATGCATGAATTTTGTGCACCAGGTCTCTGGTTTGTAAATAAGAGACTTTATGCCCAGTAAGCAAAGGCTGATGAAAAATGTCAGTTTTTCAGTTCTTTCTAATAGGAAAGATCTGAAGCTTGGATTCAGCAGGTTGGGCCTTTAATGGGTCCTGAAACTGGATTGTAGTGTGGTGTCATCTTGCTTTTTCTTATCAGTTTGGATATTTTTACAGCCAGACTCTCCTCCTCCAGCTGAAACCTGCTGTGCAGTAAGCTTCAGAGGACAGAGGTAGAGTTTTTTTATTTTACTTTTAGAATTTTTATTTTTAAATAATTTTAGACTTATTGAAATGTTGCAAAGACAGTACATAGAGTTCCTGTGTACCTTTCAGCTCCTTCCTGAATGTTAACATTTAACCACAGAAGAATGGCACAAACTAAATAAGCAAAACACATGGAGGAATAATATTTACCAAACCATGGATTTTATTAGGACTTCACCAGTAGTCCCCCACTCATGTCTCTTTTCTGCCCCAGGGCCCATCCAGGATGCCATGTCATATCTAATCATCATGTCTCCTCAGGCTTTTCTGGGCTGGGACCATTTCTCAGTCTTTCCTTTTCTGTCATGACCTTGACACTTTTGTAGAATGTCCCTCAGCTTTGTCCAGTGTTTTCCCATGATCAGATGGAGGTTATGTATTTGTACTTCTCTATGCAGTGTATCAATGTCCCATTACTGGAAGTGTCAGTCTTGATCATTCACGAGTTTGCACTAGGTTACCTTTTTTTCTTTGGGATTTTGAGACAGTGAAACACCCTGTTTCTCTTCAAACTTCTGCCCATGGATTTCAGATAAACAACTATTAATTACATGCAACGATATACCCTGGCCTTCTCATGGAGACATGTATCACCCTTACTCCTTCTCCATTTATGAAATAGAGTTCTTTTGTAAAAGAGGCTTGTCCCTTCCCCCTTTCAAATTTTATACCAGTAAAGACCTTTGCATATTTATTTTATCTGCAGGTTATAATCTAGCACAGTCACTATTTATCATGTTGCCTAAGTGATCCTTGCTTTGGTTGTAGGGTGCCCCTTCTCCTTCCTGTTTGGCTCCCATATTCTTCCTTCATGTCTTTATCCTCTAGTGAGGACTTTCTTCCTCCTTGCCCCCACAAGATGCTCAGGCTCATCTTTGTGTTCCCTGCCCCAACCCGGAAGTTGACCACTTCTTCAAGGAGCCTGTATTCCCTGTATTGGAGAATGATATTAAAAAACTGTGATCTGGCCACTGAGTATATTCCCAGTGCTGGGTGTGTCATGGCTTTCCAGGCCTGTCAGTTGACAAAGCTTGGAGATGTGAAGATCAACCTGTGATTCTGTGCCTCTCTGTATTTATGTCTGTGTCCATCTATCTGTGTGTGTGTGTGTGTGTGTGTGTGTGTGTGTGTGTGTGCGCGCACACACACACACACACACACACACATTTAAAAAAACCCATGCATTCATACTGACCGGACAATAGAGTGTTCAAGTTGTGTGTCATTCTGAGGCTTTGGATGGCTTCCTTGCACTGAGAGGCACAGAGATCCTCCAGGATCCATCAGGCAGCAGGAGACACCTGCTTCTTTTGGGGGCCACTTGAGGCTTATGATGTGGGAGGAGTAGGCACATTCGGGAGGCACATTGCTTTTTCTTATCAGTTTGGATATAGATCAGCTGAGTGTACAGGTGATGGCTCCCTTCTCTGATCGATGGGATGCCCAGTCAGCTTTCTGCTTCTTGGACCTCAGGCCTAGCTCTAGGGAAAGAATGGGTAGTGTGGCCTTGTATAAATCCAGCCCCTGGATCCACCCCAAGTCGAGAGCTGGGGACCCAGATTCCTCTTTGTAGGGTTTGGGGCCATGCTATGGAGTCCCAGCGACACCACTAGTCAGTGGCAGTTTCTGGTGCCTCAGTGTTTAGGTATCATGACTCTTTGTCTGATTTCTGCTTCTTTTCCTTTCCGGCCCCACTGCCTGCTCTTTGCAGAGGGATCGGAAAGGAAAAGAAGCAGAACTCTGCCTGCTGCTTCTGTCAGCATTTTCGGGCTCAGGCAGGCACATCAGAATAACAGTCATCTAGTAGTGAGACTGTGCCTTTTTAAAGGAGAAATGGTCAGACTGCACTTTTTTAGGGGCATTGGTGTTTGATGCCTTTGCTCTTACCTGGCTGCAACTGGACTCCCTCTTGAGTTCTATTCTTAGCGCCCCAGATTTCCCAGGACCCACAGAGAGGTCAGCAGCGAGGCTGGGCCAGCCTGGGCAGCAGGAGGCATGAGACCCAGACTGCTTGGGCCTTTTGGATTTGTTTTTCTTTTTAAAAATTACTTTGACTTTATTTTTTAAACAGTTTAGATTTATAGAGAAATTAAGCAGATAGAGTTCTCATAAACAACCTCCCTTTCATTTCCTTATTAATGAACATGTTATATTAGGCTGGTATATTTGTCAAAATTAATAAACATATTCTTTTTCCTTTTTTGGTTATGATTATTTTTTTCCTTCTTTTATTGTTTAAAGTTTTACATATGTCTCCTTTTTTCCCAATTGATCCCCTACCCCCCAGTTATTCCCATCCCTGGCAAGCCCCAACACCCCAATGTCTGTGTCCATTGATTATGCTAATATGCATGCAGACAAGTTCTTTAGTTGCTCTCTAACCACCCCTTCCCCTTCCATTTGTCTCTAGATCAGTCTATTCTTATTCATCAAATTATGTTGATCATTATATCCCACATATGAGTGAGATCATGTGATATTTATCTTTCTCTGACTGGCTTATTTTGCTTAGCATAATGCTCTCCAGTTCTGTCTATGTTGTTGCAAATGGCAAAAGTTCCTTCTTTTTTATAGTGGCATAGTATTCCATTGTGTAGATGTACCACAGTTTTTTGTTTTTTTTTTTTCTGATGCAAAAGCAGAGTCTTTATTCAAACCTGGGTTTGGCTCTTAGCCTCTTTCTGGCGCAGCAGTTAGACGAAAGAGCGAGCCAGGCGGAAACAATGGGGTAGGATAATTGGGAGGGCTTAGGAAAGTGACGAGGGTTACAGAGATTGGTCACTTGAATTAGGGTCTTTCTGTGGTTTAGCATAATTAGGACCCTCGCTGTGTTCCTGGAGCTTCATTGGTCCATTCGGGTGGTGGTTGGGGAAGCTAGGACATTGCTGGCACACCTGTGGCCACTCCTAGAAAAGGGAGGGGGTTTAGGCAGTGGGCCCAGCCCTATAGGACAAGATGGAGGGGAGTTCATTTCCTTTCATTCCCCCCTTATCTGGGACACACGTCTCAATCATGAGACGGGATGCATTTCTGCCTCTTCTTCTGTTGCTAGAGGCCGTGTACCACAGTTTTTTAATCCATTTATCTGCTGATAGGCACTTAGCCTGTTTCCAAATCTTAGCTATTATAGATTGTGCTGCTATGAACATAGGGGTGCATATATCCTTTCTGATTGGTGTTTCTGGTTTCTTGGGTTATAGTCCTAGGAGTGGGATCACTGGGTCAAATGGGAGTTCCATTTTTGACTTTTTGAGGAAACTCCATACTGTCTTTCATAGTGGATGCACCAGTCTGCATTCCCACCAGCATTGCAGGAGGGTTCCTTTTTCTCTGCATCCTCACCAGCACTTGTCTTTGTTGATTTGTTGATGATAGCCATTCTGACAGGTGTGAGATGGTGTCTCATTGTTGTTTTGATTTGCATCTCTTCGATGATTAGTGACTTTGAGCAGATTTTCATATGAAAGGTCCCTCTACCTTCTGTATGTTCTCTTTTGAAAAGTGTCTATTTACATCCTTTGACCATTCTTTGATTGGATCGTTTATCTTTCTTTTGTTAAGTTGTATGAGTTCTCTGTAAATTTTGGAGATTAAGTCCTTATCAGAAATATAATTGGCAAATATGTTCTCCCGTGCATTGGGCTGTCTTGTTGTTTTGTTGATGGTTTCTTTTGCTGTGCAAAAGCTTTTTATTTTGATGTAGTCCCATTTGTTTATTTTCTCCTTAGTCTCCATTGCCTTAGGAGCTGTGTCTGTAAAGATATTGCTGAGACATATGTCTGCTATGTTGCTGCCTATGGAGTCTTGTGGGATTTTTATGGTTTCCTATCTTACATTCAAGTCCATTAGCCATTTTGAGTTTATTTTTGTGTGGTATAAGTTGGTGATCTGGTTTCATTTTTTTGCATCTGTCCAAATTTTCCAGCATCATTTATTAAAGAGACTGTTTTAACTCCATTGTATGCTCTTGCCTCCTTTGTCAAATATTAATTGAGCAAATGGGTCAATTTCTGGGTTCTCTGTTCTATTGAATTGGTCTATATGTCTGTTCTTGTGCCAGTAGCAGGCAGTTTTGAGAAGTGTGGCTTGGTAATACAGCTTGATATCTGGTATTGTGATTCCTCCAACTTTGTTCTTTTTAATAAACATATTCTTATTAAAGCCCATACTATATTCAGATTTCCTCAGTTTTCCCTAAAGTCCATTCAGCATCCCACATGGCATTTATTTATCACATCTCTTTAGGCTCCTCTAGGCTGTGACAGTTTTTCAGATTTTTTTTTTTTATGACTTCGGGCAGTTTGAGCAGGATTGGTCAAGGATTTTGTAGGAAGTTTCTAAATTGGGATTTGTTTGGTGTTTTTCTCATGGTTAGACTAGGTGATGTGTTTTGCGAGGAAGACCCCAGAGGTGAAGGACTCTTTTCATCCTATCATATCTAGGATCATATGTTACTTTGACTTATTATTGTTAATGTTGACCTTGATCTCCTGACTGAATTGTGATTGCCAGGTTTCTCCACTGTAAAGTCACTCACCCTTTTGAAAGCAAGTCACCCTGTGCAGTTCACACATAAGGGTTCTCTGATTCTTCCACTCTGGCTGCCATTGTGCCAAGAAATGTCTCTGGCTCTGTCTGAGGCCAGGTCTCTGCTTCTCAGAGCCTGCAGGGGAGTCTTCAGAGGAGCAGTGGACATGGGTTAGCCTGAACCTTCGTCCCTTGTAGACATAGGTCAGGGTGGATAGAGGCCTCACCTTAACTTGTGGCCTGAAAACTGAGCCTTGACCTCAGGTCTAGAACTTCTAGCCTTCTGGCTTGGGCTTGATGCTTTCGGCCCCCTAAGTATGAGAACAGAAGGACCCACAGTCTGGGTGGCCCAGAAGCCATGGGGCAGCAGCAGATTGGGGTCTGTCCAGCTGAGAACCACAAGTCCTGGTGGCTTTTCTCCTTTTTAGACCATGTGTTGGTAGGGGCAGCTCACATCCAGGAAGGGAGACAGCATGCTAAGAGACAGTTGTAAGTGACAAGGGAGACACGTGATCCCATTGAGATGCAGATGAGAGAAAGGGGCTGGTAGCTCATAGCCTCTGCTGTGTGTTCAGTGACAATGAAAAGTCCCCTCACCTACTCTGTGATCAAGAAAATACACATTGAAGCTTGTAGCATTAGTCTCCTTTGCTGTCCTGATAGATGACCATAAACTTAGTGACTCAAACAACACACATTTATTATCTTACAGTTCTGGAGGCTGGAAGTCTGGCATGGTCTCATGAGGCCAAGATCAAGGTGTGGTCAAGGTTGGTTCCTTCTGGAAGCTCTAGGGGAGTCAGTTCTTTGTCATTTCTAGCCTCTGGAACAAGCATGTCAAACTCAAAAGCTAACATGGGCAAAATAAGCTTCAATTTTCATAGGAATGTAGGTTTATTTCAATAAAGATATGCTGAATACAAAGTGCTGAAATAAATGAGTAATCATTAACATAAAATAATAAAACATTTTAATAAAAGGTAGTATTTTTCTTGAATATTAACTTACCAGACTCTGAATAACTGCACAAATTAATAAGTGTAATGCAAATAAACCTATTTTTCTTGTTCTTTGAAAGCGAAATATTTCTTGTTGTGCACACCAAACAAGTCAGTCCAAGACTAATGACATGTCAATTGGCTGCTAAAATATTCACTGCTAGTATTAGTGTAGAGAAATGGTGCGCCTGCGCATAAGAGAAATGAATGCAACACTATTTTAATAATCAGTCATTAGCAAACATTGTAGTTCATTATTAATAATTATGTATAACAGGCTATTGTAAAAATTAAGTTACAAAATTTTTATTAAAACGTTTCTTACATATGGTTACATTGGCTGGACAGTAAAAATATTTGTTGTGGGTTGCATGTGGCCCATGGATCACGAGTTTGACATGCTTGTTCTAGGAGGCACCTGTACTCCTTGCCTTATGGCCCCTTCCTTCATCTTAATAGCCCGTCATTCTGATTTCTGCTTCCATGATCACATCTCCTCTGACTGCCTTCCTCTTACAAGGACACTTGTGATAATAGAGCCCACCTGATAACTCAGGATACTCTTTCCATCTCAAGATCCCTCACTTAATACCATCTGCAAAATGCTTGTTGCCCCAGAAGGGAACATTGTTACATGTTGTGGGATTCAGATGTAGATATCTTGGCGGCTGTTACTCTGCCAGCTATAACTACATGAAGAGATTTCACAGTAATTGGATCCTCTGACTTCAGCTCTGGCCGATGTCAGGTGCTGGCAGGGCTGTGGAGTAGGGCAGCCTCCAGCCATACAGGTGGGAGAGGCCCAGGAGCTTTTGGGAGAGCCAGTGACAGCCTACTGTGTCCAGAGGAAGATGTGTGCAGCCTGAGCGCCACAAATTTTATAGCCTCATGTGGCCTTTCAAGCAGGGATTGTGACCTGTTGAAAGACAGTGAAATCACTATAATGGATTGTGCCTGCTGCTTTTAAAAACCAACTTAAAATAAGATTTAGAATGCCAGTGTGCATTGTCTGTTGTGAGAGTGTTGGTGAAATCCATGCTATTTAAAAAGCTCTTGGTAAATTGGAGAAAGGATATGGGATTGAGTTCAAGGGGTGAGCTGCCCTTCCTGAAATGTCAGGCCCATCCTGATGCTCAGGTCTTGTGTAGCATGGGCAAAGGTCCAGAGGCAGGGAACATCTGGTAGACCCTGTGCCGTTGGGGTTCATGTGTTTGGAGAGCTGTGGGGAGATATGGGTGGGAGGGCTGGTGAGTTGGGGTAGCTGTAGCCCAGATTGTCAAAGGTCCTGGGCCCAAACCCAAGTTTAGAGCTCTCTCCATTCCACAGGTACTGGAGTGTCTCTGCCCAACTAGCTTCTAGTTGGGGTCTGCTCAGCCTTTGCCAGGCTCTCCTAGAGTGCACCTTATGGGGGTGCAGATGGTGATCACCGTGCGGAATTGTCTATGTGAGTTTCCTCTTTGGAGGGTGTTTTCCCTGACTTCAGGAGTTCACAGGAAGCAGAACTTGTTGTAAACCTCTCAGAAGCTGCCTGTACCTTAAGATTTCTAAAAGCTTCTCTGGTTTAATTTGTTCCCGGAGGTCCTCGCTTTCTCAGATACTGATTGGTGGAAGATGAGTTTAAAACGGATTTGTGTGTTCTTGAAAAGTGGCAAGGATTTGGAAACGTCGGAATAAAGGCAAGAGTGTCCTTGGGCCACTGTTAGGAGTGTAACGTGGAATTTAGACTTAAGCATGTGATACATTTAGTTACTTGTGCTTTTATTTTGTGCATTTTAGGAACCATCACCATTGCTAGAACCTGAAAGAAATCCAAGCCATTTACTAGAGAATCTCTCATTGCAGTCTCACCATCATAATACACCAGGAACTTTCAAGTAAGTGCAAGACCTAGGTACGAAAGGCCATGGCCATGGCCATGGCCCAAGGGTGCCACAGGTGCCTCCTAGAACAATTGACATTTCGAGGAGAAAGTAGCCCAATGTGATTCTGAGTTCTTGAATTCTCCAGAGTCTGCATGCCTTTAGACAGAGGAGCTTAGAACTCTCTAGGAGTGGCTCTCCTGGGTGTCTATTTTCTAGTCTGCATACTCCATGTTTGCACTCTCACCCTTCAGCATCTAAGTGCCTTTCGCTCACTTCTGGAAGCGCTGAGCACCACTGAGAGTTTTTATTGATTCTGGGGTTGCCTAGGACGGGCTACTCTGTCTGTGTTATTTGGATCAGGTGGGAAACCACTTCTGGGTTTTCTGAGACCCTATTCACCCCACCCCACAACCTGCAGAGGATGGTGTTCAGTCACAGCCAGGGATAGTGGGGTGGGGGTATTTAAAATGAAAGATTCTTTTTAAATGGATTTAAAAGAATTCCATTGCTCAGCTGCTTCTAGGTGTCAACTCCAGGCTGTCCACCCTCTCCTATATTTTTCTAATAAACCAGGGACAGAGGGTTTTAAAGTGGTGGCCTCTGGCCCTAGCTGGTTTGGCTCAGTGGCTAGAATGTTGGCTTGTGGACTGAAGTGTCCTGGGTTTGATTCCAATCAAGAGCACATGCCCAGGTTTCAGGCTCGATCCCCAGTAGGGGGTATGCAGGAGGCAGCCAATCAATAATTCTTTCTCATCATTTATGTTTTTTTACCTCTTTCTCCTTCTTCCTTCCTCTCTGAAATCAATAAAAATAAAAAAGATAAAGTGGTGGCCTCTGATGGTATCCTAAGGTGGTCACTGGTAAGAAGAGATGAAACAGGCTAATTACCTCCCAGCTCACACCCATGGGGGTTACAGGTTGGAGGACAAACAGTCCTGTTCACTCCCTGCCACGTTGCTGCTCCCAGTGGTCTAAGAAAGGCTGTCTCATATTCCATGTTGATCTCAGATGCAGGCCACATGGCTAATTAGGGCCAGGTGTGGACTAGAACTCAGTATTTTCAAATGCATTGAAAACCCCAAACCACTTTTCAGAAAAAGTGATTCTGCCTGCGCATCCCACAACTATTGTACCGTGACTATAAACCTGGTAATTGCAAACAACCCATATTCATTCCCTGACAGTTCTGGGGTCAGAAGTCTGGAGAGAGTTTTATGGGGCTAAAATCAAGGTGTTGGCACGGCTGCTCCTTCTGGAGACTTCAGGGCAAAATTGATTTCTTGGAGTTTTTCAGCTTTCCACTTCTCAGGGCCCCTTCCTCGAATCACTTCAGCCTCTGCCTCCATTGCTCTGTCATCCAATCTTCATCTCTCTCCCTCTTATAAGGACCCTTGTGATGACTCTGGGCCCCCTGAGGATTTCCAGGACTATCCCCATCTCAGGGTCCTTAACTTAATCCATCTGCAAAGCCCCTTTTGCCATGGAAGGGAGTGTAGTCACAGTCTAGATTAGGATGTAGATGTCTTGGGGTGGTGGTGGTGTATTATCCTGCTGATCATAATCTCCTCTAAACCACCAAACTCTTCGCAATGATGCTACTGTCTTAACATTCCCACCTGATTGTATCAGGGTTCCAATTTCTCTACATTCTTGTCAACACTTCTTATTGTCTGTTTTTCTTATTCTAGCCATCCTAGTAGGGATGAATGGCATCTCACTGTGGTTTTGATTCGCATTTCCATGCTGGCTAACATGTTCAGCCCCCTTTTACCTGCTTGTTGACCTTTGGTATATATTCAAGTCCTTGGCCCACTTTAAAAAAATATATATATATTTTTTGTTTTTTTACAGAGAGGAAGGGAGAGGGATAGACAGTTAGAAACATTATGAGAGAGAATCGATCAGCTGCCTCCTGCACACCTCCTGCTGGGGATGTGCCCACAACCAAGGTACATGCCCTTGACTGGAATCGAACCTGGGACCCTTTAGTCCGCAGGCTGGTGCTCTATTCACTGAACCAAACCAGGTAGGGCTCGCCCCACTTTTTAATTGGGCTATTTGTCTCTGTATTATTGAGTTGTCAGAGCCCTGCTTTTTGGCATGGCTCTGTCTGGTAACAAGCACATCCCTCTTCCTGATTGTGCTGCAAACTCCCTCCCTGGGGCTCTTCCTTGTCCTCTGCCCCTCCCCCATGTTTCCAGTGAACCAGATTGGATACACTAGCATCCAAATATTCCTTTTTTATCTTTAAAATATGTCCACATATGATTTTTATTTGCCCTCACTCAAAAAAAAAATGTATCAAGGGTTATGGAGTGTTGGGATTACAAACCATTTTAATTTTCTTCCTTATATTTACATACTAAAAAACTTCATTTCAAAAGGCACAAATAAGAGAGAAAAAAATCCTATGGAATTTACCATAGAGCTGAATCTGGATAACAGTGGTTGGAGCATCTTTTGCCAGTGTACCTATGCAGAATACATCTACCTGCTGTCTCAGCATCTGCTTTTCCACCTCCTGGATGGAAAACTCATCTCTGTGTCATGATTTTTGACATGAGAGAGAGCTCATGTGGGCAGGGCCCCAGGGCTGCCCCAGCTCTGCCTGGGACAAGCTGGTCTTGGGGAGGAGACTGTCACTTCCCACCAGTGGTGCCGGGTAGTTGGGTGGATGGGTGGGAGGTGGCCTCTGCAAGAAGCTGTTGTCTTCCTCCCTGTAGATGATTCGGGAGCCAGCCTCAGAAGAGAGGCAGCCATCTGGCCATGACTGGCTGAATTCAACATGAGAGCTGTTAGGTGTGGGTAGGTGTTGGCACCTGCCACTCACCAGGGTGGGAGAGAGATGGGAGATTCTGGCTGTCTCAGCAGAGTCTGGCTGGTCATCTGGCCCTACCACCTCCTTGCCAAGTGGCTTAGGCATGTGACCTCCCTTCGTGGGGTCCTGTGTCCTCAGTGAACTGTGAAAAATGGGCTCATTGTGTAAAATGGACGAGTCACCCGTGTGAAATGCATAGAACAGGGCTGGGGGCTCCTGATTTGTTTACTGCCTCCAGATCTGAGCACCAGTGTTCATGGCATACTGAGAAGCCAGCTTCTGCACTTTTGCCTGGCCATTGAGGGCTTTGTACCAGGGCCTGAGGCTGTCAATCATGTTTTGGCAGCAGGCCTCAGAGGACTAATTAAATGGTTCATGTAGTATAGGTGGGTGGCCTATTGCTCTGTATAGGCAGAGGCCCTGACCTCTCCAGTGCACATGGAAAATCTTGAGGGATGTTGAAGTGGGATGGACAGGAATGGGTGGCTAGGATGGTGGGAATCTGAGGAAGGCCAGCTAGCTCTCCTGTTTCAGTGTCTCATTCAAGGTTCTGGCCCATGGAGCCCTCTCCTGCCCTTCTTTGTTCCTCCCCTCCATAACCATTAGCACAGCTCAGGTCTACACTAATGCTCACAATAATATTGAGGTCAGGCTCTGCCTCCCCAGGACAGACATGCTGTCCTGTCTGCCACTGTGCAGTGAAGACACACAGTGAGCCCTATGTGGCTGCATCTGGGCTGGAGGGGAGAAGGCAGGTAGGCTTGGGGTTCAGGTGGGGTGGGTGGGGGTCCCAGATGAGGATTCAGGTCCTAGGCCATGTCTGCAGGCAAGGGGCCATCTGGCATGGCGTGGTGGTCAGTCTTAAAGACTGGTCAGGGCTCTAGTGGGACAGTCTGGCTGAAGCTGGGACTTTCTGGTACCTGCTGCTCCCTAGGAGGGATTGTGACAACCCCTTTCCTTTTATAAACCATATGTTTTTGGTGGTTCTGTGTAATCCTGCCCAGAGCTGCTGTCAGATGTCACAGGCTCGTGATCTGCCATGCTCACTTCAACTTTTTTGGCTGCCCCTTGAGAAAACGTGAGACTTGTTGTGGACATAGGACAGAGGGTCATGGTGGGTCCCAGCCTGGATGTAGCAATGAAGTAGTGACATCTCCTCCCCTTCACCCTCCTCCTTCCCCCCCATTCATGTCAGGATCCTCCAGAGCCCTAGCCAGCAATCCAGTGAGAGTCTGGCCCTCAGAGGGGAGGGCTTAGCTGCTGTCCCCCTGGCCCCAGCCTCATGTGTCTCAGGTATGGGATGGGGTGTTAGGAGCAAGGCCAGAACAGGGTACCTGTGAGCCTGGGGCCTCTAGATCCCTCCCAGAGGAAAATGACCTTCTCAGTGGCAAATCCTGGGTTTGTGCTGCCCTCTAGTGCCTGCCGCGGACATCACCTTTTGGAAGCTTTTGGCAACACCTTGTCACCACCCTTCCCCTCCCACTCTTTCTGGGACCATTTAGGCTTCTTGGGTTTCTCATTTTCCAGCTCACTTTGGGGTGGGGTGATGTGAACTTGGTTAAATTGTTCTCTAAGTTCTCAGGTCTGTATGCACTTGGATTCTGATTTTTTCCAAATCCTGGTGGAAGTCTAGTTTGTTTTTTTAAAAAAACATATTGTTTTTTTACAGAGAGGAAAGGAGAGGGATAGAGTTAGAAACATCGATGAGAGAGAGACATTGATCAGCTGCCTCCTGTGCGCCCCCCACTGGGGATGTGCCCACAACCAAGGCACATGCCCCTGACCAGAATCGAACCCGGGACCCTTTAGTCCGCAGACCAACGCTCTATCCACTGAGCCAAACCGGTTTTGGCAAGGGAGTCTAGTTTTTTGAACCTGGAGAATTTAATCGGCTAAGAGAGACCCTTCCCAGAATCTGTCACCGAGCCTCTTCCTGCTCAGGGTGGGCCACTGACAATCACACTGGATCCCCTTAACTCCAGAGACAGGAGGGGCTCATTCCAGTTTGCACCCTTCTCCCCGAGAGGAGCTCTGGTTCCCAGTTACCTTCAGGTGCCTGCCATGAATCTTAGAGTGCATGACATAGCACGGTTTCCCCTCTGTGCCAGAATATCCAGGCATGGTTATGACTGAGGGTTCTTTGGAGCATCTAATTGCAGGCAAGGAGCCATTCTGGCTGGCTTTGTACCCTCTGGTTCCAGATTCCTTCCTTGGGCTTCCCATATGTCCCTGGGCCTGGGTTCACTGACAGAGGCCAGGCTAGTCCTAGAGCGATCCACATATTGCTCGGGGTGGGCCCTGCCTGGAGTTGTGGTTCCCCCTGCTTGCAGGCTGGTACTTCAAAAGAAGGCAGATTGACACACAACCTCACTTATCTTGCAGAACCTGTCACGTGATCCTATATCTGCATGTCCAGCTCCAAATATTTGAGTCTGTGAAACGAAAAGCTTTTATTTCATAGGGCCTCCAGCTTAAAATTAATGCTCTGGCTTCCAGCATCACATTGGCTTTTAGAACTGGGACACCTCTGTTTTTAATTAGTTGACGTCATTGTGGTCTTCTGTGCCAGAGCAGAGCAAGATAGTCTCCTCTCTGCCTGCATTGCTTCCTGGGGCCCCGGATACTTTTAGTGTGATATAGAGAGCAGGGCACCCAATGGTGGCAGTGCCATCTGCTTATGCTTTCTGTCTTTTCTTGCAGGTGTGGTGGTGTCTCAGCTGCAACCATGGGGTCTGAGGATCATGGGGCCCAGAACCCCAGTTGTAAAATCATGACATTTCGCCCAACTATGGAAGAATTTAAGGACTTCAACAAATACGTGGCCTACATTGAGTCCCAGGGAGCCCACCGGGCAGGGCTGGCCAAGGTGGGTGACAGACATCCTGGTCTCACGCAGCTTCTCTGTGTGTGTCTGTGTCCAAAGGTATTGCACCCATTAACCTGTTCACTGATAAATTTTGACCTCATTTATTACAAACAGGATGGAATTCTTTCCCTGTGCCAGGCACTGTTCTAAGCACTGGAATTCATAATTGACTCACATCACCCCTGTCCCTGCATGGGTTGGCAGGCTGGGGCAAAGACAGCCCTGTGCTGAGCCCAGCCCAGTGGGCGGTAGCCACTCAGGGTATCATGGCATCAAGTCTCACCCCACTGTGGAAGAAGGAGGTCTAGAGTCTGGGGAAGCTTCTGGGCAGTTGATGCCAGGAAGACCTGAGTTTTGCCTTTATATTCTTAGTGAAACAAGATGTGTTTTTATTGTTGTTGTTGCTTTTTTGGAGATAGTATGCACATGGTAGGCAAATTCAAATAGTGCAAGAAGGCAGAGAGTGACTGAGTCTCTTCTTCCTCCCATTTCCCAGCTTCTATCCCTGGAAGCAACATAGTTACCATCCTGTCTCCTTCCTTGGCATATTATACATATAGTTGTGCATGGGTGAAGGCAGACAGACACACAAGTTCATCCTGTGTCTCTCTTTTTCCTTTTTTTTTTTTTTTGTGTGTGTGTGTGTGTAAATCTTCACCTTAGGATATTTTTCCATTGATTGTTTTTAGGAGAGAGTGGAAAGGAGGAAGGATTGGGAGAGGGCTGAGAGAGAGAAGAGAGAGAGAGAAACATCGATATAAGAGAAAACATCGATCAGTTGTTTCCCTTATGCGCTCAGACCTGGGATCAAATGGGCAACTTAGATATGTACCTTGATTGTGAATGAAATCAGCTGCCTTTTGGTGTATGGGATGACACTCCAACCCACTGAGCCATCTAGCTAGGGCATGGCTGTGTTTTCATGTTCATATGAACCTGTATGTGGCATTACTCACCTAATGATTGGGAAGATTTATAACATGTTTGCTTAGAGTTCTTCTAATTGCTTCCTGGATGAGTATCACTTTAAGATTCCTAGTTGTCTATTCCTTAAATCAAGAGGTTGGTAAACGTTTTCTACAAAGAGCCAGATAGTATTTTCAGCTTTGCCAGCTGAGTAGGCTCTGTCTCCTACCCACTTAGTTCTGTTGCCTTAGATAAGTCATAAATCAATGGGCATGATGTGCATGAATAAAACTTTATTTATGGGCACTGAAATGTGAATTTCACAGAACTTTTACTTTTCCTGAAATATTCTTTTTTTAAAAATAATTCTCTAACCATCTAAGAAAGAAAAACAACAATAACAAAAAACACCAAACAAAACAACACATTCTTAGCTCACAGGCTGTACAAAAGCAGACAGCTGGTGAGATTTATAGCACAGACTGCAGTTAGCTACCTCCTCCCCACCCCACCCCTGTTTTTGGTTGGTTTTGTTACTAATATCAGTTCTGATCATATGACACCCATATCTTCAACCTCAGCCTCAGGAGAAAGGAGAGCAGTATGCCGGTAGCACCTTTCGCTCTCCTCCCCTCAGAATTTTTGGTCATATTATACCTGATAATGTAGACAATACAGAACACTTTTATCTGGTTTGGGAACCATGGCTGCCACTGCCATTTTAACTTTAGTTCTCCCTTTAAATGGCTTCAGTGCTCACCATCTGTGTCTTACTCACCTGCAGTTTGTCATCTCATGAGAGAAGGGCTCTGGAAACCCAGTGTCTGGGGTTCTAGCAAGTTCAGAAGCATTCATTTGGGTCTTTTTTGCCCCCCACCAATCCACTGTCTGGTGTCCATTGTCAGGTGAAACTTTCCTGCCATCCCTCCTGTTGCAGGCCCCCAGTGGTGGGGAGATTCTGAGGCCAATGGAGTCCTGGTGCCTGTGGGGGTGGGGCATGGGGTCCCTTCCTTTATCTGCTGTCACTGATGTTGTTCCAATTCTAGTTCACAGCCAGCCCATGTATTTGCCTTTGGATTAACACCATCTTTTATGTCAGGAAACTTGTACTATTCTGTTGGAAGTACCTTTAAATCCCACCCTGACACTCTTCTGCTATCCTTTCACCGCCATCATTTCTGTCACCCTTCCTTCACCTCTGTGTGAGCCACTCCATGATCTTCTGCCTTCACTGTCTCAGTGCCTCTCCTTTGAACCCAGATGCCTGTGTTTAGGCTTTTAATTCCAGTGGACTGATTTTTTGCTGATTTATTTGGATCGGTGGGAAACTATTCGGACTGGAGATTTTGTGAGGCAAATATTTTCAGGATATATTTTTCTTCTGCCTGTGTTTTGCATGTTCCTTTTCTCTCTTTAAGTGGTGTTTTATTTGTCACTTTCTCTCTGACTGATAGTCACCTTTGGATGCGGGAATTCTTTCGGAATCCAGCTGAAGGGGAAGCAGTCTGGGAGTGCAGGCATGTGTTCTGGTGATTAGGGTCACACTGATACATATGTGCACATGTGTCCCTTCTTCCATCTAGCAGGGACAGGGTGTGGTGCCTCTAGTTCCTCAGCGGCCTCCCTGCCACTCTGGGGACAGATGGATCCAAGGAAGCAGGGACTTTGTCCCTGAGCACCTCCCATTTTTTTGAATGGGGATTCTTGGTTCTCAGGCTGCTGATCTCCTTGGAGAAGGGACACGATGTCCTGCTGGCCTGACATGGATGTCTCCCTACCCTGGCCTTATCAGCCTTGACTGCTCTTCTCTCTCTCTCTCTCTCTGTGTGTGTGTGTGTGTGTGTGTATGTGTATGAACATGTGTGCATAGGTGTATGCGCGAGCATGGGTGTTGCAGTTTCCTTTTTTCATAAAAGCTGTATTTGGTTCCCTCCTCAAAAGTTCTGTGAGGCTCATTAGAGCTGGGTAGTGTTTAGCAGGCACAGGTAGAGTCAGAGCCGCAGCTGTTATCGGCTGTGGGTGTGCGGGAGCCCCCTCTGCAGCCATCAGGCAGCCCAATCATATTCCTCAGCCACTCTGTACATACTCTGAGGGCCGTGTCCAGTGGGTCCCTGCCCCCCACAGACCAGGGCTGGGAGCCTCCCTAGTCTGCTTGGGAAGCTTGGGGGCAGGAGGAACCAGGGAAGGATGGTGGGGCAGTGGGACAGTGTAGGGTACTATTGGAGGGATCAAGGTGCTCTGGTGTCCAGGTGCAGCCCGGACGACAGTCGTGAAGGTATACAATGCCTTCAGCTGGCAGGCCTGCCAATGAAAAGTGATTTTGGGACCAGGTGATTTTTCTTGGGCCGGGGGGAAGGAGCGGGCCGCAAAGGCTTGCCCCTCACTCCTGCCCTCTTGCAGCATTTCCCACACCCACTACCCCTACTGTGCAGACTCCTAGCTTTGCCATACAAGTTACACCTAGACCATTTGCCCAGTGCCCCCTCATTCACTTGAGGTGTGTGGCCTTACTTTGGCTGAACTCCAGCAAGGGTCAGTCTAGGGCTATACCGGTCAGGTGCACCAGGTGCAAGTAGGGCCAGTCAGAATGCTGGAAATTCTTTAGGTGATATTTTCAGATGTTCTTTGCCTGGGATTTCCTTTTATTTTAATTTAATTTAATTAATTTATTTTTTGCGTTTATAAAAATATTTTTATTGATTTCAGAGAGGAAGGGAGAGGGAGAGATAGAAACATCAACAATAAGAGATAATCATTGATTGGTTGCCTCCTGCATGCCCCTCACTGGGGACCGAGCCCACAACCCGGGCATGTGCCCTTGACTAGAATCAAACCCCGGGCCCCTCATCCTCAGGCCGACACTCTATCTACTGAGCCAAACCAGCTAGGGCTTATTTTATTTTTAAAAAAGTATTTTTATTGATTTCAGAGAGGAAGGGAGAAGGAGAGAGAGATAAAAACATCAATGATGAGAGAGATTGGCTGCCTCCTGCATGCCCCCTACTGGGGATTGACCCTACAGTGCAGGCATGTGCCCTTGACTAGAATCAAAACTAGGACCCTTCAGTCCTCAGGCTGACACTCTATCCACTGAGCCAAACCAGCCAGGGTGGGATCCTCCTTTTAAATCTGATATTGCAGAGGTGTGAGGGTATTAGGCCACAATACTAAGAGATTTTTCCAGAAGCTTTGGATTCCAGACCAAATGGAAGTGGCCCTCCTTTCAAGCAGTTTTTCAAAACATGCTTAGAATGTGTCCAAGAAGGAGTGGTTCACACGTATGCAAACCAGGCATCGCATGTGTGTGTGAGGGTCCCTCCTGGTTTTCAGATGTTTTCACATAGTGGTGTGTTAGTGATGGCATAAATGAACAAAGTAGTCTCAGGCTCTTGTTTGAAAGTGGGAAATTTGGGAATGACATACTTTGTTCATTTTGCTCCAGACAGGGATTAGGGATGGGCTTCTATTAGAACTGAAGTGGGTCCATAGTCATGGCACTTTCCTGAAAGAGGTTTAGGATTTTAGTCAAAAGGAGACATCCTATCTAATAAAAGAGCAATATGCATATTAACAATCACTTCGTTACACCCACAAGCCATGCCCACAAGCCAATCAGGAGCAAGTATGCAAAGTGACCCAACCAATATGGCTGTGGTCACAGAGAGAGCAGGAAGGAGGCTTGGGTTTCCCTCGTGATGGAGGAAGCCAAGCTTTCTACCTCCCCTATCCAGCTCAGGCCTCCACTCCAGGTTCTAAAGTTTCAATTATAGAGGATAAATAAATCCCAACAAAAATCTTGGCAGCCACAGAGCTGGAGAGAGCAGGAGGCTAGGGTTGCCCTCGGCAATGGAGGAAGCCAAGCTTCTTCAGCCCTGGTCTGTCTTGGCCTCCACTTAAGGCTACAAAGATTCAATTAGAGAAGATAAATAAATCCCAACAGAAATGACTGCCTCCATGGAGTGAGCAGAAGGCTTGATTCCACTCCAGGCTACAAAGTTTTAATTGTAGAAGATAAATAAATCCCAGATACCAGGGCCTTGCTTGGGTTGCTGGGGGGCATGGCCGGCCTGCAAACCACTACAGGCCCCTTGCCCAGGCCACCCCATGCCCTAAGGGAACCCCACCCTGATCCAGGACACCCTTCAGGGCAAACCAGCTGGCCCCCACCCATGTACCAGGCCTCTATCTTATCTAATAAAAGAGTAATATGCAGATTGACTATCACTCCAACACACAAGATGGCTGCCCCCATGTGCTCAAAGATCCTGCCCCCATGTGGACATAAAATGGCCAACATAAAATGGGCATCAGGGGTGGGCAGTTGGGAGGGACCAGGCCTGCAAGGGAGGGCAGTTGTGGGTGATCAAGTCTGCAGGGGAGGGCAGTTAGGGGTGACCAGGTCAGCAGAGGAGGGAAGTTGGGGGTGACCAGGCCTGCAGGGAAGGGCAGTTGCGGGGGGAGAGGGGGACCCAGACCTGCAGGGGAGAGCAGTTGAGGGGGAACCAGGACTGTAAGGGAGGGCAGTTAGGAGTAACCAGGACTGTAGGGGAGGGCAGTTAGGAGCAAACAGGCTGTCAGGAGAGCAGTTAGACATCAATCAGGCTGGCAGGGGAGTGGTTAGGAGGTGATCAGGCTGGCAGAAGTGGTTAGGGGCAATCAGGAAGGCAGGCAGGCAAGCAGTTGGGAGTCAGCAGTCCTGGATTGTGAGAGAGATGTCTGACTGCCTAGAGAGGTCCCAGATTGGAGAAGGTGCAGGCTGGACTGAGAGACACCTCCACCCACCCAACTCTCCCCCTGCACAAATTTTGTGTATCGGACCTCTAGTCAATAACATAATTAAAAAGCAGCTTAGGGTCATGGGTCTTTCCTCACAGAAAAATGTCTCGGATCCTGGAGGCATAGCCCCTTTTATCTATTTCTTTTGTTCTTCCAGTCTTGAATGTTTTAGTTTAGTACCCGAATCTTCAGATTTCTCACTAGAAATCTAAGAAAACCTTCTGCTGGCAGGCTGACCCCAGCCAGTACCCTGTTGTCACATGGCCTTGCACCAGAAACAGGCGGGTATTCTAGGTGCCTGTTGCGTCGAGGCTGCAGCTGACAGAGCGAGAGAAGACGTCCCAGAAAGAGCCTTCACTGAAAGGTTGTGTTCTTGTTCTCACTTAACTCTTATTAGGGTCCCAACCTTGACACTACTGCTATCTGGGTCGGGTATCTGTGGAGGGTGATCCTGGCCACTGCAGGAGGTGCTGAGCAGCATCCTTCCTCCACCTACTCCATGCCAGGAGCACCCGAAATCATGACAATCTCAGATGTCCCTAGACTTCACTCAGTGTCCCCTTGGGGCAGGATTGCCCCAGTTGAGACCCACTGACTTCCTCTGTTGTTATTTATTCGTATTTTATAAATAAACTTGTGTGTGCTGATAGGGTATGCAGTACCTTTCTGTTGTTAACTGGCAACTGGAGAATAAATGTTTTTGATGTCAAACAAAACATTTTCTTTCACTGGTGTCATAGATGGGATAGTGGAGTCCTTGGGAATGGTAAGTGGATTTCATCCCTTTTGGAAGCTGTCAGCAAACTTGGGCATCAGCACAGTGTTCTTCCCTCATTGGCCCTGAGCAGGATGAGGGTTCAGCCTCTTTAAAGTTCATGGCTGATGTTCTGAAAACAGGTTGGGTCATGCCAGCATGGCTTAGTGGTTGAGCGTTGACCTCTGAACCAGGAGGTCACCATTTGATTCCCAGTCAGAGCATATGCTCGGTTGTGGGCTTGATCCCCCCTGTGAGACTTGCAGGAGGCAGCGGATCAATGATTCTCTCTCATCATTGTTTTTATCTCTCTTCTCTTCTCCCTTCCTCTCTGAAATCAATAAAAATAAAAAAAATTTAAAAATAGGGTGGATTAGTTTCTTTTCCCAAAGCTGTTAGGTGGCCTGCTGGGCACCCTGAAAGGGGGCTTGAGGCTTGCAGGTGGTTAACCACCCAGGACTGGAGAGACTAGTCCCAGTTGGCCCTGTGGGGTCCAGAAGGGTGCCTAATGCTCAGGAGGCCCTTGGCCCAACCCAGGGGTCGCCCCTAACCAGGAAGGTGAAGGGGCCAAGAGTGGATTTCTGAGCCCAAGCAAGCCCAGCACAGTGCCCTGACACTAAACTCTTTGTGCTGATTCTTAGTGTCCCTTTGTGAAGAAAGGCAGGAAGGGCGGGGGCAGGAGAGCTGCCATCAGCTCATAGTCGAGGCCTGGTGGTCTGTTGCCTATTAGATGTACTCCCAGGAAATAGCTGTGCCTTTTCTCAAAGGCAACCTTCTGACAATTCCCATTTAGAATTGTCACCCTCCCCTCTGCCTCTGGGCTTCTTCTTACTCAGCCCTTCTTTATTTTATATCCTTAGTACTTACAACTGGTTACCTTCCCAGTTTTCCTATCTCTGTGGGGGGACCCCCTGAAACCCAGCTCTGAGGTGGAACCACATCTTAAAGGTATTTATCATTTGTCCTCTTCCATGGAATGTAAGGCCCTCATGGATCTTTGTTTTCCCATGTTTCCCCTCCCAGCAACTAGAACTGTAATTACTCCCTAGTAGGTGTTAATGAAGGAGATTCCTAGAACATGTGTCTGGCATAGCCTTGCTCTGTTCCAAAGCTAGAGGGTGAAATGGCCCTGCCCTCCAGTGATAAAGGTTTTAAAAGGACTTCAAATGCAGCTGGTGGTACCCATGTTTCTGGCACCAGATCATTTGGGTGCTTGATAAAGTTACAGATGGTTCCTGGTGCCCTTGTGGGACAGTCCCAGGTGTGCTTCCCAGGTCAGTGGCTGCTGGTCTCCCAGGAGTGGGCAGTGGGTCTCTGATCGTTCCCCCATCCTGAGTGGATGTGTCTGGAGGCACCGCTGACTTCCTCCTTGGTCTCACAGATCATTCCCCCGAAGGAGTGGAAGCCACGGCAGACGTATGATGACATCGATGACGTGGTCATCCCAGCTCCCATCCAGCAGGTGGTGACGGGCCAGTCAGGCCTCTTCACACAGTACAACATCCAGAAGAAGGCTATGACGGTCGGGGAGTACCGCCGCCTGGCCAACAGCGAGAAGTATGCAGCCTGGACCCTGGCGGGTGTAGGGCGGAACCCTGAAACCCTAGCTCCGAGGTGGAGCCACACCTTAAAGGCCTCCACCCCCCTGGTCTGCAAAGCCCATTCCACCGGGGTACCTGGAGGTGCAGAGATTGTAGGACACATGCAGCCCCCTACAAAGCGCATGCTATCTGCTCTGGGTGCACTGAGTGGATCTTGACATCTGATGCTCAGAGACCTCTCCTGTTCAAAGAGGGCGAAATCCAAACCCTCACCAAATCATGGCCACCTGTCCACCTCACCCTACCTTTAGTACCCACTACTGAGGGCTGCCCCTTGGGGTTCAACCTGTTCCCTGTCCCTGGAATGGATCCCCTATACCCTCCCATATTGTCTCAGTTCTAATGGTGCCTCCTCAGAGAGGGGCTCTCAGTATGCATTCCTGCATGCTGTTTCCTTTAACATGGTACACACAGGGGCAAACTTATGCACATTCTGTGTGCTCATGGGTGCACTCGTGGGCATTCCCAGTGCATATATGGTGCACTCACGAGCATAACTGTTTTCTCCTTCCTGTTCTCTGTTACTCCCAGATTCCTGGCTTTTTAAAATTGTTTGTGGCCCTAACCAGTTTGGCTCAGTGGATAGAGCGTCGGCCTGTGGACTGAAGGGTCCCAGGTTCGATTCCGGTCAAGGGCATGTACCTTGGTTGCATGTACCAAGTGGGGATGTACAGGAGGCAGCTGATCGATGTTTCTCTCT
This sequence comes from Lasiurus cinereus, assembly GCA_011751065.1. NCBI lineage: Eukaryota > Metazoa > Chordata > Mammalia > Chiroptera > Vespertilionidae > Lasiurus > Lasiurus cinereus. Next base: position 8,905,929 of record JAAGEH010000343.1, on the reverse strand, counting down.
CATCGATGTTTCTAACTCTCTTTCCCCTTCCCCTCTCTGTAAAAAAATCAATAAAATATATATTAAAAAATAAGTAAATAAAATTGTTTGTGCATTTCCAACATACCTTTGCTCTCCAACGTAAGTGTACTGTGAAGGCAGGGTATTGTCTGCCTACTCATGCAATGACCCTGGCGCCCAGGACAGTGCCTGGCCCATAATCATTGCTCATAGTATGTGCTGAGCAGCAGGATGATAACTGCCAGAGCCTGTGCCCATCCAACTGCTCCAGCTGCCCCTGGTGTGCGTTGTGACTCGTATAGCACAGGCCCAGCTAAGCTGTCAAGATGGGATAAGTGGGCATTATTCCAGGCAGGGCCACCTGCCCATCCTATACATACCCCTTGGGATAAATGCTGTCCCAGCAGCAATGGGACCACATTTGTGTTTTCTGGGACTGTGCCCTGTGGTGGGGACAGTGGGTGGTCTGGGCAGAGCCTCTCCCTTGGTGTATCTGGCAGATGCCTTGGGCCTGGTTCATCTGTGAGATCAGATGCATGCTTTGAGACTCCCTTTTCAGTGTGCTGTTTGCTTACAGATACTGCACTCCTCGGCACCAGGACTTTGACGACCTAGAACGCAAGTACTGGAAGAACCTCACCTTCGTCTCTCCCATTTACGGCGCCGACATCAGCGGCTCCTTGTATGATGATGTAAGTTCTGGAGACCAAGAGATTCTTGGGAAAATGAGGACTCAGTTTCCATGGTGGAGGTGAAGGAATATGAATGGAAATAGAATTGAAAATGGAAGTTAAAATGACAGAAGCTTAGCTGGGCTTTCTGTTTGGGCTCCAGTTACAACTACATGCCTAGTCTTAGAATGAATGAAGAAGGGGTCTTGTGGTTTTCTGACTTGCAAAATTTTTCCTACTGAGATGCAGAGTTCTGATGGCTCTGGTCTTACACCATCAGAATCCTGGGAGCCTCAAGTTCTCAGCTTTGCTGGGCTGGAGGGCTTTGGGGACATCCAGGCAACAAAGAGGGGCCAGGCCTTGGCCTGTCCAAGGACTTAGACCAGATGCTGGTGACTGTGACCAAAGGCCCAGGGAGGTGCTGGTGTTAAGCAGAGGGAGGGTGAGTGGGACCCTTAATTTTTAGGGGATAGTTTATTTAATATTTATGTGACCTCAGAAAACCCTGAGGTTAATTTCAAGTTACTTGAACCTAGCTCTCCCCTGGGGGTGTTCTGTATGGGATACCCTGGGCTAAAATATGGCCTTTTCTGCTCCCCGGGTGATCTTCTTGGTCCCCATCTGTTCCCCTCACTCCATATTGTCACCCTGAAGGTCATCTCTTACCGGGATAGTCTCATTCACTCAGCCCATGTTCACCATGAGAACAGCTGGTGGGTGCCACTTGCGTTCTGGTCTTGGGTGGGACTGGAGTTGTGTGGGAATAGCACCCCCTCCTGGGAAGAGTGGGGATCCTCCTGAATGCTTAGAGAGGAGCCCTATTAGAACAGGTGAGGCTTGTGACTCCCAAAAGGTATTGGAAAAATCAGAACTGCTGCGAGGTCCCCACATGAATTGTTGGCCAGCATTTCTTTTTGCCCAGAGTGGTTGCTCCACGTTGCATTCCACCAGCATTAAGCGAGAGTTCCTATTGCTCCACATCCTAGTCAGCATTTAGTGGTGTCAGTGTTCCGAACTTTGGCCATTCTGATAGGTGTTTAGTGGTAGCTCATTGTGGTTTTAATTTGCATTTCCTTGGTGACATATGATGTGAAACATCTTTTAATGTGCTTATTTGTTATCAGTGTATCTTACGTGGTGAGGTTCAGGTCTTTGACTAATTTTTTTAAGTGGATTGTTTATTATTGAGTTTCAAGATTTTTTGCAAATATTTTCTTCTAATCTGGGGCTTGTCTTATCATTCTCTTAAAAACTCTGCATTGTTTTTAAATAAAAATTCAAAAGTTAAAAAAAAAATTAGAGTCCTAGCTGGTTCGGCTCAGTGGAGAGAGCATCGGACTGCGGACTGAAGGGTCCTAGGTTCGATTCCAGTCAAGGGCACATGCCTGGGTTGCAGGCTCGATCCCCAGTAGGGGATGTGCAGGAGGCAGCCGATCAATGATTCTCTCTCATTGATGTTTCTACCTCTCTCTCCCTTCTTTAAAATCAATAAAAATATATATAAAAAAAATTAGAACCTTGTCCAGGGAGAACGCCTGGGTTTGCTCATGTGTTCTGCCTGCAATTGGTCGTAATGATGGCCCCATGAAGGACCCTGCTGCCCAGTGAGGCTTGGGGCCAGTGCTGAGATCATGAGCAACACCTGCAGGCTATCAGGAGGCTCCCTGTGGCCAGGGCTATCAGGAAGGGTGGGCCAGGGTTGGAGCTCTGGTAGCTCAACACCTGCCATAGGTTCCTGAAGAGGCTTTGGGGCCCTGTGTTCTCTGTGTCTGATCTAGTGCAGCAGTCTCCTTTACAGATGTGGTAACTTAGGCTCAAGCAGAGAGATAACTTGCCCTGGCCACACAATGAGTTGTTGCCTGATTTAGACTACATCCCAGGTACCCCTACTGTGGCCACATTGTGGATGTGTAGGCTGGATAGTGAGGTGAATTGGACAAAGCTTTAGGGAGGAGACCTCTTTTTAATGTGCCCTGACCGTGGGAAGCTTCTATTCAAGGTGACCTTGGGCTTTTCTTTCTTATACTGAGGGGTCTGGTCACTGTCTCCTCCCCACCCCCCATATTCTGGGCTTCTGCCAGGACTCACCTTACAAAGACCAGCCACTGGTCTCGCCAAATCAAGGGCCTGTAATGTGGTCAAGAGTGGGTGGTACAGGGTGGATTGGGGCAGAAAGAAGGCTGATGCTCACTCACATCTCAACAGGCTTAAAGAGTTCTCTAAGGAAAGGAAGTTGATTAAAGTATATTTTGTGAGCTCCTATAACAGGATGCAGTTTTCCTGCTTATGGCATTAGGAGTAGATGGGACTGGTAGATGAGGATTCCAGCCTTGCTTGCTTGGTTCTGAGAACCATCTCCATCTCCTCCATGTGGAGGTTCCAGAAGGGCCGTCTGGCACCTTCGTTGGTCTAGCCCCACTTGGCAATTGTCTTCCTCCTTCTGTGTCATTGACTTTGAGGAATACTAGTTACTCATGACCAAACTGAGGTCTTTACTGCTGAGATTAACACATACCTCAATGTGGAGTCTAGAGAAAGCTCTGCCCGACTGCATGGCGCAGGGCAGTCAGTCGGCGTCTGCAGGGTATGAACAGCCCAGGATGCATTTTGGACACAGGGGTGGGCGACGCTCTGAAGTGGGCAGATTTGGAGCTGACAACAGGGCTCTTGGGCCCTCATGGGGGTTACACTGCAGCAGGCAACTCAGAGGGAAGGATACTTCCTGTCCTCCCACTAATGTCTGGGGCTGACAGGGCCTGGTTGCCCCAAGGATGGCTGGCCCACTGACTGTGTGCCTGCTGCCTTATAGGACGTGGCCCAGTGGAACATCGGGAACCTTCGGACCATTCTGGACATGGTGGAACGTGAGTGCGGCACCATCATCGAGGGTGTCAACACCCCCTACCTGTACTTTGGCATGTGGAAGACCACCTTCGCCTGGCACACGGAGGACATGGATCTGTACAGCATCAACTACCTGCACTTTGGGGAGCCCAAGTCATGGTGAGTGTCCAGCCAGCAGCCTGACTTGCTTCACGGAGCAGAGAGTCTCTGCTGCCAGCAGGGCAAAGGGTGGGGGAGGGCAGGTGGATAGGCTCTTCTGGGTCAGGCAGGCATGGGTGCTTCTAGGAGGCTCTCTGTGGCCAGGGCTATCAGGAAGTTTGGGGATGAGGTATACATACCCCTCAGATATGAGCTTCCTGATTTGTGGAGTTTGGGGTTTGGGCCTAAAGAGCTTCCCACTGAGCAGTGGCTGGTTCTGGGCTCCCTCAGCACCTCCCCAGGCCAAGTTAGGTGCGTAGCTGTTGTACTTGGGCTCTCCTGGGGTCATAGGCCTGGGGACAGGTTAGCCTTGAATACTGAGCCTCCCATGCCTTCCTCTTGGCCTTCGGTTTGAGGGGTGAGAGAAACAGTAGGCCCCTGCTGCCTGGGGTCCCCACTAATTTGCAGGTGCTGAGCAGGGTTGGGTGAGCTGTCCAGAAAGCCATTCTGTGAGTGCTAGGCTCCGCAGCCTGGAGCATATGTCCAGTGTGTTCTGTGTTCTGGAATTTCTGAGCTAACACTCATCTCACATCCAGCTTCTGCTGGCAGGCAAGGACACATCTGCCTTCTGTTTGCTCACTGATGTTCCAGCAGAGACTTCTGAGCTGGGGCTTTGCACCTCCCTGCCTCTGTTGTCTCAATAATCAGTGAAGCTCAGAGGAGTGGCAGGGGAGGCCCGGGAGCAGATTGTGGCACTCAAAACCTCAGCCAATCTAGCTAGGGGGATTGGGGGATGGGGGCAGGGGGATACAGCACAGCTGGGGACACAGGCAGCAGACTCTTGCCATGGCACTCCTTACCTTGACTGAGTCTGTACCCATAGGCACCTCAACCCCTTTAAGTTGTTTGGACCTCCTGGAGCCCTTTGCTGGGTGGGGCAGGAACAGGAGTTCTGAGCAGAGGACTCAGGAGCCAGGAGGAGATTTTGGGTGGGAAGCCAGACCTTTCTCTTCCTTTGGCTACATGACCATGCTCTCCTCACCTCTTTTTTTTTTTTTTTTTAGTTTCTTTATAGATTTAGGTATTACATATTTGTCCTTATTCCCCCTTTACCCCCCACTTCCTATTTTATGCCTCACCACCTCCTTCCCTCCCCCCGTTGTCTGTGTTCATTGATAAGGCTTATATGCATGCATGTAAGTCCTTTAGTTGATCTCTTCAACCAAATCATCCCCCATCATCCCCTACCTTCCCTGAGGTTTGACGTTCTGATTGATGTTTCTCTGACTCTGGATTTATTTTTATTCATCAGTTTATGTTGTTCATTATATTCCAAAAATGAATGAGATCATGTGATATTTATCTTTCTCTGCCTGGCTTATTTTACTTAGCATCTCCATACATGTTGTTGCAAATGATAAGAATTCCTTTTTTACCACAGCATAGTATTCCATTGTGTAGATGTACCAAAGTTTTTTAATCCATTCATCTGCTGATGGGCATTTAAGCTGTTTCCAAATCTTAGCTATATTGAATTGTGCTGCTATGAACATAGAGGTGCATATGTCCTTTCTGATTCGTGTTTCTTGTTTCTTGGGATATATTCCTAGAAGTGGAATCACTTGGTCAAAAGGGAGTTACATTTTTAGTTTTTTTAAAAAAATTAAATCTTTATTATTCAGATTATTACATTTGTTTCTCTTTTTTCCCCTCCATAGCTCCCCTCCACCCAGCTCCCACCCCTCCCTCTACTTCCACCTCCCTCCCGTTGACCTCATCCATAGGTGTATGATTTTTGTCCAGTCTCTTCCTGTATACCCCTCACCCCTTTCCCCCTGAGAATTATCAGTCCACTCCCTTTCTGTGCTCCTGATTCTATTATATTCACCAGTTTACCCTGTTGATCAAACCTTTAATTCCCTTAATTTTTAGATTCACTTGTTGATAGATATGTATTTGTTGTTCATAATTTTTTTATCTTTTACCTTTTTCTTCTTCCTCTTCTAAGAGTACTTTCAGCATTTCATATAATACTGGTTTGGAGTTGATAAACTCCTTTAGCTTTTTCTTCTCTGTGAAGCTCTTTATCTGCCCTTCAATTCTGAATGATAGCTTTGCTGGATAGATTATTCTTGGTTGTAGGTTCTTGCTATTCATCACGTTGACTATTTCTTGCCACTCCCGTCTGGCCTGCATTGTTTCTGTTGAGAAATCAGCTGACAGTCGTATGGGTGCTCCCTTGTAGGTAATGAATTGTTTTTCTCTTGCTGCTTTTAATATTCTCTCTTTGTCTTTTGCTCTTGGTATTTTAATTATGATGTGTCTTGGTGTAGTCTTCTTTGAATTCCTTTTATATGGGGTTCTGTGTGCTTCCTGGACTTGTAAGTCTATTTCTTTTACCAGATATGGAAGTTTTCAGTCATTATTTCTTTAAATAGGTTTTCAGTATCTTGCTCTCTCTCTTCTTCTGGCACCCCCACAATTCTGATGTTGGTATGCTTGAAGCTGTCCCAGAGGCTCCTTACATTATCTTCACATTTTTGGATTCTTTTCTCTTCTAGCTTTTCCAGTTGAGTGTTTTTTGATTCTTTATATTTCAGATTTTTGATTTGATTCTTGCCTTCCTCTAGTCTGCTGTTAGGTCTCTGAATAATATTTTTTATTTCAGTCAGTGTATGTTTAATTTCTAGTTGGTCCTTTTCCATTTCTAGTTGGGTCTTTTGCATCTCTAGTTGGTTCTTTTTCATCTCCTCTTGGGACTTGCTAACTTTATCCAACTTTTCTAGGATATTCTTGAAAAACCTTATAAGTGTGGTTTTGAACTCTATATCCAGTCATTTGTTTTCCTCCATTTCTTTTGTTTGTGATCCCTTCCCTTGTCTCAGCATTTTCACTATGCCAGGAGGACTTCTGTGTTGGATTCAGCCTTATGATACCAGACTTGCAACTGCAGAAGCCTCTCTGTTGAGCTTGGGATGGGTGGAGTCTCAGGGCTTCAGGGACCACCTTGCCTTCCAGTCAGTCCCGCCCTCCATGGCCCCTGAGTCTCACGTGACTGGGTAGTCACTGGAGCGTTCCCTGTGCACACGCGCACTTTCTCTCGCAGTGCCTCTAGGCTGCTGCCCCTCAGACTCCCCTGTGCTCTGGGACCATATGAGTCTGGGTCCCCAGGGTTTCACCCAAAACTGGGGTTTAGTGGAGTTAGAAGTGGCACAGTTGGGAGGGTCTGTCTCCTGTCCACTTGTGAAAGCCAGCAGCACAATCAGCAGTCGGTCCTCTGCGCGCAGTGCCGTGCACGTCACCAGACTTCTGATCTTTTGTGACGCCCCTAAATTTCCGTGTACTTCTCCCTTTTCACAGTCCAAACTCCCCCCGTATGAGTTTTGGCTGGATCTGGGGTTTAGTGTTGTAGGATAAGGGGTTCAATGCCATTGGGAGTCTCCGTTTCCCTCCCGCCAGAGAAAGCCAGCCAGGTTCTCCGGCACCCGCTCTCCACGCGCGAGTCTCTGTACCTCAGCTTTTTGCAGCTCCTCTGGGTCTCTGTGAGCCCCTCTCTTTCCTTCTAGTTGTAGAATTTCCACTCAGCCAGCTTTCCTGTGTTTCTGGATGATGTCTGTTCTGTCTTTTAGTTGTAGTTTTGAAATTGTTGTGCGAGGCAACAGTGTAGGTGTTTATGCCGCCATCTTGGATTCTCCTAGTTTTTTTAAAATATTTTATTTATTTTTTACAGAGAGGAAGGGAGAGGGATAGAGAGTTAGAAACATCGATGAGAAAGAGGCATCGATCAGCTGCCTCCTGCACGCCCCCTACTGGGGATGTGCCCGCAACCAGGATACATGCCCTTGACCGGAATAGAACCTGGGACCTTTCAGTCCACAGGCTGACGCTCTATCCACTGAGCCAAACTGGTTTCGGCCATTTTTAGTTTTTTGAGGAAACTCCATACTGTTCTCCACAGTGGCTGCACCAGTCTGTATTCCTACCAGCAGTACATGAGGGTTCCCTTTTCTTCGCATCCTCGCCAGTACTTGTCATTTGTTGATTTGTTGATAATAGCCATTCTGAGAAGTGTGAGATTGTACCGCATTGTTGTTTTGATTTGCATCTCTCTGACGATTAGTTGATTTTGAGCAGGTTTTCATATGTCACTTGGCCTTCCTTCTGTCTTCTTATGAAAAATGTCTATTTAGATCAGTTGCCCATTTTTTGATTGAGTTGTTTATTTTCTTTTTGTTAAGCTGCATGAGTTCCCTGTAAATGTTGGAGATTAAACCCTTATCATTGATATCATTGGCAAATATCTTCTCCCATGCAGTGGGCTTTCTTGTTGTTTTATTGATGGTCTCCTTTGCTGTGCAAAAGCTTTTTATTTTGATATAGTCCCATTTGTTTATTTTCTCTTTAGTTTCCATTGCCCTAGGAGCAATATCAGTGAAGAAATTGCTTCAGTATATGTCAGAGATTTTTCTGCCTGTGGATTCCTCTAGTATTTTTATGGTTTCCCATCATATGTTTAAGTCCTTGATCCATTTTGAGTTTATTTTTGTGTATGGTGTAAGTTGGTGGTTTCATTTTTTTGCATGTATCTGTCCAATTTCCCCCACACCACTTATTGAAGAGACTGTCTTGACTCCATTGTATGTTCATGCCTACTTTGTCAAATATTAATTGAGCATATTGATTTGGGTCGATTTCTGGGTTCTCTATTCTATTCCATTGATCTATATATATGTTCTTGTGCCAGTATCAGGCAGATTTGAGAACAGTTTGATATCTGGTATTGAAATCCCACCTACTTTATTCTTCTTTCTCACAATTGCTGAAGCTATTGGGGGTCTTTTTTTTTTTTATTCCAGATTAATTTTTGGAAACTTCTTTCTAGGTCTGTGAAATATACCATTGGTATTTTAATGGGGAGTACATTGAATTTATAGATTGCTTTGGGTAGTATGGACATTTTGATGATGTTGATTCTCCCAATCCATGAACATGGTATGTTCTTCCATCTGTTTATGTCTTCCCCTATCTCTTTTTTTCAGTGTTGTGAAGTTTCCCACGGTTTTTTTTTTACCTCCTTAGTTAAGTTTATTCCTAGGTATTTTAATTTTTTGGTGCAATGGTAAATGGGATTGCTTTTTTATTCTCTCTTTCTGTAAGTTCATTATTGGTATATCGAATGAAATGCCATAGATTTGCATTAATTTGCATTAATTTTGTATCCTGCTACTTGCCGAATTCATTTATTAAGTCTTACAATTTTTTGATGGAGTCTTTAGGGTTTTCTATGTACAGTATCATGTCATCTGTGAATAAGGACAGTTTACTTCTTCTATTTCAATTTGGATGCCTTTTATTTCTTCTTGTCTAATCGCAATGGCTAGTACTTCCAGCACTATGCTGAACAGGAGTAGTGAGAGTGGCCATCCCTGTCTTGTTCCTGTTCTTAGGGGAAATGGTTTTAGTTTTTGCCTATTGAATATGATGTTAACTGTGTGTTTGTCATATATGGCTTTTATTATGTTGAGGTATGATCCTTCTATTTCCACCTTACTGAGAGTTTTTGTCAAGAAAGGGTGTTGGATTTTGTCACATGCTTTTTCTGCATCAATTAATATGACTGTGATTATCTTTCAATTTGTTTATGTGATGTATCACATTTATTGATTTGCAAATATTGTACCATCTTTGCATCCCCGGGACAAATCCTACTTGGTCGTGGTATATGATCTTTCTGATGTACTGCTGGATCCGATTTGCTAGAATTTTGGTGAGGATTTTGGCATCTATGTTCATGAGGGATATTGGTCTATAATTCTCTTTAATTGTGTTATCTCTGTCTGGTTTTGGTATTAGGGTGATGCTGGCTTCATAGAAAGAGCTTGGAAATGTTCCTTCTTCTTGAATTTTTTGGAATAGTCTGAGGAGGATAGGTTTTAGTTCCTCCTTGAATGTTTAGTAAAACTCCTCTGAAGCCATCTGGCCACGGGCTTTTTTTTTTTTTTTTTTTTTTTTTTGCTGGAAGCTTTAGATGACTGCTTCAGTTTCTTCCATAGTTATCAGCCAATTGAGATTTTTAGAATCTTCCTGAGTAAGATTTGGAAAGTTGTATTTTTCTAGGAATGTGTCCATTTCCTTCAGGTTGTCTAGTTTGTTATAACAGAGTTGTTCATAGTATTTTTTAATAATCTTTTGTATTTCTGTGGGGTCTGTTGTTATTTCTGCTCTTTCATTTCTGATTTTGTTTATTTGGGTCCTCTCTCTTTACCTCTTGGTGAGCCTGACTAGCTAGTTCATCAATCTTGTTTATCCTTTCAAAGAACCAGCTCTTGGTTTCATTGATATTTTGTATTGTTTTTTGTTTTGTTTTTGTTTTTGGTCTCTATGTCATTTATTTCTGCTCTGTTCTTTATTATTTTCTTCCTTCTGCTCACTGTGGGCTTTTCTTGTTGCTCTCTTTCTAATTCTTTAAGTTGTTGAGTTAGATGATTTATTACTCTTTTTTCTTGTTTTTTGAGATAAGCCTGTAGAGCTATGAACTTCCCTCTCAGAACTGCTTTCCTTGTATCCCATAGCATTTGCATTGTTGTGTTTTTATTGTCATTAGTCTCCAGGATGTTTTTAATTTCTTCTTTGATCTCATTGATAACCCAATCATTGTTTAATAGCATGTTACTCAGTTTCCAAGTGTTTGAATTTTTTGGAATGTTTTTATTGTAGTTTATTTCTGATATTATGCCATTGTGATCTGAGAAAATGCTTGGTATGATTTCAATCTTTTTGAATTTGGGGAGACTGTGACCCAATATGTGGTCTATTTTTTAAAATGTCCCATGTGCACTTGAGAAGAACGTATATGCTGTGGCTTTGGGATGAAATGCTCTCAAGATGTCAATTAAGTCCATCTGATCTAGTGAGTCATTTAGAATTGCTGTTTCTTTGCTGATTTTTTTGTCAGATTTATCCAGTGATGTCAGTGATGTATTAAAGTCCCCTACTATGATTGTATTGTTGTCAATCTCTCCCTTGATATCTTCCAGGAGGTTTTTTTTTTTTATGTATTTGGCTGTTCCTGCATTGGGTGCATACCTGTTTATTAGAGTTGTGTCCTCTTGTTGTATCGATCCCTTTATTATTATGAAGTGGCCTTCCTTATCTCTTGTGATGGCCTTTACTTTGAGGTCTGTTTTGTCAGATATAAGTACTGCTACCCCAGCTTTCTTTTCATTTCCATTTGCCTGAAAGATGTTTTTCCATCCCTTCACTTTCAGTCTGTATGAGTCTCTTTCTGAGGTGGGTATCTTGTAGACAGCATATATATGGGTCATGTTTTTTTATCCATTCAGCCACTTGGTATCTTTTGATTGGAGCATTTAGTCCATTTATGTTTAAAGTTATTATTGAAAGGTACTTATTTGTAGCCATTTTTATTTTTTTGTGTCTGTGTTCCCTCTTACCTTTTTATTTCTTCTTTTTACACTAGTCCCTTTAGCATTTCTTGCATTGCTGGCTTGGTAGTGATAAACTCCTTAGTGGTTCTTTTTTTTTGGGTCTGTGAAGCTCCTTATTTCCCCTTCAATTTTGAATGATTACCTTGTTGTATAGAATATTCTTGGATTCAGCCCCTTGGTTTGCATCACTTTGTAAATTTCCTTCCATTCTTTTCTGGCCTGTTGTGTTTCTGTTGAGAAATCATTTGGTAATCTAATGGGAGCTCCCTTGTATGTAACTTTATATCTCTCTCTTGCAGCCTTTAAGATACTCTCTTTGTCCTGAATATTTGCCATCGTAATTATGATGTGTCTTGGTGTGGGTCTTTTTGGGTTCATCCTGTTTGGGACTCTGTGCTTGTGTGACCTTTTTTCTTTGCCACATCAGGAAAGTTTTCTGACATTATTTCTTCAAATAGATCTTCTAACCCTTGTTCCTGTTGTCTTGGCACTCCTATTATTCGTATGTTGCTTCGTTTTATGTTGTCCCATAGCTCCCTTAGACTCTCCTCCTGTCTTTTAATTTTTTTCTCCAGTTGCAATTCAGTTTGGCTGTGTTTTGCTTCCCTGTCTTCTAATTTGCTAATTTGGTCCTCCGCTTCTCCTAGTCTACTGTTGAAACTTTCCATGATGTTTTTTATTGCAGCTGTATCACTCTTCATTTCTTCTTGATTCTTACATAAGTTGTTGATTTTTTTATCCATTTCTTCTTGATTCTTACATAAAGTGTTGATCTTTTCTTCCATCCGGTTTATGAACTCTGTGACCCTTATTCTGAATTCTTTTTCTGACATATTGCATGCCTCTGATTCACTTAGCTGCTTTTCTGGCGATTCCTCCTTTTCTTACCATTGAGGGTATCTTTATCTACCCATTTTTGGTCTCACTGACTGATCTAGATGTTGAACTGTGCAGGGGCTGCTCCTTGGATGGCAGTGGCTTCTCTAGCTGTGGTTGTTACTCAGGTGGTCACAGTAGCAGCTGCTTCTTAGTTGTCAGTGGCTCCTCTGGTGGGTGATGTTCGCAGCAGTGATGCCTCCTCTGGCTGGTGGGGGAGGCTGCTCGTATAGCTGCTGTTCCTTGGATAGGGGTGGGCTGATTATGAGGTTGCAGCTCCTCAGATGGGGATGGGTTGCTCATGTCTGCTGCTCCTTGGACTGGGGCCGGCTACTCACGTGGCTGCTGCTCCTCGGACAGGGATGGGCTGCTCGCATGGCTGCTGTTCTTTAGATGGGGTATGGCTGTGTGCTGCTGCTGTTCCTCAGATGGAATGAGCCACTCATGATGCCACCGCTCCTTGGGCAGGGGCAAGTTGTTTGCAGAGCTGCTTGTACAGGTGCGGGTTGCTCATGCAGCTGTTTCTCCCCAGACGGGGGGGGGGGCGCGGGGGGGCAGGTTGCTCATGTGGCTGCTGCTCCTCGCAGGGAAGTGAGCTTCTTGTACTGTTGATGCTCCTTGGACAGGGATGGGGCATTCACCTGGCTCCTTCTCGTCTGACAGGTGCACGCTGCGTGTGGGTGCTGCTCTTTGGATCAGTGTGGACTGCATGGGGCTGCTGTTCCTTGGACCTGGGCAGTATGCTTATGTGGCTGTTGCTCCTCAGTTGAGGGGGAGGGACTGCTTGTGTGGCTTCTGCTCCTCAGAAGAGGGTGGGCTGCTCACACAGCTGCTGCTCCTTGGATATGGGCGGGGTGCTCACACAGCTGCTGCTCCTTGGTTTTGGGCAGATGGCTCATGCATCTGTTGCTTCTCAGAAGGGGGTGAGCTGCTCACATAAGTGCTGCTCTCGGATGGAGGCAAGTGGCTTACATAACTGCTGCTCCTCGGATGGAGGCAGGTGGTTCATGTGGCTGCTGCCCCTCGAAAAGGGGCGGTCTACTCACACAGCTGCTGTTCCTCAGACAGGGGCGGGCTGCCTGCACAGCTGCTGCTCCTTGGAAGGGAGCTGGCTGCTCTTCGGAGAGGTGCAGGATGTGGGCTGTGCACAGCTGAGGGGGGCCAGCTGTGTGGGGCTGCTGCTCCTCAGTAGTGGGTGGCCTGCTGAAGCGGCTGCTGCTCCTCCTCGGATGGGGCAAGCTGCTCATGTGTTTGCTGCTCCTCAGATGGGGGAATGGCTGCTCACATAGCTGCTGTTCCTTGGACAGGGACAGGCCACATGAAGCTGCTGCTCTTACACCTGTGGCAGGTTGCTCGCAGGGCTGCTGCTCCTTGGACAGAAGCGGGCTGCTCACATGTCTGCTGTTCTCGTGGTTTCAGCGCCCAGATGCGTCTTCTCCACCAATTCAAGTTGAATTCCACTCGTTTCTGCTGCTCACTCTATTTGCTCCGGGACAAGGCTCAGGACACGTCTGTCTGTTCTGCCTCCATTTTGTCTCCCCAGCAGCTGGGCTCTCAAGAAACTTGGCAGCAAGCAGTAGGAAAATTGTGGCTCCTCAATAGTATGTGCCTCAGATTTCTCACAAAGAATGTTGAACATCCATTCAAGGTCCGCCCTCAGTTTCCCAGCTGCAGAGCTTGGAATCCACTGAATTGGGTCTCCACATTGCACCCATAGTTACATGAATGAGTTGCGAAACTTGAGCCTCCAGGTGGAGCCTGGACACAGGTGGAGTGGTAATGACCAGGAGAACGCCCAGATGGCAGACGCTACGAGGCAACCCTTAAGCGAAAGAGACACAGGCACTGCCTGAGGCTTTGGTGCAGGGAAAGAGGTGTGGACTCAGGATGCTTAAGAAGGGGCTGGGGTAGAAGGTATTGTGGGGAGACGTGGAAAAGCAGCAGTTGAGAGTCCTCAAACTGAAAGCCATTTTTCCTCTCCTCACCTCTTATGTGAACAAAGCCATTTCCTCTCAGAAAGGCAGAGAAAGATAGAGAAGCACTGGACACAGACATGGTGGGAGCATATGTATGAGTGTCCAGGGCTACTGTAACAAATGACCACAAGCCCTTAGCACACACATAATTATTCTGTCATGTTCTGGAGGTCAAGAGTCTCACAGGTATGGGCTGGGCTTTTTCTTTTAGAGGCTCCATGGGAATATTTGGCCTTTTCCAGCTTTTTTTTTTCTTTTTATTAATTTTTATTAATTTTTTATTCATATCTCCCCATTGCCCCCCCTCCCTCCCAGGCATACCCCAACCCCCCAGTGTCTGTGATCATTGGTTATGCTTATATGCATGCATACAAGTCCTTTGATTGATCACTTATTTACCTCACCTAACTTTAATCTTTCTGCTGTAATTTCACAGTCTGTTTGATGTTTTATGATTTTTGTCCCCCTGAGAATTATCAGTCTACTCCCTTTCTGTACTCCTGATTCTATTATATTCACCAGTTTATTCTGTTGATCAAATTTTTAAATTCACTTAATTTTTAGATTCACTTGTTGATAGATACGTATTTGTTGTTCATCATTTTTTTATCTTTTACCTTTTTCTTCTTCCTCTTCTAAAAGAGTACCTTTCAGCATTTCATATAATACTGGTTTGGAGTTGATGAACTCCTTTAGCTTTTTCTTCTCTGTGAAGCTCTTTATCTGCCCTTCAATTCTGAATGATAGCTTTGCTGGATAGATTATTCTTGGTTGTAGGTTCTAGCTATTCATCATGTTGACTATTTCTTGCCACTCCCGTCTGGCCTGCATTGTTTCTGTTGAGAAATCAGCTGACAGTCGTATGGGTGCTCCCTTGTAGGTAATGAACTGTTTTTCTCTTGCTGCTTTTATATTCTCTCTTTGTCTTTTGCTCTTGGTATATTTTTTTAAAATATATTTTATTGATTTTTCACAGAGAGGAAGGGAAAGGGACAGAAAGTCAGAAACATTGATGAGAGAGAGACATCGATCAGCCGCCTCCTGCACACCCCACACTGGAGATGTGCCCGCAAGCAAGGTACATGCCCCTGACCGGAATCGAACCCGGGACCTTTCAGTCCGCAGGCTGATACTCTATCACTAAGCCAAATCAGTCTTGGCTGCTCTTGGTATTTTAATTATGATGTGTCTTGGTGTAGTCCTCTTTGGATTCCTTTTATTTGGGGTTCTGTGTGCTTCCTGGACTTGTAAGTCTATTTCTTTTACCAGATGTCGGAAGTTTTCAGTCATTATTTCTTTAAATAGGTTTTCGCTATCTTGCTCTCTCTCTTCTTCTGGCACCCCCACAATTCTGATGTTGGTATGCTTGAAGCTGTCCCAGATAATGCTCCTTACATTATCTTCACATTTTTGGATTCTTTTCTCTTCTTGCTTTTCCAGTTGAATGTTTTCTGATTCTTTATATTTCAAATTTTTGACTTGATTCTTGCCATCTTCTAGTCTGCTGTTAGGACTCTGTATAATATTTTTTATTTCAGTCAGTGTGTCTAATATGTCCTCTTTCATCTCCTCTTGGGTCTCACTAAATTTATCCAACTTTTCTAGCATATTCTTGAAAAACCTTATAAGCGTGGTTTTGAACTCTATATCCAGTTGTTTTTTTCCCTCCATTTTTTTTGTGATCCCTTCCCTTGTCTCGGCATTTTCACTCTGCCGGGGAAACTTCTGTGTTGAATTCAGCCTTATGATAGCAGACTTGCAAAACTGAAGAAGCCTCTGTTGAGCTTGGGAGGGTGGAGTCTCAGGCCTTAAGAAACCGCCTTGCCTTCCAGTCGGCCCCGCCCTCCAAGACCCCTGAGTCTCACGTGACTGGGTAATCGCTGGAGCGGTCCTTGTGCCCGAGCGCCCGCAGTGCCTCTAGACCGCTCCCCTGCGCACCAGGACCACACGAGACTAGGTCCCCAGGTTTTCGCCCAAAACAGGGGCTCAGTGGAGTCAGAAGTGGCACAGTTGGGAGGGTCTGTCTCCCGCCCACTCGCGAAAGCCAGCGGCACAATCAGCAGTCTGTCCTGTGCGCAGTGCCGTGCGCGCCACCAGGTCTTTGATCTTTTGTGACTCCCCTAAATTTCCGTGCACTTCTCCCTTTTCACAGTCCAAACTTCCCCCGCATGAGTTTCCGCTGGATCTGGGGTCTAGTGTCGTAGGATAAGGGGTTCAATGCCTTTGAGAGTCTCTGTCTCCTTCCCGTCAGAGAAAACCAGCCAGGCACTCCGGCACCCGCTCTCTCCACGCGCGCGTCTCCATACCTCAGCTTTTTGCAGCTCCTCTGGGTTTCTGTGAGCCCCTCTCTTTCCCTCTAGTTGTAGAACTTCCACTCAGCCAGCTTTCTTGTGGTTCTGGATGATGTCTGTTCTGTCTTTTAGTTATAGTTTTGAAATTGTTGTGCGAGGCAGCAGTGTAGGTGTTTACCTATGCTGCCATCTTGGATTCCAATTTTCCTTTTCCAGCTTTTATAGGAGCTGTATTCCTGTTTTGTGGCCCCTTATTCCATCTTCACAGCCAATAGTGCAGCCTCTTCCACCTCTGACTCTGGCCCTCCTGCCTCTCGTCCCTTGTCCCCAGAGGTATACAGGGTCATCCTCTTTCCAGGGTCCTCAATCTATCTGAAAAGTCTCTTTTGCCAAATGAGGTAGCATGTCCACAGGTCCCAGGACTAGGCCTGGGATGTCTTTGGGGCCATTATCCTGCCAGCCCTGGGCTTCTGGCCTTTGAACTGTGCTACTCTGCGTGTGTAGGGGATCCTGATACCACTCCAAGGCTTGTTTTTAGCCCACTTCTCTCCTTTGGTTGTGTGCGGTGGCTTGGTTATCGAAGCCTCCAGGCTGGGCGGTATTTACCTTTTAGGGGTAAATTTGGAAGAGATTGGTGAGTTGATGATGCCCTTTTTTTTTTTAAATGTATTTTATTGATTTCTTAGAGAGAGGGATAGAGAGTTGGAAACATCGATGAGAGAGAGACATTGATCAGCTGCCTCCTGCACGCCCCCAACTGGGGACGTGCCCGCAACCAGGATACATGCCCTTGACCGGAATCGAACCTGGGACCTTTGATGATGCCCTTTTTATAAGACCTGAATCTCACACCCACGAGCATGATTCTGAGCAGTTGGACAGAAGTGCTTCCTGGTCAGTGGCACGTTCCAGTGCTGTCCAGGAGGTCCCATTGTCTGTGACTCCACAGCGGGCCCAGTCCAGGCTTGGTGGAGAAGGGGCCACACACTGCCCCAAGTCCACACCTGCAGGCAGGATGGCGGGGCCTGGGAGTGCAGCTTGTGGTGTGAGTAGACCTGCCCCTCTCTGGGGGCTCTGCCTGCTGTCTCCCACTCCCAGCAGTCAACATGCTCTCTCCGTGGGCCATGTAGGCTGAATGCAGACACACAGGCTGCACTTTATGTTTGTGTGTGAATACAAAATTTGTGCATGGGGAGGGTGTCCCTTAGCCCAGTCTGCACCCTCTCCAATCTGGGACCCCTCGACAGATATCTAACCACCCGTTTAGGCCCAACAACCCTCTCACAATCCAGGACTGCTGGCTTCCAACCACTTGCCTGCCTGCCTGGTTGTCCCAAATGCTTCTGCCTGCCAGCCTGACCACCTCCTAACCACTCCCCGCCAGCCTGACCGATGCCTAACTGCTCCCTGGCCAGCCTGATTGCCCCAACTGTCCTCCCCTGCTGGCCTGATCATCCTGGTCAACCCTAATGCCCTCCCCTGCTACTCTGATTGCCTCTAACTGCCCTCCCCTGCTGGCCTGATCATCCACAACTGCCCTCCCTTGCAGGCCTGGTCCCTCCCAATTGCCCTCCCCTGTAGGCCATCTTGTGGCAGCCATCTTGTGTCCACATGGGGGCAGCCATCTTTGACCACATGGGGGAGGCCATCTTGTGATCTTGGAGTGATGGTCAATTTGCATATTACTCTTATTAGATAGGATGTATGTGTGAGTATAAGTGTGTATATGGGAGTCTGTTAGTGTATGCATGTTTATGTGTATGTGTGTGTTTCTATAGTTAAAGTGTTTTTATGTATGTATGTGTATGTGAGTGTGGTGTGTGTGTGTGTGCCAGGCCTGCTCGATGTCCTGGATGATACTTCATGGTGTTGGTCAGTGACTTGGCCACATATCTGACTTGGCCACTGTCTTCTGTCCTCTGTGTCCCAGTTCAGTTGGGTACAGCTTCCCTCAGGGCCACTAGATGGCACCCCTGCCCTTCCCCATGGACCATTATTAGCTACCAGCTCTGAGGTGGAAATTTTCTAGGTTCTTTTTATCCCTTTTAGACTCCACATTTTTAGAACCCACTGGGCCATGATCATCCCAGGGCCCCTTGGGAGCCACAGTAGGAGGAGAGCAAGGACTCTGCTGGGAAGAGGATAGGTAGTAGGAACACTGACTCTCATCTGCTCAGATCTGCAAGGATGCCCTGATTTTAGGGGCATCTGGCTGTCAGAGGGACCTTAAAGGAAGAAAACCCACCTTTTCCTAAGAGAGAGACAGAGAAAGAGAGAGGGAGAGGGAGAGAAGGAGGGAGAGGGAGAAAGAGAGGGAGAAAGAGAGAAAGAGAGAGAGAAAGAAGCAAGCCAATGCTGAGTCCTGGCATGTGGTGGCTAAGGGCAGGTTGAGCTCTCGTAGATGTGACTCTGGGACAAAAGTGTGTTCTGGAGTAACAAGGCCCTGCAGCAAGCAGTGAGGATGCTGAGAAAAGCTGCTGGTCTCAGGGAGATTGGTGGGAGAAATGGCATCAGGGAGCCTGGCAAGGAGGCTGGCTGGTAATGAGAGGGTGAGGGCCACAGAAAAGTGGCTGGGATGGATGGTAGTGGGAAGGTAAGTGGGCTTTGAGGGAGGTGAAGTGTGAGTAGAAAGTCCCCTAGAGTTGTCCATAGGAGGGAACCCAGAGAATGTGAGGGCACCGCAGCCCCTTCCCTGGGGGATGCAGCAGGACAGATACCTGGCTCTGATGCTTGCCTCCTGTCACCAGCACTCGGTGCTCTCTGGCTGCAGTCCTGAGGACGGCCCCTGGTTTGCTTAGGGTGGCCCTTGTGGCCACCTCTCACCTCTCACCTACACCCTTCTCCACAACCCAATTCCTGAGAGCAATGGAGAAGCCATCAGCAGGACTGGCATTGGACACAGTAGCACATCTCTTACAGAAAGAATCTTACAGAAGGCACTTTGACCTTGGTCTTGGTTTCTGGTCCAGAAGGGGGGTGGGATTGCACTCGGGGGTCTCTCACACTGACCAAGTGTGGCCAGTGGGAAGGGACTTCTCAAAGTGTGGCCATGTGAGGTCCCAGCTCCCTGTTCCATGCCTGGTCACCTTAGCCTGGTCATCGTGCTGAGCACCCTTCCAGCTCTCTCTCCTAAGGATCAGGGTGGGGATGTTGGCATCAGTGTCTCCCCATCAGACCATGGACCTGGTGAGAGCAGGGTCCTCGGTCTTCCTTTTGTACCTAGCTCCTAGCAGGGGCCTGGCATAGAGAGGGGCTTTTAGCTATCAGAATACCTAGGTACTTAGACTATAGTAACCCCTCAACCTCTCAGAGTCCCAGTGTGTTGAGGTTTCCATCGTGTGGAGCCAGTGCCATCCTATGGGAGTCAGCCTCCTTGTCTTGCTCTGGGGGGCAGGTGAGGTGCACTCTTGCCCCTGGGCTGAGGGCTAAGGGAGCCATTTGGCAACCCCCTGGGAGGGTGATGCCTTGCTCCCACCCCTCCCCAGAGAGGAGACATTGTCTGGCAGATTATACTCACACGTCTGTCTCCCTAAAATATGTAGTCCACTTGCGTCTACAGTAGCTTAATTGCAACAATTTCAGATTATTTCCGTAGCACTTTTTAAAAAAGTGTCCATGTCCTCAGGTTTATTGCATTTTATGAAGCCTTTCTGGGTGTACTGCTATTTGGTAGTGTGATTTGTGTGTCAAAGTGACGTGAATAGCCTGGTGTCGATAAAAGCATGGAATTTGCTTTGAAAGGCTGGCAGTACGTGGTGCTCTCAGACAGCAAGGCTAAGAATATCTGAAGCACTTGAGTGCTTCAGAATTCCTTTTGAGATGGGGATTTAAAATAGACTGGTACTTATACTCACATGAGGACCATTCTTGCCACTGCTTTACCTTCCTGCTGCCCTGCTGCCCTGTCCATTATTGAGGCCAGGAGGGTGGGTGGGCATCAGTATCAGGAGGAGGCAGGGCTGGCCATGCAGGACAATGCCTGGGGGGTGGGCAGCCCAGTGTCCAGAGGTCGTGACCTATAGAACCTGCTGTCTTAGGCCAGACACGTTCTGTGAAGCCCATGGGTGGTGGTGGTTTAGCCAGAAATGATATTCCCACAGCCTGTCTCAGGGCCACTCTGACTGAGGGCCTCCCCTGGGCCCTCTGCCACCTGGTTCGGCCCCTGTGGGTCTCAGACCTGGTCAGCTACCAAGCCCATCTTTGGAAACCCCTGCTTCGTGTGTGATACACTCACCTTGTGTTGTTTCACACTGTTTCTCAGATGTAGTACTAAACAGTGTTTCTAGCAGTTTTAGCACATGCAAGCACTTGCTACCTCCTGTCCTCCTGCTGCTTCCAAGTGTCCCCAGGAAAGAGTTCTGGGTGGAAACTGGAGAGCACTGGGCTTTGGTCAGCCCTTGTCTTCCTGAGCACTTTGGGACCATCTGGAGTGTGCTGTGTACCCTGAAGAGGAGAGCAGAGTGCCTGCCACCCTATGAAGCACACATTACTGCCAATGTAAGGAGTTAGTCCTCTGGCCTTGCTATGGTTTGGGCCTACCTCCCAGGGTGAGGGAAGGTGCCTTGTGGTGTGTCCTGAGTGCCTGCATGCCAGGCAAGGGCTGGCTAAGGCTTTGGTAGGGCAGGCTTGGGAGATGACAGCCTTCGAGGTTGAAGCTGGCTTGGGCGGTGGGCTCAGTTGCAGGACCCAAGGACCACCATGAAGAATAGAGACTGGCGGCTTCTACCATGTTGGGCAAGGCGGATGAGCTGCAGGACCCCGGTGCTGTAGGCGGCCAAGAGCTGCACATCGGGCACCAGGGCTTCTCATGGGCTGCTGGACTGTGACAGCTGGAATGCACTCAGAGCTGTACAGTTGTGGTTTTTCCTTTCTATGTTTTAAACGCTGTGAGTTGGGGAAAGCCCCTTCTGGGTGACTGAGGCCAGAGCAGATGTGCTTTACCTGAAGGAACATCAACACAGTCTAGCAGGGTCACGTACACCCCCCGGATCCCTATCCCTCTTTGTTTCCCTAGACTCCCTCTGGTTCTACTTGTACTTGGAGAAAGTGGAGATGCCTAGTTCCCTCTGGAAGGGGGTGTGCCCCAGTGGAGGATGCTCTCCTGCCTCTGGGAGTTGGCCCTCAGGGCTGTGACCTTGGCCTTCAGGCCCCAGACTCTGCAGCATCCCATGAGTTCTGTCTCTGGCTTCCCTAGCTCCTCCATCCTTTCCACTTAGGTTTTTCTGAGATACAGTCTTCCAAGTCTCTGGTGTCAGTGTCCCTGGGGGTAGGGGGAACAGGGGAGAGAGGAGAGTCTGATTGTGCTCCCATGAGGGGCATGGAGCCCTCACTTGCTCTGGATGGTCCTGAGGTATGCTGAACGGATCCTTCTGTGCAGGGTTAGTGGAGGGAATGCTGATGAGAGCCTGGGAGTCTGGGGGATTGTCTGATAGCTCTGCCCCTTTGCTGACCTTTCAGAAGCCTGATTGAGGCTCCCAATGGATTGGAGAAATTTTCCATTTGATTCAGCTATACCTAGAGTTTTTCTTTGGCATTTTGCTCAGGGGAATTTCATAGGAGAGGGATTGGGCAGCCTTTACTGCCAAAAATTCCCAGCGGGCACAGCCATCTCGGCTTACGCTTGGTACTCTGGAGGTGTGCATGTACACATGCATGTGAGAGTGTTTATATGTGTGCATGTGTGTACACACACCTGTGTGAACATGTATGTATGTACACGTGTATTACATGCATGTGTGCACGGCACCTTTGTGTGTATAGCAGTCCTGTGTGCATTGAGGTGGTGTGTGTACATGTGCTGTGTGTGCATGCCTGAGTGTTGTTTCATACCCAGCCCTCCTATGCATTTATGCATTAGAGAACATGTACTCCCTCCATGGGCACAAGGAGGAAGTATGCATGCACTGGCTGGCTCCCATGTGACCTGTTCTCTGACTGCAGCCTGGGCATTGATGGGTTTGTTGCCCAGGCAGAGCAAGGTTCTTTTGAGGGACAGCGGTGCTGCTGGGTTGCTCCCTTGCCTCTTGACCTCACCCCTGGGGACCTCTCTGCAGGTCCACCTGAGGCAGCATCAATCTTCTTTCCAGCTGTACCTCCTGCAGCATTGAATAATCCCTCCCTTCTGCCCTTCTTGCCTCCTCCTACCTTCTTTCTACCTTGCTGTCCAAAGCATCCCCCCAGCCTGGCTGTAGGTGGTGCTGGAGGACCACAGTGCCTGGTCCCGACTCTGGAAGGGCCTCTGCTTTGTTGCCAGGGAGCCAGATTGAGGTGGGTGTTGGAACCATGGGAAGCTGGCCAGGCAGCAGCCCCGAAGACTCTTGGTGGAGAGCACTGGTGTCTAGAGAAGGCCTGGTTGGCCATGTGCAACTTCATGGCTTCTGAGACTTCAGGGCAGCAGTCACCAGGGGGTCCCATTCCCTTACTCAGGCACAGCCCTTTCTCCAGCAGCAAGGGTAACTCCTAGCTACCTTGCTCTGGCAAGATCCAGAAAGGCCCCTTGGTGGCAGGGAAGGCTCTGTGCCAAGGTTGGTAGGAGCCTGATAGCTTCACAGATTGGTTTCAGTAACTTAGCTTCCTAACACCACATCCTGTCACCTCACCGGTATAAGATACGAGAGTAGATAGACATTCCCACATTCTTTCCTCACTCACCCTGGGCCAGCCGAACTCCCACTTGGTATCTGAGCACAGAGTTGGTGGGGCTGTGGTGCCTGGAGAGGTCAGATGGATAAGACTCACCAAGATGTCAGCAGGTGGTTTGATTTGTACCTTGTTAACTTGCTGGGGAAACCTAGGTCCTGAGCTAAGGTGACAGAAATACAGCAACAAAGAGTGTTTTAGAGCAGAAACCTCCTGAGAGCAATTGTAAGCATGTTCAGGGAGCTGTGGCTTGCTGGACTCATCCAGGGGATTATGAAGGGAGGAGTGCCTTCTTGGTCACCTTTCCAGTCTCCTCTTTTGACCATGACCATGACCGTGGCCACAATACCAGATCTGGTTGTTCTTTATTCCATTTGTGCCTAACCCACTTAACCACTGCCTCCTTCCAGGACTCCTGTGTATGTGTCAGGGATACCAGCACAACTTTCCTGGATGCGGTTGGGTGGGCGTTGCAGTCTGCACTCTGGCACTGGGGATCACAACGGTGGTGCAGTGCTAGCATGAGTGGTTTAACACCATGGCCAGGAGTGTCTGTGCATGCAGGTGCTTAGGGGAAGGATGGCTGTGTTACCATGGCCCAGAAACCCTCCCAACCCTCTTGGCCATCCCTCAGCCTTGCTCTTGCCAGACAGACTATTGCCCTGATGCCCCAGACCTGGTTTTCTGCTTGTCAGGATTTGTGTAGTAAATTTAAAGCTGGTTTTGGTGTTCGAAAAATTAACTTCTGATGCTAGAGAAACCTTCGAGTCTCATGCTGGGCAATCAAGTGCTATCGGACTATGAGACTAGGATTGTGTTGCTCATCCCCATGGTGGGTTTGGCAACGGGCGGTTTCAGAGCATGTTGTACAACATGGCACCACGCAGTTTTAATCACAGATCTTTCCATTCACCTGACTTGTTTCTCTCACCAGCCTTCCCCGCACTAAATTCTTAACAGCCTGGCTGAGCCTAGCTGCGGATCACATGAGAACACGTGCCTGTGCCTTTCAGGCAGAGCAGGACACCCAGGAAACCCAGTGCGTTTAGGGGCGCTCACCCAGAGGTTTCCACCCTTCAATGCCATCTGTTTTCATGGGTTGGTTCCTCGAGTGTTGTGTGGCTGCACACTGGCAGGGACAGACAAGGTTGGTGTTTGTTCAGGGAATGCAAAGTGATTTTAGCAACCAGTTAAGCAGAGGAAGGTCAACCTTTTGCTAAGGAAAAATCTCACCATGTGCTCTCATCCAGAGCCAGAAAGACTAGGGCAGGAGGTCTGATATTTCTGACCAGCTGTTGCTGTACTGTGAGCCCGGACAGCTTAGATGTCACTGCAGCCGATGGAATTAGGAAATTGGCTTTTTGTTCAGGGGTGGAAGACCCCAGGACGGACTGGGGCCAGGAGTTCAGAATGTAAAAACTATGAAGTTGTTTCTTGTTCCTTAGTCTTTTGTTACAAGCTTGTCTATTTGTCACTGTTTTAGTAGCATACTCTCTCTTTTATTTATTTATTTTATATATAGAAACATCGATGAGAGAGAGACATCGAACAGCCGCCTCCTGCACGTCCTCTACGGGGGATGTGCCCACAACCAGGATATATGCTCTTGACCGGAATCGAACCCGGGACCCTTCAGTCCCCAGGCTGACGCTTTATCCACTGAGCCAAACCGATTTTTGGATCTCTTTTTTTTAAAGACTATTTTTTTTGAATTGTTTTAGATTTATGGAAAAGCTGAGAATGATAGTACAGAGATTTCCCATGTGCCTCACACCTGGCTTCCTTATTATCTTTTATTAGCCTGGTATTTTGTCACAATTAATGAACTCACACTGATACATTCTTGCTAACTACAATCCATACTATATTCAGATTTTCTCCGTTTTCCCTACTGTTCTTACTCTGTCCCAGGACCTAGTACAGGATCCCAAGTGACATTTGGTTGTCACATCTCCATAGGTCCCTCTGGGCTGTTACAGTTTATCAGACTTTCCTTGTTTCTGGTGACCTTGACAGTTTTGAAAAGGGATTTTGTGGAAAGTCCCTGAATTAGGGTTTGTCTGGTGTTTTTCTCAGGGTTATACCAGGATTTTGGGTTCTTGGAAGGAGGCCTCACAGTGAAGGGCTCTTCCATCCCATCATATTCAAGGTCATGTGTCACCATGAGTTGTCATGGTTGACGTTGACCTGGCTGAGTTTATTGGTCACTCACTTCCCCTTGCTATGCTGCCCTCTTTGAAGTGTTTGTGTGTGTTGTGTGTGTGTTTTAAATCCCAAAACTTCCAATATCAGAATTAGGAAGAGAATAATTAGCAGAACAGCCCCATGCCTAATACCCAGATTGGACAAGATCTGAGCCTTCTGGCATACTTCTGTCATATATTTTTCACTTCTTTCCTTTCTCCTTTTCTCAAGTTGGGGTAGTTTCAGTATTTATGTTGCTTCATAATACATCTACCCAGAGTTCTGGCTTGCATTGGTTAGTTCACACTTCTGTAGATCAGAACCAAGTCACAGGTCAGGTGGGTCCTCAGTTCAGGGGCTCAGAAGCTGAAGTCGAGGTGTCGGCGGGTCCTTTTCTGGGAGCCCTTTGGAAGGTTATTGGCAGAGTGAGGTTCTTGTGTTCTTACTGGCTGTCAGTCTCGAGTGCTATCTGCACCTAGAGGCTCCTCTTAGGTGTCCCCCTACATCTCCAGGGAATCCTCGGGGATCCCCTCACACTTGGTACCTCAGACTTGAGGACGAGCCCCACCCCTTTTAAGAGCTCACTTGCTTAGAGGAGGCCCACCAAGGTAAGCTCTCCAATTTTAAGGTTTACTGATTTGGGGACCTTAATTTTAACAGCAATACATTCTCATGGAAGCACTGGGAGAAATGTTTCAATAACTGAAAACAGATGTGTAAGCCCTAGGGGCCAGAAGTATTTGGAACATCTGAGAAGTGTGCTTGCCATAGTGTGTTCCCTTTATTATTATTATTATTTTTAATTCTCACCCGAGGATATTTTTTCCATTGATTTCTAGAGTGAGTGGAAGGGAGGGAAGAGGGGGAGAAAGAGACAGAGAGAGAGAAACATCGATGGGAGAAACACAGCAACTGGTTGCTTCCCGAGTGTGCCCCTACAAAGGCTGGGGAACCTGTACCCAAGGTACATGCCCTTGACCAGGAATCAAATCCATGACTCTTTGGACCTCAGGCTGACACTCTAACCATTGAGCAACCAGCCAGGACTATAACTATAAAAAATTATTTTTATTCATTTCAGAGAGGAAGGGAGGGAGAGATAGAAACATCAATGATGAAAGAGAATCATTGGTCAGCTGCCTCCTGCATGCCTCCTACTGGGGATTGAGCCCACAACCTGGATATGTGCCCTTGATCAAAATCGAACCCAGGACTCTTCAGTCCACAGGCTAATGCTCTATCCACTAAGCCAAACCAGCTAGGGCTATAATATATATATATATATTAATCACAAAACACAACATAGTATGGAAAGTATACAAAATATGTATGTATCAAATATATATATATATATGTACTTATATACAGTTAACCAAATGGCTCTATAGCTAACTCCTGGGTAACCTTCATGATGTCAGAAAAAGCACCTCTCCCTGGTGCCTCTGGTGCCCCTTTGTGGGAAGCTCCCTCCCCATCCAGAACTGATGACCACTCCTGCCTTTGATGGCGCTTCTCTGTGTCATTTTTCTGCTTGTGTCTGTGTCCCTGGGCAATTGAGTGTTGGCCAGATTTGAACTCCATAAATGGACTTATTTGTATCTTGCATTTATTCCTGTTAGATCTGGCGATAATTTATTCATTTTCATAGCTGTAGAATTTTCCATTGTGTGATTTTTCCTCCATCTGTTAATTGTTCACTGTTGATGGACATTTGGGTTGTTTCCAGTTTGCGGCTGTTGCAAACAGTGAGTCATCTTTTACCTGCCACTGTGTAAGAAGTCCATTAGTAGACATGACGATGAGATGAGAAATAACTAGTGCTTCTTGTGATGATGCTTCCTTTGTGCTAGGCGATGCTTGGAGTGACTTGTACTTGTCTGCAGCCCCATGCCAGCCTCCATCACAGATTAGGCGTAGACATTGGCTTAGAAGTGGTGGGACTGTGACTTAAACTAGGCCATTGGCCCAGCCTGCATTCCTAACCACTGCTCTGCCCTCAAAGTATCATTCTTTGAATCAGGAAGTGTGATAGTTGGTCCAAACTTGAAGGTCAAGTTCAGGAGAGAAGTACCCTTTTCTTACAGGGCCCCTAAAACAATCACTGAATCAAACTCCACTATTGAAATAGAAACTGGTAGGTTCTTGTGGGAGATGGGAGGGAATGATGCAGAAATGTGGGGCCCCAGGCTGACAGAGGCCATACCACCTTCCACAAATAGCTTCCAGGTTACCCTGGGCATAAGTGTCCAGGTGGGGGAAGAGGGAGGGAATGTTCAGGGACCTTTGATAGACAGGCTTTGGAGGCAGCATCCATGGCTTCTTCCCACATCTCATTGGCTGTTGGCCAGTTACATGGCCACACTTTAGTATGGGAGGCTGGTAAACATAGTCTGACTATGTGTCCAAGAGAAGGGAAAGAGGTGGTGGATGAACGAAGGTAGTTGTCAGGTTGTAGAGGGAGAAGGATCTGCTCAAGCCCTGGACTCACATGAGGACAGATGCCATCTGTCAGGAAAAGAGCTTACCGAGTGGCTCTACCTCCCCTTCCCATTCCTGCAGCAGGGCCAAGCCTGGCATTCTGGGCAGCCTGGGAGCCCCTAAGATGAAGACAGGGACGCTGCAGGGGTGAGAAAGTTTGTGGAAGGAGAGGGACCAGGGCAGCCCAAGGAGGGGCCCAACTGGAGGGTGGGCAGCTCAATCAGGAGCTGGAGTCTAGAAGTTTCCTGGGCTAGAAAGCTACTGCACTGAGGCATTCCAGGACTATTCTTCTGGCCAGGAGGGTAAGTTAGCATGGGAGGGAGGATCCAGGGCCTGGGTGCGGGTGGGCAGGGTGGGTTAGCCTTGCTGCCTGGTCACCAGCCCTCCATGCAGTTATGATCATCTCCTGCCCGTCTGCCACTCGTGGCCACAGGCATCACTGGCTGTCGCATAGACCCGCTGGCTTGCTTTGGCAGGAGCAGATGGCCCTTCATTTTAGAGTCTTTTGTTGAAAGTAGGTGCTTTAGAGTTGGCCCAGCGATGCTCTGCATTATTGTGAGGCTGCAGGATTTTTGCTTTAGGGCAGTTGGAGCCAAGAAAGCCCTCCTAGTTCCCACATTCCTGGTTCTGGGCTGGAGTGCACCAGACAAGAAGCCTGAAGCCTTTCCCTGCCCACCATTCTAGAAACTGTTGACTCTTTGGTTTGAAATGTCAATCTGGAGATCCTCCTACGGATAGTGTTTAGATTGGGAGTTGATTCCATGGGGGTGGGAGGGGGGATCTGTGACTGCTGCAGGAGTGGTAGAAAGGGGCTTTCTGTTGCAGAGAGGGGCATCCTGGCCAGAGTTGCTTACCACCACACCTGTCATTCTAGCTGAACCATGAATGATTTGGGTTCTGTTTTCAGGGTTTGGTTTCCATGGCGAGGTCGCAGCCAACAGATTTCAGCTCCCCAGAAGGGAGATTCTGGGAGTCTGAGTAGGAGAAGTCTGCTTAGCTTTGCTTACAAGTCTGGTGGTGAATGTGCTCCTCTCAAGTTAGCCCATCAGCAGCAGATGCGAGCCCTTGTGGCCTTGGGATGTTGTGGGGCAGGTGCAGGATGGGACCAGAGGTGGCCATGTTGCCAGAATGAGACATGCTAATGGCCCTTGTTCAGCAGCTTCCTGTGAGGCTTAATCTGTCTGCTCTCTCGTTCCTGATTGTGAGCTGAACAGAACTGAGCCAATGTAACTTAACCCACCCTAAAGTGAGCTTAACCCAGAACTGAGCCAATGTAACTTAACCCACCCTAATTGTGAGCTTAACCCACCCTAAAGTGCCAGGGTCCAGAGTGACTCGGGAGTGACTCTAAGTGCCCTGTGACTTTCACCTCCTGGACAGGAGGCTGACACCCAGATGGTCTTACTTACACAGGGAAGCTGGAACCCCTGATGGTCACAGGGCCTGTTTGTAAAGTTTGTGTAATTCTCATGCCCACCCATTCTAGAAAGCTAATCCCCTAGTTAAGAGGGCAGATCAGGGGTACCCAGGGTCAACTCTGGTCCTTCCAGTTGTCAGGGACCTTGGCTGCCAATGTGTGTCCACACAAGGTTCAGTAGGCCTTGCGAGTCTGTGTGACAATGAATGCAGATACCAGTGATATGAAAAATCATTTTAATAGATCTGAAGTCTTCCACATAGAAGGTGTCCTGACTGCTCTCAACCTGCAGAGACCTGGATTTCAGCTACCCTCTCAGGCCTGCACCAGCTCATTCCCGTGTCCCGTGCTTGTGCTGAAGACTCAGGGGTGACTAATGGCGGCCTGTCCAATTCCTCTCCACTGTGGTCAAATGGGAGCCAAGATCTTTCTCTCTTGAGTCAGCAGCCCTTATCCCTTCAGACACCCCTGTCCTCTCAATAGATTATCCTCGCTCTTTTCTGTTCAAACCATCTTATATGTTTCAACAGGAATAAGTCAAGCATGTCCCCTGCTAAGGCATACACGCTACTGGCGGAGGAACTTGTTGGTGAGAGCAGAAAGCATCGCTAGCTACCACAGGGTTCTGGGCACACTAGGTGGCTGCCCCCTGGTTGTTATACAAGCAAAAATTCAGACCAGTTCTATGAGAGGATATTGAGGTCTTTGTAAATGGCCCCAAGTTCCCACCAGTCCTATGTCCCATGAATTGGTCTCCCCTATGCTGGTAGCATAGGCCCTTTCTTCCCACTTTTACTGGATGCTGAGGTCGCCTGTGCCTACCTTTCAAAGCCTTACCTGAGAAAGACTCCTTTAAAAACAGCATAAAAAACAAGCCCACTTGGCATCATTGGTCCTGTCATGTATCAAAAATGATTCACGTGCTTATAATAAATGGACTGGGAATCAGATGTCTCCAATTCAGCGATTAATTGCAGGCTCAATACCACTCAATTTGTAAAGTCTGCTCCTTTAATTAAAGTAGGCTGGCAGTGTATGTAGCCAACTCCTGCTCCCCTGAAGCTGGGCCCTGTAGCTGCGTGACCTCTAGGATGCTGACCCATCGCAGATCCCCATGGGGAGGTGCTGCAAACAGCTGGGACCAAGTAGAGGTGGGGGCAGGCTGGGCACAGCTCTGGTGCCCAGGGTGCTTACACCACCCTCCCTCACACACACATACTCCTAGCCCTCACCGCTGCTCAGTGCACCTTTGTCTTCTGCCAGCAGGCCAGTTCATTTTTGCATTCTTACTGGCAGTTGGTCATCTCCATCTGAGACATCCCATTTTCTCTGAGCAGATGCTCCCAGGACTCTGTTTATCTCATGTGTAGGTTTCAATAAAAATGTCATTATTTCAAATCATTGACACTGCTGATGTGAGATACCAAATTTCATTCTCTGTTGTCCCGGAAAACGATCCATTAAAGATAAAACTGCCATGGCTCAATAAGGTCCTTTCCTGGCAATAAGCCACCCTGGTCCTGGGCTGATCCTATCTTCCCAGCAAGTGTTCATATCTGTCCTGGGGTGGGGACAAATGAGGGAGGCTGCCCCTCCGTTTAATAGGGCTCCTTGGGAATTAAGATGGGATTTCCAGATAAACTGGGCTGCTATCCCTCTGCTGTCAGACCATTTCAGTCACTCTCTTAGTGAGGGAGCTGTGCAGCCCAGGCCGTGCTCCTTTGTGTAGTGGTGACCAAGTAGGGGTGTACAGGAGTTCCCCCCAGATTATAGTTTCCATTTGTACACCATCTGTTCAGGGGCTTGGAAATTTACTTCTGTTCTGCTCCTGAGAGTTTAGGAAAGGGCCTTAGCCTCCCCTTTCTTCCCTTGGGCCACGTCCTCTGGCGTCTCCCTTCTAGACTCACTGGGTTGGTGATAATGCTTCCTCCCCTCCCTATGGAGTGGGTAGGCCAAGAGTGTCTTTTGGTTCCAGGGCTGGCTATCCATCCAGGCCTTTGGACCGTTCCCTCATATTTCAAGGGCAAGCCTCTCTGCCAGGTGTTTTTTCTGACATTTTTTATTTTGCTAGACGATCCACTTGTCCTGCTTACCTCTGCTGTCCGGGATACTGTTAGCAATGCTTCTTTCATATTTCAACCATAATGATAAGGCCATCCTGCTCATAGCCAGCATAATGACCCCACCAAACTGCAGTCAGTGCTGTTGCCACAATCAGTTGGCACCCCTACCTTGTTTACTGAAGGACTTGATCACAGGTGAGTTTCTTGCCCTTTCCAGCTCTGTATAGAGGTACCAAGCGGTTGTCACCTATCAGCATCAGCCTCGCTGAATCAGATTCTGATTCTGTCAGAAGCAAGCACTCACTGAGGTTTATGTTTGACCTTGTTTGTGGTGAGAAATTTCTGCTTTCGACCCCAGGCAAGGGGCAGGAGTGACTTCCATAGGTTTCATAGTCTGCTGTGGATGTTTCTGGTGCAGAGGAAGAAGCCTGTCCATGTGTTGATTTTTAAAAATTGTGTGCCCTTGCTGGACTGTTTTGTCCTGTAGTTCATCAGCTTGTTCTCATTAGTTTTCCAAGTAGATTATGTTACTTAAAAAAAAAAAAAGCTTGTCTCTTTCCTTCTAATTGTTACTCCACTTTATCTTTCTCTTGTCTTATTACCTTGGCTAGTGTCTTCAGAATATGCTCTTGAGTGACTGTGATAACAATCAGCTTGCCTTGCTCCCAGCTTTCCAGAATGTGTTCTGCCTCAGTATGAAGTGTGACCATAAGAAGGTTCCTCTTAGTCCTAGTTTGTGTTTTTTTTTTTAATATATTTTATTGATTTTTTTACAGAGAGGAAGGGAGAGGGCTAGAGAGTTAGAAACATCAATGAGAGAGAGATATCAATCAGCTGTCTCCTGCACACCCCCCACTGGAGATGTGCCCGCAACCAAGGCACATGCCCCTGACTGGAATTGTGCGAGGCAGCAGCTTAGGTGTTCACCTATACCGCCATCTTGGTTTCTTCATCTGGTTTGGAATTTTATATAGATTTTTATTTGCAATCCTGGGGATAAACATTTGGTCTTGTAATACATTTTTGTGTCTGATTTGCTGATATTTTATTTAGGACTTTTGTGGCATGAGATTGGCCTATTATTTTCCTGTGTATCTTTATCCTGTATTTGTGATAAGGTTTCTCACTCACTCATTCATTCATTAAAAAATATGACAGATTCATGAAATAAGTTCACTAACATCTGATGCTCCCGTCTGCTCAGTAGTTTAAATGTGCACTGGCCTTTAGTGTGAAGGTTTACTAGGACTCTCAGTAAAACCACCAGCCTCTATGACTTTGTCTTTTCAGGGTTTCTGGTTTACCTGATGGGACTTGTATTAATCTGGTGGATGCCTTGGTCTAAGGCACAGAAGATGCTGAAGAGCCAACTGCATCTGTGACTGTGAGCCCAGTACCTTGTTTGGGTACCATGGCTTACCACTCCTGTGTCCTCAGGGCTGGGACAGGGTTTGCCTCAGTGGCCATCACATCAGGGGTGACTGCTTGTGATTGTGTCGCTGGGCACATCCACTCCACAGTGTAGACAAGTGAAGTAGTTAGGCCATCCTAGCCTAGCTCAACTCTAATCATCTTGGAGGATGGCACTTCTGTTGCTGGGGACTCTTGGGAAAGCCTGTTCTGTGATTCAGTCATTCTTTTGGGCCTGTCCAGGCCTTCGGGCAGTGTGCTGGAACCGTCCCACCGACTCATGGTGAGAGAAGTCACAGGCTGTGGCTACATAGGGGCTTTGTGTTTGGGGACTGCAGCAATAATGGCTTTAATGTCTGCCCAGCATGCAGGGCCCTGGCAGGGTCGATGGCATTTAGAGCTGCCTCAGCCTCCTGGGCCTGTGTGGGTGGGTGGCTTGCTTGTGCCAGGTGGCTTCCAAGTTGACAGGTGGTCTCAGTACTTCCAGTGGACTCTGTCTTCTTGTTTCTGTTTTCGTAATTACAGCATGTTAAACGACGACAGGCCTGTCTGCCCAGGCCTTGTGCAGATGCTGTGAAATTAACTTTCTTCCCTTTCGACATGCGTCAGGCTGAACTGACATTTCCAAAGGACTCCCGGCTGGACCCCTACTCTTTGCATGAGTTTCTCAGCAGAGAGGGAGGGCGGGGACATGAGCCTTCTTATCACTGGGGCCTAATTGCAGAAAGCCATGTGCCAGTGGAAGGTGTCAGGCTTAGAGATGAAGAAGTTCCAGGTACTGTTGTCACTGGCTGAGTTGAAAGAGTCTTGCGGGGAAAGAAAGTCAGTGTTACGGTATTGCAATTCCTGATTCTGAGCAGGGCGGTCCCAGGCAGGAGCCCCACAGAGACTGGGAGGCCTCACCAGGAAGGGTAGTTGAGGATTTAGAGCTTTGATTAGAGAGCCTGGCCCCAATCAAGTCTCATTATCCTTGCAGGGCAGGACAGGGTGCTGGGAATTACTTCATTACCATGTAAATGCCCCTCTCTTTGAAGGGGAGCCAGTCCACCTGTGTTAGCCCTGCAGCCCAGAGTGGCTGGCAGGTGCAAGGAAATGAGGGGCTAGTGGCCAGACCCTCCACCAGGCTGTGGGCTGGGTGAGAGTGCTTTCACTAGAGTTTCACATTTCTGGTCCTGAGGGTTTGCCCCATGACCACAGATTTTCTTGCTGGTCTGAGAGGCAGCAGCCCCTCTGGTATTGTCTGTCCATGGCCCAGGAGAGGAGGGGCAAAGGCCAATCACCTTTGCTTTTTTGGGATCTTGTATAGCTATCCTAGGGCAGTGACACACAGGATCCTGGGGCTGCTGGGGTCAGCTGGGTGGCAAGTACTGTGGTGCATGCACAAGGTATAGCTCTCTCTTGGGACATCATATCACCCATCTAGAGAGATGGCTCAAGGTGCCTACTGCTGGTGGATATAGGGAATGGTGGGAGTCCATGCTGAGAGTCTGCGAGGCTCTGTCGCACGTCCTTATAACTAATGGCCCCAAGCAGGTCCCTGCTCTTCATGATGCTCTGTGTTCCTCTTCCTGACACACTCATTTAATTTTTAACTCACAAGGCATTTGCTTATTTATTTTCATTGTTCTTGATAATAATTCTAAGCCATTAGAGGGGAAAATTATATTCAAAAATGCTGTTTCACACTTTATTTGTTTGATGATTTAGAGCGATAGAAAGTAGCACATTTGCTGGCTTTTATAGTCTGATAATTATTCACATCCATCAAGCCATTCCAGGGGAATAAACAAAACACCGAGAAAATGACACTATTAATAGCATCCTCCTTGGCGGACAGGAGACTTATCCGGCCGTGTTGGTGAAATGGAAGCTGCTGTCCCCTGGCTGAGGCGAGCAGCCCTGCCCACAGAGGACACATTTCCTTGTAATCACCTGGCTCCGTCAAGAGCCACCTGCTGAGGCCTCCACCTACCCAGCACCCATGACACACCCAATGTCACAAGCCCTGGAATTTTTTTATTGGTCCTCTGGAGTCTGCCATGATCTGTGGAAACCATAGAAATAAAGTTCAGGGATGCAACAGGAGATACAGGAGCCCAGAAACGGGGTCGCCATGGGGACCCAAGGCCCCCCCAAAAGCCATATGATGGTTAAGAATCAATAGTTTCACAGTTCAAACAATGTACCAACCAACAGACCCATCTGCATGTTTGAGAATCTGACCTGTTTACTGGGGTTCAGGAACATATTAGAAAGATTGGCAGAAGCCCCTAAGGTCAAGGGCCTCGAGGTATCCCCAAGCCACTGGCCTGGACTCAGACCTGTCCTCAGCAAGGCATGGTGAGAGGTCTTATCCTTTGGCCTCAGTGTTAAGCCAGGAACATTGGGCCAAATGAAGCTCCTCTCCGGTGTCGTCTTTCTTTTTACTGGGGTTTCTGAACCCCAGTAAACAGGTCAGATTCTCAAACGTGTAGGTGGGTCCATTGTTTGAACTGAGAAACTATTGATTCTTAACCATAATATGGCTTTTGGGGGGGGGCCTTGGGTCCCCATGGCAACCTGGTTTCTGGGCTTCTGTATCTCCTGTTGCATCTCGTGAGCTTTATTTCTAGTCTAAAAACATGTTATTTTCTCACTGAAGCCCCTGCTATTTGCAGACACTGCCTTTCTGACAACAGCTTCTGGCAAATGACGCCTGATTTGTCTCTCTTGGCCTCTTCCATACTTCCACAACATTAAAGCAGGGTTATGGAGCCTGTCAAGTCCTGCTGCAGCCCCTGCAGGGTTACCTGACTGGTTGCCAGCATACCATTATGACCATACAGCCGAAGATATGAACCAAATTTTCTGTGACGTTCTGGTTTAGAGTCGTCCAGATGTACTTTGTGTCAAAAAAAACCACACAAAAACAAAACCTTCAAAAGCAGAGAGAAAGTAGGGAGGGGTTTTAAAATATGGAGATAAAGGCAAAGGTGGATAGCTCTGGAGAAAGTTCCGAAGGGGCAATTCTAGCTTGGCTAACCTCAGGGCTGGGACTTGCCTTGTGTCCAAAGTGGTGGCCAACGTGTCCTCTAGGAGGTGTCTGCTGTGACTGCCCTCAGCCACTGTCTTAGAGCCAGGCTCCCACAGGCAGGGCTGAGGACTGTGGCCAGAGGGACCTGCGTGACTCTGCATAGGTAGCCTGAACCTCCTCCTATTTCTGCCTCTACCTCTAAAGTCCCTGCTCACTTCTCCATTGCACTCTGCCCTGTTCCTTTCTCATCACATCTCCAGATTGTGCCAGCATGACTGTGCTGGGCTGCAGTTTCTCCATGCCCTCCCACTGCCCAGGAGGGCCCACTCGATGCTACTTGTTCAGAAAGGGAAGCAG
This sequence comes from Lasiurus cinereus, assembly GCA_011751065.1. Taxonomy (NCBI): domain Eukaryota; kingdom Metazoa; phylum Chordata; class Mammalia; order Chiroptera; family Vespertilionidae; genus Lasiurus; species Lasiurus cinereus. The sequence goes on along the minus strand of JAAGEH010000343.1, from coordinate 8,870,124 downwards.
ATTGACTGAAGCACGTGGCCAGTCCTTGAGGACACATGAGGGCCTATGTGTAGCAGGGCATGAGGGGTACCAGCCTCTCTGGGGAGGCTGGAGAAGAATGCTTGTGCTGGTAGAGAGTGGGTTTGGGGAGCCAGGAGAGGTTCTGAGCAGCATTGGGGCTGAGCTGGAAGAGGGAGAGAGGGTAGATATTTCGTCCTAGCCCAGTCCTAAGACAAACAGGTAGTCAGAACAGAGCTCCCATGGCCTTCTGCCCAAGGAAAGCACATGAGAACCCTCTGCCATGCAGGTGACCAGGGCTGTCACATATAAAGAGAGGCTGCCTGGGCTTGCAGGCTGGAAAAACTGATTGATTTTGGCCCTGAGGTGTGACCTTGTGATGGGGACAGATCTCTTGGGGAGTGAGACAAACTGCTCCCATGTTGGTGAGCAATATACTGACTCTCTTTTATGGCCCCAAGAACTTGCTCACTAATGTCCTGACAGATGCTCCCTGCCTTGAGGGTTAGTGAACATACTCGCTCAGCTCCAATAGCTGCTTCTCTGTCTCCCCTGCCCCCCTTTTTTTCCCTTCCAGAGCCAAACCTGAGAGCCTGGATGCCCTGATCTGGTGGCATGACACTGGGTGGGACTGTGACAAGGATACCGTGCATAGGGTTTCTTGGGGGCCCTAGGTGGGACCCCCACAAGGGTCTGCTCTGGGCCCTAGGGACTTCTCTCCAGTGGCAAATGTCAGTCCCTATTGGAAGGCAGCTCTGTGACTGGCTCACTGGGGCCCCTATATCATCAGGCTCACCGGGTCACCCAAAAGGTCAAACCTGGTGGGAGAGGGCCCAGTGAGAATCTGTGGCCCACAGTTCCAGAGTTTCTTCCAGCCATTGGAAGGCTGAAGGACTCGGTCATGGTCCAGTGGCTATGGAGTCTTTAATGTCCCCCTCCCACTCCTCCTCTGACCGGCTCATCTTCAGTGTTCTGTGTTATTAAGGACCCATGCCCCAGTTGTACCTGCCTTCCTCTGAAAACTGAGATTTTCATCTTGCCATGTCTCTGGGGCTTGGGCTGGCATGGCGTGTCATTGGCAATGGGGCTTCTTGGCACCACTGAAGCTGCCACTGAATTGGTCCAAATGATGGGAGGCACTACTGGCTCTGGGACATTGGAGCCAGCAGGCCCCATGGCTCCAGCTTCCCTTCCTGGAGTCTTTCTAATCTCCCCAGGGGCTGCTCTCCTGAACACTTAGCCTAGTGTCCTGCCGTCTGTACTTTCTGATAACAGAGGAGCCACGTTCCAATGTATTAAACTTTTAACATCCACCAGACTCAATTAATCTTATCTTTACAACTCCCAATTACAGGCGGTAATTAAGTGAAAGCAGCATTGTAGACTGGGGATACTGCATTAATCATCACAGCCTTGGTGCCACGAGTTAGTCCTTCCAGTCTGCTGGCGTCTTCCCAGAAGGGACAGAATGTTTCATTTCCCCATTTGGCGGGGGGACAGTAATCCCACAAAGATGCTTCAGATTGGGGTTAACTTTTATCGTCTTTGTGTAAGCGATAAAAGGCCATTTTAAAAAGAGTAACCTCATCTTTGTACAGATGATGGAAAATTATCTGACAACAACAGAATTGAAGGTGCTGGGGCCATCTCCTCAAGGGCCCCAGAGTGCCCAGAAATTAATTATTTTTATCCTTTAGATTAGAGACAACACAATACTCACTTATCTCCTACCCCACCCCCTTTTATTTTATTAAAAAGGAATAATAGACCTCTCAATTGGAATAGACTTAACCAGCTACAGCATCTGGGCAATCTTTCATGTTCCCTGTGGGTACCCATCCTTTGCCTGCACCATGAGGGAGGGAGGAAGGAGTGGCGCAATGATGCATCTTCACATCTGACTCATTCTAGAATGTGAGATAGTGGCCTTTTTTATTCTGGAATGGGGTCTGTCCTCCTCAGCACTATTTAGGTCTATTTCATTCTCAGTGGGGGGCAGTCCTGGGCACTGTGGGGGGGGGGGTTTGAGCAGCATCCCTGGCCCCTACCCACTGTATGCCAGGAGCACCCCAGTCATGACAACCATGGGGACATGGCCCAGTATGCTAAGGGGGCAGGAGAGGACAGGATCATCCTGGTTGAGACCTATTTTCCTAGAGTCCTTCCTAGATGGAACTCAGGTGTGCTCAGCACTTTGTGTCATTAGAACTTGCAGTTCTGCCTGCATTTGTCCAGAAATTGAAGTTTTCATCTTACCAAGTCCCCTGATGTGGGCTGGGGCTGGCATGTCAGTTGGGTTGAGGCTTCTCAGCACTACTGCATCATTTGTTACACCCTCCAACCCCCCTCATCCAAGCCTCTTGTCCTGTCAGCTTCCTCACAATAACATCAGCAGGTGTCATTCTCCCTTCATTTGTTTGTATGCTTCCACTGTACATTTTTTTTATTTATAATGAAGCCTCATACTCTTTCAAATGTAAAATGAGTAAAAATAAAGCTTATGAAGTGGGTGACAGTTGAAATTCTTCTCCTCCTGAAGCCTCTTTCCACCTTGGCTCCTGGGCCTGGGAAGGCAGGCTGGCAACACAAGGCAGCCAGGGTCCCCACCCCTCCAGCTCCAGTCTAGTGCTTTTATTGTATTTTTTTGTTTCATAAGCCTTATCAAGGTTTAGTGTCACTTAACAGGGAATGTCTTCACTCCTGGCATTCAAGAGTACTGTCACAACCCCCTGATTCCCTGGTCTGCAGCCCTTCTGCCTCACCAACCCCTTCTGTCTGCCACTCCCCTCAGCACTGACCAAAGCTATAGTCACACGTCTGTCTGTGTATGATCTGTGTGTCTCTCCGAGGCCACACAGGTTCCCTGGGGACTCTTAAGTGTGTGGTGGCCACATGAGCTCACTTCTGACATGCCTTCCTTCTTGTAGGTACGCCATTCCACCGGAGCATGGCAAGCGCCTGGAGCGACTGGCAATTGGTAGGTGTCTGCAGCCAAGGGCTGGGGTCTGGGACCTGAGACCTGGGACCTGGGCAGGGCGAGATGGGGTAGATGGGGTAGGGAAGCAGTTTTGTTGTATGTCTGGGTTTTAGTTCCTGGGAGTTGCAAGATGTCACTGTCTTATTTTACCATTTTCTTGCACCCCTGTGATTAGATCCATAGTCCATCTGCTAGAGGGTTTGTCACTTCAAGGATTCTGCATAGAATGCCATTGCTTTAAACGCCCTTGTTTTCCGGTTTCTTAGCATGGAGTTCTTGGATGTGACCATAGGCTTCCGAGGGCCAGGGAGGGCAGCTGTGTTCTGTCTCCCCTCCCTCTGATGCCTGGCACTGCATCTTACCCTTTTCTAAGTCTTCAAGTTTTTGTTCAGTCTTGAAAATGAAAGATTAGTTAGGAGCACCCTCACCTGGGCCTCAGAGTGCATGGTGACCACAAGGTCCCTACCCTTTTGTGCGGGGTTCTGACTTGCCTGGGCTTCTTCATCAGATGTCCCTTCCAGCAGCCCCTGTCTCACCATCTGTATCTGGATCCTTGCTGGGGCCTCATGGGGCCAATGGATTTGTCTGAGAGGGGTCCCAGGCCATGTCTGGAGAGGGGGCACCCCTCATGGCACCCTGCTTTCTGTCAAGAGCCAATGGGTCTGGCTCTTGCTTGTCATCTGGAGAGCCAGCTCCTCCCTTAAAGGCAACACTTAGGTAGGGGTGGGGTGATTGTTTGGGAGCCACTCCAACAGCACAGGGCCCATCTGATCATCCTGACCTTCCAGTTGCAGTCCAACCCTCCCAAAGCAGCCATAAAGTCTTCTGCAAGCTATTGCTCAGCATTGGTGTAGGCTTTCTCACTGATGGCCACAGTCCTTTGGCCCCTCCTCACACCTCACCAAAAATGCCCATCACTCTTTTTTCCATCCCATTGATGTTTTGATTTGGAGAGGGGAATGGTGGATCTTTGTGAAAAATAGGGCCCCCTGTCCTAGCTGCACTCACAGCTGTGTGCCCGCTCAGCAAATACTACATGCCAGTGACACAGATCCTGAGAACGGAGGAAGGGTGAGTGGGTAGGTGCCTCCAGCCTCCCAAGTGGAGTGTGGTGGTTTGTTTAAAATTTCTGTTGGAGACCTGAACCCTGTCCTCATGGGAAGAGCTGCGCCCTGCTCTCCAGAACGTGCTCTCATGGTAGAAATGCCACAGTTACACAAGCCCTAGGCAAGGTCTATTTAACTTACTATGCTCTAAAATAAAAACCAGATTTAAGATGTTTTCCCATTGCATTTTTTTAAATACTAGTAGACATTTAAAATACATTTTTTAAATCCTCACCTGAGGATACTAGTATGTTTTTTATTGATTTTTAGAGAGAGAGGGGCGGGGCGGGGGGAGAGACATCGATTTGAGAAAGAAACATGGAGATTTATTGCCTTTCATACATGCCCCAGCCGGGGTCATGTTCCAACTGGGGATCGAACCCACAACCTAGGTATGTGCCCTGACTGGAATTGACTCCGCAACCTTTTGGTTCATGGCACAATTCTCCAATCAACTGAGCCATCTGGCATATTAATTTAAGAATATAAGTTATAAAATTAGTTTCCCTTCATGTTAGTTTACCCTTGCTGTTATAAAAAGTTATCACAAGCGCAGTGACTTAAAACAATACAAATTTTCTCAATTTTTCTGTAAATCTTAAATTACTCTTTTAAAAGTTCTAATTAAAAACAAACAACCCCACAGATTTATTTCCTAGAAGTTCTGAAGCTCAGGAGTCCAAAATGAACCTTTTGGAGCTAAAACCCAATGTAGGCAGGGCTGGTCCTTCCCGAGTTTTCCAGGGAGAATAGTTTCCAGCTTTTTCCAGCTTCTAGAGGTGCCGCATCCCAGGCTCGTGGTCCCTTCCTTCATCTTCATAGCCAGTAGCATAGCCTCTTCCATCTTCACTCTGACCCTCCTGAGCAGTGGTCACCGACCTTTTGGACCTCACAGGCCACCAGTGGTCTGCGGACCACCGGTTGGCAACTGCTGCTTCTGAGAACCTCTTATGAGGACCCCGTGATGACATTGGTTCTCTGGGAAATTTAGGGTCATCCTCACCTCAGGGGCTTTAATTTAATTCCATCTGCAGAGTTTCTCTTGCCAGAGAAGGGAACATATCACAGGTTCTGGGGATTAGGACATGGGCATCGTGGGTATCTGCTGTTCAGCCTGCCACACCTACAGAGCCACAGGAGAAAACATCCCCGGGCAGTCAGCATGGACATGCCCTGGTGAACACATGGCTGACATCACCTGACCCTCGCCAATAACTTCTCTAAAGTTCAGCCGTTAGCCACGCCTGGACTGTTGTTGTTCAATGTGCCTTTTCTACTAGAAAAGTTTTGGATGCTATGAGTGTAAGCTAGAAAACCTAGGTATACTCTGGGGCCACCTGCCTATCCTGATGGTGCTTTCCCTGGAACTTCTTGCACCATTCTTACAACCAGGGCCTTGCTGTCCATGTAGTTTCTGACCCTTGAAGTTGGGGTGGGGGCAGGAGGACCTGAATGGCTGGTAGGAAGCTTACTGGTTGGGGCTGGAAGAAGAAGAGTGAGCAAGCTCTGAAGTCTATGGGAGGCCACCCATCACTGCTCTTTGAAAAATAGGGACTCATTAAGACTCCTCAACAGTGTGGCTGGAATTTGAGAAACTGGGCTTTTGGCACTGGAGGAGGGTCCGGAAGCTGTGGTGAGGCCTTCCTCCACGGCCTCTCACTCAGGCCTGCTCTCCCCTCCTCTGAGAAAGGACAGGGCGTTCCAGGGCACATGAAGCCTGCCCCCTTTGGTGCCTCTTTCAAACTTTGTTGGGGGCAGGCATCTCCGACTCCATTGTTGAGATGGGTAGAATGAGTTTGTGATTAATATGGAAAATGAATAGCTACACTCCAAATGGGCTCACTGGGAGAGTTGTGGAGCCCACAGAGCATTAATGTGTTGGCGCATTATTGGTGCTAATCACTTAAAATGTGTGCCTTTATTAGAGCTTTAATGAGAGCCACTTAAACTGTGCATTAAAAAGAGGAACTGCAGAGAGGCCGGCGGGCCAGGCGGCAGGCAGCCATAACTCTAATTGAAATGCTTTTAGTGCAGAGGAAAGTTTCAGGATTCAGTAATCTTTTGCACTTTCCAGAACCTTGCCATTGTGTTTTTTCAGCTAGGTGCCATCTGCCAGCATGGAAAGTGTCAAGTCCCTTCTCCCCAAGTCAGCGTGTACATGTGTTTGCACACACATGTGCACATCCACATGTGAATGTGAACCTCTCTGACCAATGACATCAAGAGTGGGTATCAAGGCCTGTGTCAGCTTCTAGAAGGGTCGTTGGGCTGGCCATGCCACAGGGTCAGTCCTAGAGGGCAGTGGATGCTCCTGGCACATCCCACACTCATCCTCACTGAATCCTCATGGCAACCCTTCTTTGCCACCTCTCGGTGATGGTTCATGATGAGGAGACCAGCTGCCTTCTGGTGGAATTGCAGACCTTCAAGTGGAATTCCAGAACTTGCTTCCCTTTAACCAGAGGATGCAGCTGTCACTGATTTAAGATTCAGCCAGAAAGTGGTTTGGAAATGTCCCTGAACTGTGTTAGTTAAACACCGTTTCTGAACAGGTAGAGCTGATAGCTATGTTTCATATGTTATAAATATTACCTTAGGTTAGTTACATGGTGTATATATAGTCTTGGACAAAAACCATGTCCAAATGCAAACTTTGTAACAGGTTTAGGGACCTGTATTGTGGATGCAGCCAAGATCGGGCTGCTCTGCCATTTCCCCTCAGGACTATAGGCCTTGGGCAGGTTAGCTGATGGCCTGAGCCTTGGTTTCCTTACCTGCCCAGTGTCTGTGTGCACAAAGAGCCAAGAGCAGAGCCTGGACCACTCCTTATTGCAGACTCGGTTGTGGTATGTGTATGGGGAGCATCACTCACTTCTCACTTCTCACAGCTTGTCTGATCTAGAACATCAGCTTCTGTGTCCTTTCTTTTGGGCTGTGTTCTCACATGGCTAAATGACCATTTGGATGTAACACAGTGGTCTTCAGAGGGGTTTGGAGGGGAAGTGTCTGTGCAGCCGTGCCACATCCCATGCCCCATCTACGACAGGTGTGCTGTGGGTGTGTGCCCTGTCATACAGACAGCCCTGGCTTGTCCTCTGTTCTAGGTTCACTAAATGAAGGTCATGGGGTGTCGCCATTGTGGTCACCAGCAGAGCTCATGGGTGTGTGATGGTCTATGTGGTTGATACCCTTGGCTCTGCAGGCACCCTGCTCTATGCTCTGACAGGAGGAAAGAGCTGCCCAGAAAGAGCTGTCCTGGCCCAGCCTCCATCCTGGTCTTTAAACTGATGCCCCTCTTTTTCACTCCAGGGTTCTTCCCCGGGAGCTCCCAGGGCTGTGATGCCTTCCTTCGGCACAAGATGACCCTCATCTCGCCCATCATCCTCAAGAAGTATGGGATCCCATTCAGCCGGGTACGTAGAGGCTACTCCAGGAGGGGTTTCTGGCCAAAGTGATCACAAACACCCCAGGAAACTGGCTTTTTAAACCTTAAGAATGTTCTAGAACAAGAGCAAGCCAGGGGTGGAAGATCCTGTGGGAGCCTGGGTTCTGAAGGTTTCCCCAGAGGAATGATTTGTCAAGTATGGTGGCAAGTTCTGCGATCAGACCCTCATGCCTCACTCTCTCTCACCTGAGTTTCAGCCAGTGGGAAATTGCTTTTATTTCAATCTAATTGCTGGCAGCTTTTGTGCTCAGATTTGGGCTTCGTTCTTTCTATTGGGGGCCACAGACAGGAAGCGACTTCCAGCCACTGCTTGTTCATCAGGTTCCAGGGTATTTTGCTTTGAGAAATACAGGTTCGCATTTTTCTCTTCTCTCTGTTTTTTGGTCAGAACACCCTTTGTTACCAGGAACCTCATAAACAGATCACAACATCGTTCATGGAAGTGAGAAGTATTTGCTCCCCTGTGGTTTGTTAAGAACATTCTCCAAAGCGGTGCTTCCTGGTCAGAGATGCAGGAGTTGGCTGGCAGGGCTCCCTTTTCCCTTTGAGGCCAGCAGGGCGAGGATGCCCGCCAGGGTGCAATGTGGATCCCTGCTCTTGAGTTCCTGGCGGCCTTCAAAGGAGTGACTTCCACACCACTTATAAATCTCTGTAATGGTATTTACCTCTAGAAGAAAGCACAGATCAATAGCAAGCTTTTTAATAATTAAAAGTGTATGTTTCTGGGATCTGTCATTGATGTCCTCATTTATTTTGTGCCAGCTTGCTCAAGAAACCAAATTCCGGGCTTTCCCTGTGACTGGCGTTTGGGGCTGGCACTGCTTATTACTTCGCCACCCTGCCTGTCCATCATCCCCAGTGCCTTCTAACTTACTGTCGGGATCATGTTGACGGTGGTGACACAGAGGACAGACACTGTGGGCTTGAAATGAAGCCATTGGGATATAGCTTTCTGACAGGAACATAATCTTCTTGTCGTCCTGAGTGCCTCTTCTGTTCTAGGCCTTGATTCATGGCAGGGGTCAGGCCCCAAAGTCTGCCTGAGCCTGGAGTGGAGGTGCCTCCCCCACACCTGGAGTGTTGAGCTTAGCATCTCCAGGACCCTGCTAAGCCCCCAGAAGGCTTTGTGCTCCCACCACACGGTATCATGCCCTGGTGGAGAGAAGGGGAGTATGCAAGTCGACGGTGGAGAAAAAGTGAGACAGCGCTTTCCAGGGTTAGCTTAAATAAAATAAGAAAATTAGTAATTGCATTTTTAAAAAAAATCAAAACTCTAAATCCTGCTGCAGAAGCAGCCCAGAGAACCCTTACTGTGGATGGGGTAGCTAGGACCTTGGGGACCCAATCCCCTGCTTTATGCTTCATTCCCTGCTCTCGGCTGTCACTTGGACAGGAATTTAAAAATATAACTTAATGCACACTGACTTTCCTTGATTGGTGCAATTTATTTGAAAAGAAAAATATCTTAGTGTTCTCAAGGGCTGGCTTTTCTCCAGGCTGTGTCAGTTTTGATTGATTTTTGACTCTGTTGTTGGCTTCTGGAAGTCTTACCACCCCCTTTCTGCAGCCCATTCTCCCCCTACTAGGGTTTGGTGTCTCACTGGTACTTAAATGAATCCAGTGATTTCTGCTCATCTCTCTGGGGGAATAAGTAAAGATCAGCAGGCCTGAGAACACAAACAAATCAGCATTAAAAAGATAAACTATGAGATAAATAGAGAGGAGTGAAAGGCTTAAACAGACTTTGCAGAAGTTTGCACAAACCGACATGGTGTGACATTCTGTGGATTTCCGAGAAAGATGACCAAAGCCAAGCAGATCCCACTGCACATGCCCAAATGCTGAAAGGAGAACACAAGGAACTCTTACTCACCACCACTGGGGGTGCAAATGGGCAGCCACTGTAGAAAAACATCAGTTTCTTGGAGATGTGGCCATGCACCTGACTTGAGACCCTGAACCCCTCCCCCGCCCCTGCTCCCGGTACACTCTGGTCTGTTTATTCAAAAGAAATGCAAATACATGCTGCAAGGAGACTGGACCAGCAACTCTATTCACCAGAGTCCCAAAGTCTGTACACAGTAGAATGGGTAATAGTGACACACCTCTACGACAGAATTCCCTTTAGAAGACTCATGTGCACATGCATTGAATGAATCTCTAAGAGCAAAGAGGTCAGATGCAGGAGTATAGACTGTCTGATTCCATGAAACCCTACAGAGAAACATAATCCATGGTGGCAGAAAGCACACTGTTGTGAATGTATTGAAGTCCTTCAGTTCCCACAGTACCAGAAATGGTCTCTTTCTGTCTGAGGTGGTGGTTATTCAGATTCTGCACAACCTGTGGTCTATGCCTTCTACTAACTATATAAATCAAGGAATAGGTAGGCCTGACTTCAGAGAGAGTTTCTCCCAGGCCACCAGCCTCAGTTTCACAACTATGGATTAGGCCAGCAGTCTGACTTCACGAGTCCTAGAGAGTGGTCATTGTGGTCATGGAAAGTGTCCCCTCCCTGGATCAGGGGATGAGGCTGTAGGCCCCCTCCCTCCATTTTCCTCTGGGCTTTCAGGTGGTGGTTTTAGAAGCATCATTCTGGGGGTATTGTGGGCCCCATCCTGTCAGTCATGCTCAATCCTGGTTTTAGAGTCTCTGTTTCAGTGTCTGGTTGTCCAGATTATTTGAATAAATCAAGAAACATCAGCTCTGTCTTCAGAGCTCTGACTTTGACATTATTTTCTTCCACATGCTGATGTGTTTCATGGTCTCTTTGACATCATCTAGAAGGACCCACATCTTGGAATAAAAAGGACAGATTCTGTGCTTATGATGATGAGGGGACTTAGGTCATTTTAGGGAAAGGACAAGGTACTGCGTGTATGCCCGTCCTGTGCTCAGAGGTTCTGCCACTGCCATCATGCCATCTGCCCCTGATGTATGGGAATGTCTCACAGTGGACAGGAGGTGTGACATGGCCACCTCCCAAAACTGGAGACCCCCTCCTCAAAAAATGAGAGAAGTGCCTAGAATGGTAGCATCTAGTAGTCCCTCTGGATCTGCAGTTCATCCCTCTGAGGAGTGCTAACTGTGTCTGTCACCTTGGAGCTTCAGCTGGACTGGTGAGCAGGGGCTGGAAGTGAGCCATTGACCTGGCCACCGTCATCCCTACTTTATCAGCTACATGGGAAATTGACTGGAGCCTGTGAAATTGGGTAGAGCCACCTTTCACTTGGTAGACTACCAAAGTCAGGCTCTCTGGCACTTTTGGGGAACTCCTGGAGCCCACATCCTCCTTCTGTGCTCCTCGGTGGCTCTTGGTGGCCTTTGTCACCAGCCTATCCCTGCTCCAGGCCAGGCATTGCTTCAGGCAGGTGAGCCATGCATGAAATCCTTTTCCCTCTAATTCTGGTTCTTACCCTCACTTGTTGGACTCTTTTTCCTCAGATCACACAGGAGGCCGGGGAGTTCATGATCACCTTTCCTTATGGCTACCATGCTGGCTTCAACCATGGATTTAATTGTGCTGAGTCAACCAATTTTGCCACCCTGCGGTGGATTGATTATGGCAAGGTGGCCACTCAGGTAGGTGCCCTCAGATGCCATGAAAGACTAAAAAGGGACCCAGTCCCTTCCAGCCACCTCTCTTGTGCACCCACTGGCTGGGAGCCTAAACTTTCCATCAGGTCTGTTTCTGAGATCACAGTGAACTTGTTCCCAGAATATTTGTCACCTGGAGAAATGGGGACAAGGCATGAGTGGGATGGGTGGACATGTAGCAAATAGAGTCTGGGCAAGCTAGAGTCAGGGAGCCCATCTCCTGGCGGACCCCACACCTTCTGGGCCTGAGGGCTGCCTGCTGCATTGCTGCCCTGGAGGATACTCAAAGGTGAGGAGATTCCTTTGGTTCCCCTCCTGCCCCCCAATCCCCCAGTAATTTGCCATTCCTAGTCTCTAAGCGTGGATTATTGTCCAAAAGATGTGACGTCTGAACTGAGTGCTTGTTCTCAGATTCCTTTAGCTCTGAGTGCATCTATCTTTGCAGTTTTGATTGATAGCATGGAGGGTGCTATGGGCAAGTCCATGGATTGCTGGGTGTGAGGCTGGGTCATGTTTGCCTCATCTATTTCCTCTTGCTTCTCTCCCATGGAGGCTTAAAGTGGCTTTGGAGATCCAGGTGATAGGATGCATACAGGGCTAATGAACTGCATGCTTACCCAGTCAACTGGAGGATGGTGGAATCTTGGAGGGATAAGCAGGAAAAGGATTGTTGGACTGGCAGCAGGCCCAGCTCTTTCCCAGCTGCCAGTACTAGGGGCCTTCCTCCCAGGACTGTTACTGTAGCCCTCAATGCCTGTCCTGTCTGCCACAGAGGAAGACGGTGGGCCGGCTTCTCCCATCTGGCTAGACTTCTCCAGCTCATGGGCTTCAGCCCTGATGGCCCTCTCTCTCCAGCCACTTGTGGATATCTCGCTCTGGCTCTGGGGTACATGGAACAAAAGCTTCTTCAGCTAGCCTCTTGCAGGATGAAAATGGGGCATTTCCTGCCAGCCTTCCACATTGGAGTCTGGGGTTTCTCCACATAATCGCTTAGTTTTCCCAGTCAAGGACCAGGGTCAGGACAAATGGTGGGGTCAGCGTGAAGGAAGTGTACCTGGGCCCTAGACCCTGACTCATGTAGCATTTTCTAGACCTCAGACCTTTGCAAAGAGGGTCTAATCAGTGATGTTCAGACCATGGTCAGTGGCTACACACGGGTGTGGTGGCTTTGAGATATGGCCCATTTGCATGGAGATGAGCTGTGAGTATAACACATGTACAGTGTCTAACAAAGAACAGGAAATGTCTCACCAAAAATCTATGTATATTGGTTATGTAGACTGATACTTTTGCATAGCTTAGTTAGGTTATATAAAATACATCATTAAAGTGAATGCCTCCTGTTTCTTTTCACTTTTTGAATATGTCAACCAGAAACATTGAGGTTACAAAGGCTTGTGTTCTATTCCTATCGGGCAGTGCTATTCTAAACATATTGGCTAGCCTTTATTTTTCTAATTATCTGTTTTTCTAGCTTTCCTATTTCAGTGCAGTTTAGAAAAAGTAAGGAAGATGGAGGAGGTGCTCCCAGGATTTGAAAGCATCGGGCTTTTTAGACTTAATTCAGAAAATCATGATGGGATTGTCACTGGTGGGGACTTTGGGTGTCACTAAAAGAGGAGATGTATAACCCTCAGGATTTGCCTGTTTGATCTAAAGGAGTAAGTATCCGGGGCATGTGGTTTGGTTGTTTGAATTACATGATAAAACTCAAGGAAAAGAGAATCCTCAGGACCTGTGTGCCATGACCTCCTGCTGCAGTGGGAGCTCAGCGGTAGAGCCAAGAGCCCGGGGCCAGGCTTTTCCTAGAGAGGCTGTCAGAGCCGAAACAGTGGGGCCGGGGACTGCCTAGATATTAAAAGCTGTTTTAGGTTCATCCATGTGTTCACAAGCAACATTTGGGAAGTACAGCCTTAGATTGGGCCTCCACGCTTACATTGCCAGGCGGCGTAGCATGAAATTACTGAACAAGTGGCATTTAGTACTCAGAGCAAGCCAGGGTTCAAGGTGAGTGTTCAGGAGCCATGCGGGGCTTCCTCGAAGAGCTGGCTGAGCTGCCCAGGCCCCTGCGGCAGGAAGGCAAGAGTTTCAGCCAGAAAATGACCATTGGCCACTGGGCATCTGTGCATGGCAGTCCTGGATGCCACCTCTTAGTCTTTGGGGTGGCAGTTCCTGACTCTTGCAAGTTCTGCTGCCCCCATAACGAGTCTAGGCTGTAGATTCCACTGAAGTGCTTGGCCTTACTGATAAAAAGCTAAGGCATTGCAGAGGCAGGACCAGGGAGAGGCAGGGCACTCATTCAGGTCAGATGGCGCACAGGGTCCTGCGGGTCCTCAGCCAGATTTTAGGAAGCAGGGGAGGATCCCACAACTCTTTTTCCTGTAAGCCAGCCTGAGCTGCCCACTCCATTTATGCTTTGAGCCAGTTCCTTCTAGCATCTTCATCAGAACATAATCCAGGAGAGAATTTCTGCTTCCCAGATTTTAGGGACTGTTTTACGTGTTGGTTTGTTACCTTCTTCAAGCTTCTGCCCTCTATTGTCCTTTTTCTGTCATTCTGCCTTGTGCCAACACATTAAAAGCCAGACTCTCACACTTACCCGGCCTGTGTGAGTTTCAGGTGTCTCCTTCCAGAGCAGAAATTGGTAGGCTAACTACTTTTGTATGGGCTGCAAACGGAGAATGATTTTTACATTTTTAAAGAGTAGAGGAGAATCAAAAGAATATGTGACATTCGATTAGATGAAACAAGTTTCACCTTCATAAATAGTTTCATGGGTGTCCACCCTCGCTCAGGTGTTGACCTGTTGTCTGTGGCTGCTTTCACCTGCAATGGTGGAGTTGAGTAGTTGCAACAGAGACTGGCCTACAAAGCTGAAAATATTTGCCATTTGGTGTGGGCCTTTCTTGCCAGTTCTGGCTCCAGCCACTTAGGGCTGAACAGTCACCTCCTGCACTCCCAGAGCCAAAATCACTGCCTTGAGAGGCTCCGGATGAGTCCAAGAGGGTGCCAGTAGTTGTGACTATACAGCAGGATATGCCAAATGCTGATACTACAGTTGCCACCTGCAGAGCATCACCTACCCGACCTCCTGATTGCCCGGCAGAGAGGCTCCTAGGTTCCTCCTAGCCATAAAGCCCTAGAGAAGAGAGCTTGTAGCCTGTCACCAGAGGCCCTTTGAGGGAGCTCCTTTGGGTCTCGTTTGCAGCTAAAGGCTGCCTGGGGCGTGTTCTCTCTCCACCTTCTCAATGCAGCACAAACACAGAACACTGGCTGGCTCTGTCCATTCACCCTCATTCACCCTCATTACCCATATGTGCATGGGAAGAAAATACATGGCTGCCTGTACTGCCCAGCCTCCCTCCGGTAGGGGTGTCCTGTTGTGTCCCCACCTCAGGAGACTCGGGGCCTGCCTCTTTCACAGCCTGTGATTTTTGGACTACCTGAGCTTTTCTGTCTATAAAAAGGACGCCCTTAATATAAAATGGCAAAAGATATACAAGAGCACTGTGTGTGTGGGACTATGTCTTCACGAGTGTCCCCAGTCTCTTAGACTCTGGCTTGTTGGTCCAATCTAGGGTCCCTCCTCATCACAGTGGACATTTAGGGCTGTCTTGGAAACGGGTGGCGGGGGGAGGGGAGGGAGTTGCGCAGCATCCCTGGCCCCCCACCCATGCCATACCAGGAACATTTCCAGTCATGGTAACCACAGATGTGCCCAGACATGGCCCAAGGGTCTCTTGGGGGCAGGATTAGCCCCTGTTGAGACCCCTGTCTAGCTGGACTTCCAGGTTTCCTCTTTCTCTTTTCAGGCAGTGGGTGATTGTCCAGTGGTATCGGTGGACTCTGACACTGGAGTGTCAAGCTCAGTGTAGTTTCTTTCCAGATTCCTGTTAAGGTCATCTCCCAGGACATCATGTTTGGGACTTAGAGTCTCCTTTTCCTGCTGAAAGTCATTTTCTCTCCTGAGCTCTGAAGCCATGGGGTTTGACGTCTCTTAAGCAGGACAGATATCAGATACTGTGGCCAGAGATGTGAAACCTCATTTAAGTGGCCACCCCCTCCGTGAGCTTGGATAGAGACATCTCCCTACTCTAGTCTCCACTCCTCACTCCCATTCCAGGGATTGTGGCTTTCATTAGTCTCCTGTGCTTGTCTTCTCTAGTGGGGAGGTTGGGCCAACAGGGAGAGTTGGAGGAATGAAACAAGGACTCCACAGAGGACCGCTTTGCCTTCTCCCTAGGAACTATTCCTCTTTGAGGAACTAGATGTTAGAGCTAATGCCCCTCCTCATTCTGGGATTCCAACGTTTTTTCCAAACCTGCAAATCACCCCTTAGCGCCCACTCCCACACACACCAGTGATTGGGTGACATCCATCCCCAGGGGCCCACTGGCTGCAAGAACAGGAAACAGTGAGCCAACGTTTAATTTCTTTTGGATGGAGGTTCTTTCAGCTAAATGCACTTAAACCCAGTGCCTACCAGCTCCTGCAAAAACCCACCCTAATCAAAGAGTGGGCTCTTCTTCCTCTCAGTTCCTGGACCACAAGTTTCCATCATTGCTGCACTTCCCAGGCTGTTGTGGAGTATGGATGGTGCTGGGCCTCCACTTGGAGGTCTATGGAGGAAAACTGCCCCACCGAATACATCATGGGCAGTAAATAGCAAGGGCTCCTGCAGAGACTCAGCATCCAAGCCAGTCTGCTTGGTGAGCAGAGGGGAGCCTGGGACCCTGAGGAGGAGGTGGGGATTACCGTATGATTTTTACAGCTTCAAGGAGGGGGTGGGAACATTCTGCCAGCTTCATCCATCACCTATGGGAGACATGTGTTAGAAATAAGGTGAGCCCTCAAAATCAGGGGTCCTGGTAGAACACAAAACATACTCAGGAGCCAGACAGCAAGGCAAATATCTTTACTCCTGCAAATGGGTATATACCAACACAGACTCTGGCAGCACGTACCCTGAGCAGGCATCCACTTGGGTTTTTATTCCTGATCCACGTGCTTTGTCCCTTATTCTTGATTGGAAGAGCTTAAGCTCACACTCTTGTGTGATTGGCTAATCATTTGTTTTCTCACACGTGGAACTGAAGAATACACATTGTTGAAAATTAGAAAACAAGGCAAGTAGAAAGAAGGAAAACAGACCTTCTATTTCTGCCACCCACCCAGCCTAAAAAGAAGTGACACTCCAACACTCAACTACAACGTGGATGGACCTTGAACACAACGATGCTCAGTGGGAGAAGCCAAACACAAAAGGCCACCATCGTACATGATTCCATTTATGTGACATGTTCAGAACAGGAAGATCCATTATTGAGTTGTATGCTTTAGAGAGGTGGATTATAGGGTGTGTGGATTCTGTCTCAATAAAGCTATTAAGAAAATTCTACCACCCAGATTAGTTCTTACCATATTGAGATAAAGCTGCTTTTTTGAAAATAAATAAATAAATAAAAATCTTTCCACTCAGAATAGTTCTTATTAGATTGAGAAAGATGACCCAGTATAAAAAATGGACAAAAGCTGGTACACAGGCTGTGGGCAGGTCTACAAGTGGATGCCTGTGCACACCAAGCAGAATCTCCTATTGTCCGCCAACACTCGATCATATGTTATGTAGGAGGCAGACTAAGCACCAGCAGGATTATTTCTTTTTGCATTTGGGACCAGTAGGCCCTGGGGGCTGTGGGTGTGGAGCCCTGATCCCTTGGTAGGCTGCTGGTGATAACCTCCACAGGGCCCCTATGTGTGTCTCCTTTGATGAAGCAATTGTTCCTTTCAGCAAGTGCATGGTGGTTTTAGAGATAGTCATTACATCATAAATTTTAATAGTGGAAAATTTATATCTATGACCAGATTGGGTGAGCCAGTGGAATATTACGCAGCCATGAAAATGGGTTCACTGGCTATATTGATGTGGAAAGATGGATATGGTACTTTGAATGAATAAATAAGTTTTGGATCATGAAATGTGTATAGGGGAGTGTGGGGGAGATGAGGATAGAGGAATCTATCCAATGTTAGTAGATGTTAGGTCTCTGTCTGTGGTGGAATTTGGCATGCCTTTAAAACATTTACAAATTCTCAATATGTTCCTGTTTTTTTCTACAACTTAAAAAAAATTAGCTTTGGGGGAGGTTGGAGTGATCTTGGCCCTTTCTGGGTACGTCTATAAGCCCCTGCAGTTCCTCAAGGTGAAAGGGTTTTGTTTCTGTCATTGTCATTAGTGATTATTTGTTGGTTTGTTTTTAAAATGGGAATTAAAAGTCAAGCCAAAACCATGAGGACCTAATAGCAAGGCTAGCCATTGCTGTTCTGAGCTCGGCTTCCTTTCCCTCCCATGTCCTGGTCTGGAGAGAGGGAAGCATAGAACATCACATGCAAATCCAGCCCACTGAGCACCTGCTGTGTCTTAGGAGGGTCCCAGAATGAGCTGAGACTGCCTGCCAGCAGGGAGAGGGTGAGAGTGTAAAGTTGGAAGGCCCTGGGGATCCAAGGACTCTATGGGGCTTGAGGTCAGAGTAGGCTGCAGGCCTATCCCACAATCAGCCACCCTCACTGCCTGTGGTCACACGCTGCTGCTTTTATTTTATTTTGAGTGGTCCATTTCCTCAGAACAACATTTCCTGGGTATCTGTCCCCACCCCTACTTCCTCTGTCCCTCTCCTTTTCCTCTCCCTCTGCCTCTTTCTCTTTCTCTCCAGCTTTACTGATGTCACCAACATGCATCAAGGTCACAGCAGCAAGAGGGACAACCCTAAGCACCCTCAACCTTCCTCTGTATCCCTCACTCCACTTGGAGACCTGCACCTATGATGAGTCCAGGAGACACCCTCCTGCCCTGAGTATCTCCCAAGCCAGTGGCCTCCTCTTGGGTGTCCAATGCTTGGCTGGCGTGTCTGAAGCAACCTGGGGGCGGGGGAGTAGTTGCTTGATTCAGAGAATGAGTCCCTGCACATGCTCAGATGATTGGCTTTGTAGTGGAATTACCAACAGGGAGATCAAAGGGATGCTGCATTCTCACTCCGGGAAAATAAAGTGCACACGTACCAACCATTTTTAGGTCTGAACCTGAATTAGTCCTAGAAGGCTGCATGCCACGTTGGATTAGCTGAACATGGCCTTAGCTGCTTTCTAGGTAGGTGGTGCTGGGCAAAGCCTGACAAGCCTTCTTTCCTCCATCATGGGCTCAATGTCTGTGCCGAAGGAGTTGACTGCAGGATTAAACAGAGCAAGAGTGATTTAAAACTCAGTTTGCAGGCTATGAGCCTGGCTGCACTTAACTGGTTTCCTGCCAGCTGTCTGGGCGCCACCTGCTGAACATTCAGCCTCTTGGAAACATGAGCCCCTCTTAGGGCAGTGGTCGGCAAACTGCGGCTCTGTTGACTAATGAGTTTGCCCACCACTGACCTAGACTCTCGATTCCAATAATTACAGGCTGTTGTTGTTCCTTGTAATTAAGCCCCTATCCCAGTGGTCTGCAAACTCATTAGTCAACAGAGCGGCAAACCAGCGACAGAGCGGCAAACCAGCAGCTCGTGAGCCCCAGTTTGCCGTGAGCCCCAGTTTGCCGACAACTGCCCTAGAGGCATTAAGTAGGGAGGGTTTCTGCTTAGTGTAGAGAAGGGGCAAGGCTTCTGGAGGTGGCCCTCATTCCCTCTACTCCCACATCCAGGGTGGGAGTCTCTCCTGAAACCCTAGACTGAAGTTCAGCAACCTCATCACTTGTAAAATGTGAACCAAATTGTTTCTGCTGCCTCCAGGAACATGTGCCTTCAGTTTGGTAATGATGTTGCCTGCTCCAGGCTATTAACCTAGAGTCCAAAGGGAGGTAGTGGAAGGTGGGGTGTGAGTGGAGAGGGGTAGAGGAGGCTGGAATGGACCTGCACCCTGAGCCTCCAGGATCCAAGATGCCTGTCTTGCCCTTCTGCGCTTCTGCATCTCCCTGATCCTCTGATTTATGGGTCAGGTGACTGGTGCACAGGGTCTGCACTAAGTTGCCATGTGAAATATATTTCCCTTTCATTCTTTCCCTGGAGCTTTCTGTCACTGTCCCTAGTGGTTTGCTTAAACCCCATTCCCTTAGTGCAGGGAGGGCCAGAGACTGTGGGTAGACCACGGAGGCTGGCCTAGGGCAGTGGTCGGCAAACTCATTAGTCAACAGAGCGGCAAACCGTGGCTCTCGAACCCCAGTTTGCCGACCACTAGCCTACGGCATGTTTCCGCCTTTTTGGCATTATTGCTATCCCCTCATTAAAACCCTTTTACATCATTCTTCTAGGTACTCCTAGTTTTAATACCATAGACAGGCTGTATGTCTGCTTATATAGAGAGCATCAGCATCTCTACACAAGAGAGTAATGTTTTACTGCCCCTAGCAAGGACCAGGGCTGCCCCCAGTGAGCATGCACAGGAGGACTGGACTTGGGGACTCCTTTATGACCACCAGTGGCTTGTCATGGGCAGGACTTGATCGCTTGGTGGACTTCCTGAGAACCAACCACCTTTTCTCCAAAGAGGCCTGCAGCCCTGGCCTAGCCCCAGCCCCAGCAGGGCTCGAGGTGGGAGCCTGTGGTCCCCAACCTTCATTTTCAGCACTTCCCTCCCTGTTGCTGTGGCCGGAAGGGCTTGTGGCTTATATCAGGCCCAGACTGGGATCTGCAGGAGATTCCTGCTCTTCCATATGCTCCCTCCTCCTGTGCAGCTCCCTCTTCCAGTGCAGCTCCCCTGTGACAAGCTTCGCATTCGTCTAGGCAGGAACACATTGCAAAGAATCACAAGTGTAATTGCAGCCCCCTCCCCTCAGAGAAAACACCAGCCTCTGTCTCGTCTTGTGTGCTTCTGTGGCTTCTGTTAATTCTGTTCACGATGGTTTGAGTATGTCCTGAAGAGCATCAGTGCCTGACCGTGGTTCCTTGAGAGCTGGATGCTCGACGCTAGGATAGGCCTCTGCTCTGTTCTTTGTCCTCCCTTGAACTTCGCAGCTCTCTTGTAGTGGGTGACAGACATGTCCCAAACTCTTGTGGGCCCCAATCCCTCTCTCTTCTTTCACTCCTGTCCCCGTGTTTGGGGTTGTCTCGGGTTACAGGCAGCTGAGTTCAGACTTCCCATTTGCTCACAGGGAGGGCTTGAGAAATCCATGCTAGTCTTCACACCCAAGACTCTCTGGAAGTGGGAGATTGCAGGCCCTGTGTGGGGTGCCACCTGATCCTTATATGTGCCACTGCCCTGTCTCCCTGGTGGGTTGGCAGGCATGTGGCCGTATGGTACTGGGAGAAAGATGCTGGCTGGTGGGTGGCTTGCTTGTGCCACTCATCATCACCATGGCTTTGCTGTTTTTCCTGAGAGTCAAAAATGCAGACTTGGTCTCTTCTCCTTGGCACTGCTGATATTGGGGCCAGGTCACTTTGTGGGGCTGTCCTGGGCACTGTTGGGATTGAACAGCATCTCTGGCTCCCACCTATTTGATGCCAGGATCTCCCTTAATCATGACAACCACAGGTGTTCCAGACATCATCTGGTGTCCCCTAGGGGAAGTCACCAGGTGAGACTCTTTGGGCTATGAAGTAAGTTCTTCCTTTCTCATCCTCTTCGCTGCCTAGGTCTCCATTGGTGCTGCTAGCTGGCTAACTCCAGGGGACAGAGGCTTTTTTTAGATGAGGATGTGATCTGGGTGGAGATACTTCATGGGCAGATTGAGGATGTAGCCTCCTTGACCCCCCTCCTGAATGGGTCTTCACCCTCACCCTCCTTCCATGGGCTGCCCTGCTGGGGACAGAGTTTGTTTCTTGGCCAAAGTAAATGATGTGGTGATGGATGAGGTTTATTCCAAGGTCAGGCTGGGCGGGCTCCCCTCAAGGTGGTGGCGATGGAGGAGGGAGAGGGCGTCTCACTCAGCAGAAGAAAGGAGAGCCCAGAGATGAAGCGGGGTCCAGGGCTGGGGTTGTTGCACGAGGGCCTGGCTCTGTCCTCAGAGCAGGCAGGGCTGTTGGGAATGTCCTTGCGAAGTGCCTGGCTCAGAGCACCTGGCTTTATTATGGCGATTGGCAGGGGTGGGAGGGTAATCACAGATAGGCAGAAGGACCTTCTTGGCTTTCGAGCTGCAGCCAGGCCCTCCAGGTCAGGACACAGGAGAGGGGAGGGGACAGGTCATGAAGAGCTAAGGTCAGGCCTGGGAACTTGGGGAGGCTGACAGAGACACAGGGGTGAGGCTTCCTTTATGTAGAAAGGGAAAGAGGGTGACATTGGGGCTCTGGCTTCCTGGGAATCAGTGTCATGCCAGTCGAAGGTCCTCAGATTTTGCTTGGTCCCTGGCTGTTGGGTCCAGCTTTCTGTCAGGAGTGGTAGGAAGCAAGCCCTGGGGCCAAGGACCAAGGCAGCCCCTGCTGGCACCTAATTGTTTTGTTTATGAAGCGCTTCTGAGAGCTTCCAGTGGATTTCCTAATGAACTGGTTTGTTGTGGCATCTCTGCTGCAGAGCTGGTAATTACATCAGAAACAGGGGGTCTTCGTCTGAGAGCCTTCAGAGCAGATGCCACCTTCTTGCCTGGGTTTCTGCCCCTATATTTGGGTAGTTAACACTTTCTTTAGTTAACGCTTTGTGGGCTGAAGTGCCAGGTATACACCCCTAACCTTTACCCCGATTGTTCCATGAGAAACTTGTTTGTCACCCCTGTTGTTTGGCACCCACTCAATAGGCATCGTGTGAGTCACTGCTCAGCTGCTGGGAGACATGCAATGAGATAGATGAGGTACAGAGGAGGAGACAGATAAAGGGCAGGAGTGCTGGAAAGACTTATGACCCGAGAGAAACTGCGAAGAGCAAAAGGAATGATGGAGCTGGGCATCAGGCCGAAGGTGTTGCTGGGAGTAGGGGAGGTTGATGCTGCAGTGAGACCCTGGTGTGTTCATGTCTTAGGGTTGCTGCCACAAAATGCCACAACCTGGGGAGCTGGGCCACAGCAGTTTGTTTTCTCCTGTCTGGAAGGCAAAGTGTCAGGCAGGGCCATCATCCCTCCGAGGGCTCCGAGGGCTCCGGAGGAAGGGTCCCACTCCCAGCTTCTGGGGGTGGCTGGAAGTACTTGGTGTCCCTTGGCTTGTAGACACATCTCTCTAATCTTTGCCTGTCGTTACATGGCCATCTTCTTTTGTAACTGCTTCTCTTATAAGGACATCAGTCACTGGATTCAGGGCCCACCGTAATTCATTAGGACCTAACCTTAACCAATTACATCTGCAAAGACCCTATTTTGAAATCAGGTCCCATTCTGGGGTCACTGGGAGGCATGAATTTGGGGGCATTCTTCATCCCTGTCCCTTTGGGAGCATGGAGGGTAGGGCAGGGAATGGGAGCAGAAAGTGCAAAGTCCCTGAGAGGAAGGGGAAAAGGAGGTGAGACTGGCTGATGGATGTGCGGTGGGGTGGGGTGGAGAGGAGGGACAGTTTGGACCTAGGTTTTAGGGTGTGGCCTGTGGGACTGCAACAGAAGGGACATGGGAGATGCAGGGAAGTGAGTGGAACAGATACCTGGGCACCACAGTGGGGCCACTTAGCTAGCAGAGAGAGGAGGGACCAATGTCAGAGCTGCACTGTCCAACACTGGCTGCGTGCATAGCAATTTAACTATAAATTAATGAAAATGAAGTAAAATTAAATATTCTGGGCCTTAGTTGCAACCATAGTTCTAGTTAAGAGCCATGCAGGCTAGAGGTAACCACATCAAACAGCACAGATATAGGACATGTGGAGGTGTTTTGGGCACTGAATGGTCATAGGCCCAGGAGTGCTGAGGGAGTGAAGGGGGCCTTTCAGTTAGGATGTATGGCCCTGCAGGTGACAGTGAGTCATCAGCTGGGAGACAGGCCCATGTCCCACCCTCCCCACCCTGGTATTTGTAAGGGTCCCCAACTCCAAGCACCACAGGGCAGTCTCAGTGGGGCGGGCCCTGCATAGTCCTGCATGTCCTGTCTGGTTCCTGACTTAGGGCTGGAGTTGGTGCTGTTGCTCGGATCAGAAAGTAAGAGGGTCCCTGTAGTCAATGATGTTTGGGTTGATGATTTAATTGAACCACATTTAATAGTTTTCTCCTTAGGCTCGTTTACTTTCCCAGTTTCTTATTTTATGTGAGCAAAACTCTAATATTTAGTCAGCCTTTTTAAAAAAGGTATTCTCTGATTAAAGCTCAGTGCTGTTTAAGTTGGGGAAATGTAGCAGATAAGACCCCAGGGCTCTGAGGCAGCCTAGCCTCATTACTTTATACCACGCTCATCAATCATTTTGGGGCTGCTCACATGTCCCAGGAGTCCAGGGCAGACCACTGAAAACTCCCAAAAGAAGCATGTGGCAGCCTTTGATTTCTGTCAGTCCTGCTATGACACTTCCACCTTTACTGGGTGACCAGCCTTTAGGGCCTACTGCCTCAATGCTGCCAAGGATCAGACCAGAGAGGAGTAAGGAATGTGGAACTGGGCACCCCAGGAAAAAGATTTTGGAGAGGGGCCAGAGGTTGGGGTTGGGAGGGAAACAGGGTATGGGGTAGGAGTAGCAGATGAGAGCTGATTGAAACCAGCTTGTAGAGTAGCAGCCCATGAGTGGTGTTGAAGTGCTTTTCACGCCTCATACCGTGGAAATTTCAAATAGGATTGTATTGGGCATACATGTTCATTCCCACATAAAGGTTAAATTTATTTTGCTTTCAAGCCGGAGAAGGAGAAGTGGAGTTGAGTTGGCCAGTCCTTGGTTATAATCCTGCATTGGGTCCCCAGCAGCAGTCAGAGTCCTATGCTGGTGGCTGATCACTCTGGGAGGTGCCCTGCCATGTGTAGTAACCATGGGGAGCCCAGGTGCCACAGGTCCACCCTCCACCCTCAGCTCTCTGCTGAGTGCTATTGGGCCCCACAGGCCGCCAGCTCTGATCCAGACGACATTCCAATTTCTGTTCTTCATGCTTTGGAAAGAAGAAATCTATTTGTCTCTGCTCGGGGCCCTGCTCTGATAACCGGGGCAAACCTCCACCCTACTCTGTTTTCTCATTTTCCTCCAACGTAGCAGCAGGTCCTAGGAGACCCTCGCACAAGCATTGGGCTGTTTGATGTGTCAATCTTCTGACGCAGAGTGACAGCCTCCCTGCTCTTGGTTCAGTGCTTACATTAGGCCCAGGGCCCCTAGACTTGATAGTTGTAACTCTTTTCATTTGTTTTTTGGAAGTGACAACTGTGAATCTTTTTGAGCCTCTGGCTGGAGCTCAAGACCCCTGGTCTTTTTTATGAGTCTATGACAGGTTTGAGCCACTGGTTTCACATAGGCCAGTGTTTGTGTGACAGGACGCTCTATTGGGGACACCCTTTATAGGGAAAGACCTGAGCCCTGGTGGCAGAGCTTCTGTAAGGTGAGGCTCCAGCGTTGGCAAACCCTCCCTGTCCCCATCTGGCCCCTCTCTTCCACCTCCCTGTTGCCTTCCTTCCCACACCCTTTCCTCCCCTTCCCTCTCTACTTGTCTTGTCCCCCCATCTCCTCCCCCTTTTCTCTCTGCTCCCTCTTCTCTCTCTGCTCCCCCTTCCTGCAGACCTGAAGCTGGCACATGCTCACAAGGGTTCTAAGGGACTCTGGTAAGTCTATAAGCATAGTTTCAGGATGGGCAAGGAAGTAAGAGAAGGGACCCTCCCCTAGGACCTCCTCTTGGCAAAAACACCAATAACTGGAGTGGCAGAGCTAGAAAAGCACATAGTAGGTGCTCCTTCCTGGCAACCAAGGGGAGGGTCAAGTGGACACTAAGTGGATGTACCTCTTCTCTGCACCCACATTCCTGTCTCCTCACCTGTGTGTACTTCTCTGCAATTTTGCTGTAAGCTACTGAGGCAGGCCCAGCATTGTGTGGTGAAACTGCATCAATTCAGCCTTATTAGTTCAGAATGTACAATAGTTCAGATGTGGGAGATGGGACTTGATTTGAGTTAAAAGTCAGAAACCATTTTGCTCTGGGCTTGAAGAATCTAATCTAAGATCATTGCTTTAAAAAAAAACAACAACCATCTAAAACCTTAGGAAATTAAAGGCCCTTAGCATATGCTTCTACTCTGAGTCCGACTGTTCTGAAGGCTCAGGAAGTTTGACAGGATGCTCTGGTGTCAGGGAAGCCACACCTGTAATTCAGACCTCATCTTAGACATTTCCCTTAGCGACACACAGATGTTACTGCTTGTATGTGTAGCATATTGGAACTGCTTCAGTGGGAAGAGGGACCCCCCACCCACACATCCACCACACAAAAGATAGAATAAGACAACCCCCCTCTCAAAGGCTGTCTGTTTTTTACCTGCTGCTGTAGGCCGTGGCACAATACTTCTCAGTAAACTGGGTGACCAGGGGCCTGACCTTTTCATTACTGAGGTGTTTCAAAGACCTCGATCCTGTGTTCCTTTATTTATAAGTATCTGAGTTTATTAACACAAAAAAACCTAGGGCAGCCCCAGGTAGACTGTGTGAAATCTGTGGCTTGGGTTAAGAGCTGGCTCTGTTAGGAGGGGGAACTGTGCCTCTAGGTCCCATTGGACCTCCAGGTCCTATTTGAGGCTGAGTCTGGGACCCAGTTTGGGTGAAGTGCAGCTGGCCCAGGCCCACTGAGGTCTTATTGGATTTTGGGGTGGGGTGAGGGTGGGAGTGGGTTTTTTTCCTTATCCTGAATGGCCAACTCAGGTTGTAGGTGAGTGGGGCAGGTGACCTAGAGGTGGGGACTGAGGGCAGGCCCTTGGCACTAGCTCTAAGTGCTCCTGGAACATGTTGGGAGTTGGATTCTGGAAGTGGGTAGTGGGAGTGTGCAGCCCACC
Source organism: Lasiurus cinereus (assembly GCA_011751065.1). Classification (NCBI taxonomy): domain Eukaryota; kingdom Metazoa; phylum Chordata; class Mammalia; order Chiroptera; family Vespertilionidae; genus Lasiurus; species Lasiurus cinereus. The sequence goes on along the minus strand of JAAGEH010000343.1, from coordinate 8,844,169 downwards.
AGGCTCAGTAAAAAATAGGACAGTCATAGGACACCCATCTCAGTCAGCTCAGTCAACAAAATATGGACTGGGCAGCTTAAACAGCGGCATTTATTTCTCACAGTTCTGGAGGTTGTGGTCTCAGTTCTGGACACGGAGATCAGAGTGCCAGTGCCATTGGGTTCTGGTGAAGACTTCCTGGTTTGCAGATGGCTAGCTTCTCACTGTGTCCTCACAGGTTGAGGGGTGAGAGGCCTGAGAGAGATTTGAGGTTTCTTCCTTTTCTTAAAAAGACACCAGTCCTATAGGATCAGGACCCCACCCTATGACCACATTTAATTTTATTTATCTCCTAATGGCCCTGTCTCCAGATAGTGTAACATTGGGGTTCAGGGCTTCAACATAGGAATTGGGAGGGATACACAGTTCAGCCCATAGCACACATCTGTGGTCGCTTTCACAGTTCACCAAAGTTGGCATGTGGGAAGCTCACTACCAAGTTCCTCAAATTACTCTTTAAAAACCATTTTATGACTTAAATCAAGGCTGGACAAACTTTCCATAAATATTTAGTGAATATTTGGAGATGGCAGGCTATGCGGTCTTCGAGTAATTGCTCAGCTCTGCCATAGCAGCACCAATGCGACCGTAAGTAGGGCAATGTGCCAGAAAAATTGTATTTACAAAAACAGGTGGCAGACCAGATTTGCCCACGTTCCAGAATTTGCGCACTCTAACTTAAGTCATTTACCTGCTCAATAAAGAGATTTAGAAAAATAAATAGCACCAATTTTTTTTTACTCCACTAACAAAAGAACCATGGTTGGTGTTTGATGAGTGTTCTTGGCTTTTTCTAAAGATTTTTGCTCTTAATTGGGGCTTTACTGTATTCTTGACTGTGTATTTTGTATTTCCTTAGATAACAGATCCATCCTAAGAATGTTTCTGTTATTTAAATGGCACCATTGGGCGGATTTATCATTTATCCAATCTGTCCTCGATTGTTGAACAGCATGGTTAGTTTTTCGTGTGTGTGTGTGTGTGTGTGTGTGTGTGTGTGTGTGTGTGTGAGAGAGAGAGGGGGGGGCGGCACAGGGAGGGAGGAAGGGAGGGAGAGAGAGAGGGGGAGAGAGAGAGAGAGAGAGAGAGGAGAGAGAGAGAGAGAGAAATGAACAGAGAGCGCTTTGTCTGGATTTTTCACTTCTTTGGGCGAGATTCCTAGGAGGGGGAGGTGAGGGACGAGTTGCTGAAGGGAACTGTGGTCCTCATTTTGTTCAGGGCTTGTCAGAGCTGCACCTCCGCCTCTGTGTGATTGGCAGCTGGTGTCTGCTGTCTCCAGCAGCCTGACCTTGCTGGGACTGCATGGGGCAAAGGTGGCCAAGCCATCCTGCCCTCTTTTCCTCTGTGGGGCGGTATAGGGGGTGGAGCTGTGCCTCTCTCAGCTGTCACTTAAAACAGCACTTGTTCCTCCTGTATTCAGGGAGCGTCATTGAACTCATTCTGCTGATTAATTAAACCGTTGCGGGCAGCTAGCTCCTGGAACTGTGGCGCAGTCAAGGGCTCTTTGAAGCACACTTTGCAGGCTGTCAGCCCTCTCTTGATGTTAGACACCATCTGAGAGCCAGTTTCTGCTCATGAGTCTTGGTGGTGCTGAGAGGGGTGCCCACCCAGTCCCAGCCCAATCATACCTCTTCACTCTGATGGCATTACGGGGAGGGGCCACAGTTGCTGGGCCCAGGATCTTGGGATGGGGTAAGCAGATGGGGGTCTAAGCCCTTGATGGACAGGCACACCCTCTGGACAGGCAGGCAGATAGGCCTGGGAGGGGAACCACTGAAAAAGTAGCTTGGTTCAGAGTAGACCATCAGTTGGACCCAGGCCATGAACTCCACATCTCCTAACCCACCCCTCATGTTCCTGTCTCTTACCTTTACTCCTTTATCTGTTCCCAGATGCCCTACTCAGCACTAATGTAACTACCAGCCTCTAGGCCCTGGCTGATTTGAGCAGGACTAGCCGCTCAGATTCCTTATTACTTAGTGGCTCTCAGAGCGGGAGCCCCTGCCTCTCATGGTTCTGGTGTCTGAGTGCTTTATGCCTCCGTGATGGTACAGAAGGCTCTGGGGACCCCTCAGACCTCCTCCTCCATTGGTGCTTGATTTCTTTATCAGAAACTAATGACATGGAGGAGCCTGCCTCTGTTTTGGTGCTGACAGGGAACCGCCAACTGGAGAAGCTGGAATGAAAGCAACAGAAGCTGTCAGCTTTAGTCAGTCCAGCAGACCCTTATGAAAACACTAGTTTTCCAGAATGTTTGGGAGCCCGACCAGCTGGAGGGGGACAGTTGATGGGGAAAACAATAGTGTGTTTTACTCTCAAACTCAGTTCCTTCTCTGGGCACTGCTCTAAAGACTCGGCCCTAAAGACTCGGCCACCAGCCTTTGCCTCCTGCCTGCTCCCAGCCCCTTTCCAGGAAGGTCCTGCAGGATGGAGGCGCTCTGTACTGCTTCTGAGCCCAAAATGAAACAGCTGCAAGTAATGTTCCACTATGCACGTGATCCCAAAACAGAAGAAGGCCAGGTAGGGGTGCTGTTGTGGGGTCTGGCATGTTCAGCCCCTGAAAGTTCCTGTTAAGATGTTACCTTAGCAACTTCCTTACCCAACCTGTCAGGCTGAAACAGTGAAGGGTCTGCAGTGCTTGCACCCTGAGCTCAGCTGCTCAGTCTACAGAGGTAACTGTCTCTGAGTCCTGAATCCAGTGGGCTGTCACTTCCTTCCTGTGGGACCCACAGGACTCTGCCTTCTTCCTATTCCTTCCTCACAGGTGCCTATGTTCCCCAAGTCTCTGCCCCTAACCCATGACAAACCCACCTCACCCAGAACCTGCACAGTCTCGAGAGAGGCTGTCCCCATTGACTTCATCCTGGTTGGGCGAGGAAGCCAAGCAGTTGGCTCCCTGGCTTGTACTGTATCTATGTGTCTTCCCCCCACCCCCCATGGGTGCACGCAGGTGCTTTTTTCAATTACTTAAAGGAAAGCAATTGCAGAGCCACTCGATATAAATCCCTTAAGCTGCTGTTGATGGTGATGCAGGGGAGGCCACGGCCCAGCCAGGATTCTGAAACCCAGGCACCATCTGTGGTCTCACCACTCCACAGCCAAATTACACCACCAGCCTTTCTGTGTTCTGCAGATTTTCATTAAATGAGTTGAGTTTACTGGGAATCTCTTGGCCATAAATATTCCCTCCCTGTCTGCATTGTGCCAGTACTGCTCCGAATCCAAGCTCCACATCCAGGCTGTGAGTGGGGAGGGGAGGAGCCGTTGGGGCTGCAGGAAATGCCCTGGGACATTTTTTGCAGCCTCAGATTTGGGGGTCATAAAATACCTTACTGTTTCCAGAGAAAATTGAGGCGAGTTTGAAGGACTTGACAGGGCAGGGTACATAATTGCCTCATTTAATTATGTGTTTTTCTTTCTGTTTCCTTCTTTTCCATCGAGAAAGTGGCAGTGATAGCCAGAAAGTTGTAAAAGGAGGGAGAGATGTGTATTTAAAATGGAGATGGGTTTTTAGCAACAGTTGGAAATGGGCTTCTCCTGAGCCTGTTTATAGCGTGGCCGGGAGAGTTCTCAGCTTTCCGTGGGCTGCAGTGCAGCTGCCCCGAGGCATCCTGTCACTTATTCTCAGGACAGGCGTGTCCCCAGGAGAAGGCAAGGAGTGTGCCTAATTTAGGGAAAGACAAGTGCGGCACCCCAGGGTCAAGGTCACTCTTGAGATCCCCTCATTCTCTGTACCCTTTTCCCAAACTTCCACATAGCTTCAGCCATCCCTGTGGAGACCCCTCTTCCAGAGTCTGTCATCCATTCCAGGGGCTGCTGTATCCTTGGGATCCTAGACCAGAAACCAGCAAACTGTAGCCTGTGCCAAATCTGGCCCCTGCCTCTTTTTTTGTAAATACAGTTTTATAAATGCAGCCATGCCATTTCAGTAGTATCTATGATGGTTCCCAGCTACCATGCAGAGTTCAGAGGTTGTAACAGAGACCACGTGGCCCACAAAGCTGAAAAGATGATTGCTTGGTCCTTTATGGAGGTTGCCAGTCCTGGCCTAGATCAGAAGTTCCCTCTGTTTCTTCCTCCCTCTCACAATAGGATGGACCCCATCTGATCTTGGCCTCATGCACAGGTAAGCAGGAGGCCAGGACCACCTGGGTTCCTCTCACTGACAGGGCTCCCTGTTGGAGTCCAGATTCTGGGATTTTTGGCTGGCTTCTCTGGCCTCTTACGCCCCCAGGTGTCAAATGTCCCCAGGATACTTCTGGTGTGATGCCTCCTGCACATGCCCAGCCTTGAGGCTACCACAACACTATATCATGGAGGGAGAGGCTCTGAGAATATGTGGTTTGTTGCAGGGGGTGGTATTCAGAGCATAAGAGGGACTGTTTGAGTCTGTCCTCATCATAGGTGTTTGCCCCTTTGTTGTAGACACAGGGACCCTCCTGTTCAGGGCAGTGTCTGCTCCAGGCCACCTGGCACTTGTTCCTTGGTACCATGTGCCAGGTGTTAGACCAAAAGTTCCTATTTGGGGAGAGGGGGTTACAGCTTGGGAAAGGACATTCAGTGGTCTCACCTTCACCTGGGACAGGCAGATACCATTTCCTTTCTCATGATAGAAGGCCTAGTGTGGGGTGGCTTGCCCTTGGGCTCAAGAGGGTCTCTCCTGCCTCCCGCAGTGCACGTGCCGGAAGGACATGGTCAAGATCTCCATGGATGTCTTTGTGCGTATCCTGCAGCCAGAGCGTTACGAGCTGTGGAAACAAGGCAAGGACTTCACTGTGCTTGACCACACCAGGCCTACAGCCCTGAGCAGCCCTGAGCTCAGCACCTGGAGCACCTCCCGGGCCTCACTCAAGGCAAAGCTCCTTCGAAGGTGAGTTGCCAAGGAACTGCCCTGTGCCTGGCTCTGCTGGTGACTGTAAGTGACCCCTGCCCCAGCCAGATCCTGCTGGCAGGTGGCTGCAGGCTGTCCCCTCCCTCTTTCCCTCTTTTTTCCCCTCTCCTCCTCCTCCTCTTCTGTATCTTGCTGCTTCTCAGTCAGAGTGTTTCTCAAGCCCTGACCTTTTCGAGTTTGCAGGCCTTGTAGCAGGCGGTGTCTGTGTTGTTAGACTCAATTTCCCTCCTGCTCCTTGTCCACCAGTTCCTGGGAGGCTGACCCTTTGACCCTCCAGCCATCTGGTTCCTCTCTGGGACAGCACACACTGTCCCTCTTTCTTGTCTGCTTGTTCCCTTAGGTGAGAGTCCTATGTCTCTGTGTTGGGGCTGCCAGGCTCCTTCTTGGCTCCGAATGATGGCAGGTACCATGCTGGAGCTGTGGGGCACAGGGGTCCAGTACTTGTTCCATATCCCTGCCATTTCGTGTTTTGATTGTTCATTTTGGCTTTTCTGATAATGTGCTACTCAGATTCACAGTCTTGGAGTCACTGAGACCCGTCTTCCCAAGGACATCCTTTACCACCCTCATTCCATCACAGGGAGCCCCCTCCTGGCCCATGCCTTTTATGACAGTGTGGTGGCTGCCCAACCTCAGGCCTGGCATCCAGTGGGGGAGAAGAGGGTGAAGTGGCTGCCAGCATCATAGCCATGGGGCCATGGGTGGTAGGTCTGGGAAGAGGAAGAAATTAATTTCCTGCCAGGAGGGAGATAGCAGTGAGCAGCATGTTCTTGGTATCACCTATAGCCCCGGAAGTGGTGGTCCCATTTTCCTCTCTTCTCTGGGAAATATCAAAGCTTTCAGGGCTCTGAGCTACTCAGACAGAGTTCCAACGGACTCAGTTTTGGTGCCCAAGGAATGTTCAGCAAATCCTCACTGCGAAAGCCATCACAGACAATAGACTTTGCATAAACAATGAATGTGGTGTGCCTCAATAAAACTTTATTTGTGGACTAAAGTTGGAATTTTATATCACTTTCACTTTCACAAAGTATTACTATTCTTTTAACTTTACCAGTTAAAGATGGAAACAACTTTCTTAGCTGGGGGGCCACCGCAGAACAGGCAGTGGGTGGATCTGGGCCTTGGGTGAGGTTTTCCAATTGTAGCCTCTTCGTCACTTCTGGCTTCTTTTGTCCCCACTGATCATGGACAGTTGGCTCCAGAAGCAGGTCATTGAGGAGGTGGGGGTGCTTGGACAGTTCCTTGCTTTGGCTGTGCTTGCTTGGTGACACTCTCACACTCTACAGAAGCACCCTTTAAACTCTGCCTGGTCCAGAACTTTGTTTCCCAATGAGGCTGTTCTAGTTTTCAGCGCATTTGTCTGTGAATCCAGAATCTTGGGCAGTTGTGGCTTCATGTTTTCCCACCCCTTGGCCTCTGTCTTTGAGAATGTTCCATCAATTCAGAATGCTTTCACATCTGTTCCTGACAGCCCACCTGAAGGTGAATCTCTCTGCTGATTTCTTTTGTTATCTGTCCTTTTGATTCCCGCTCTCCTGTGTGTTTTCACGAAAAGCAACTTCTCTCAGTGAGGCCCATCTGTGCAGCTCCTGATCCCTCCCAGCAGGGTGAACTTGCTGAACAGAGCCCAGTGCAACATTTGCATAACGGCTAATGGATTGTGGCTCAGTCTAATTGGTCAGCAGAGCAGACTGCCAATAATTAAGCGCACATCCAGAAATGGATGGGATTAGAGGACTGGGGCCCTGCCAGCTATGCTCCCTTAGCTGGAACCTTCTGTGTGCAGAGGAAGCTTCCCCACAGGCCCTCTCCTTGCCTTCTGCCCCCTATCACTCCCGGAGCCCAGCCAGCCCTCAGTAGAGGGCGCTTGGCTCGCTTGTCACACTCTGTTCCTTTCTGGAGGGTTCCTCTCCCCTCAGCCTCCTCTGCTTCCGACCTGGGGAGCTGTAATATTCCAACAGAGGGACTGAATAATAGATTAAGTCATGTTCCCAAGGATATAATTTCCTTTAAAGCTTTCAATATGTTAAATAAGATAGATTTCCTCTCCCCCCACCTTTTTTTTTAAGTCATAGAGGGGCTTTCTCTATAAAGGTTGATTGGGGGTCTGACAGTTCAAATCCCAAGACTACTACCCTCAACCTGAGAGTCAGTGACTCTCACTATTGCCTGTACTTTTCTCTCCTGGCCCAGTGCCCACAACACATGGTCATCTGCCCCTGCCTCTCATCTCCACCGAGGGGATTGCTCCTCTGAGCCTCTGATAGTTTGTTTTGAGGGAAGGGTAGCTTGGGCTAGATAGGGATAGGGGCAAATGTGGCTTCTAGACCAGGGGTTGTGTATCTCCTCCCCTGAACTATCTCCTGCTCCCCCAACTGTGGACACTTAGGCTCATCATTCTCTGTGGGGCAGCATCCGTATCCAATCCTAGTCAATGCCAGGAGTTCCCCAGTTCTAATGGCCACAGATGTCCTAGGCAGCACCCAGTGTCCCTGGTTGGGAACCCTGCCCTAGGCAGAGGTGGTGGCATCACAGTGGGCTCCATGTTCATGTGCTGCCCATCCCCACTCCTCATGTCCCTCTGCAGCTTTGCTTTGTCCTTTGGCCCTGCAACCTCTCCCTGGTCCCTGCTCAGACCGACCCAGCCTTCCCCCTATCCCCCAACCCCCATCCTTACATGGAGGATTCAGCCTTCCTGACAGCCCCCTACACTGAGTCCCCTATGTCATCTTAGAGCAGAGGCCAAGTGTTAGCCTATATGGGAGAGAATGATCTTGTCTCCCTCCCTCGGATTTATTTTCCATGCCTAAATTTTGTTGAATACACTGAACCTCCCCCATGACAAACAAGGTTCAAAGCTGGGACCTCTTGCTCCTGGCTGTATGGCCTCCTCAGGCCTCACCACCAGGTGGGATCCTACTTTGCTGGCCCAGGCCATCATAGAGTCTGGCACCTCTCCCAGGACCGGTCTTTGCCAGCCTCCCCTCCTCCCATTCGTACCCACAGTCCTTCTCCATGTGCAGACTGTCTTTTTCCTCCCGCCTCCTTGTTACTTCCAATGAGAACATCGAGAAACGCAGCCCATTGACCACATGTTGCAGCAGGTGTGCACTCAGCTTGCTGCACACATGCTTGTGGAACATCTGAGCTGCCACCACCATGCTAGTGCAGAGGGGAGGATGGAGAGGAGACGTACTTCCTCACTGGGACCCACAGTTCCCGTCCACTCCAGCCCCTGCCAGCTCCACTGGCTGTGGCCTCCAGCTACCCATGCCGTCCATGGGGGAGCCCTGGCCCTGTTTGCCCACCCACACCACCTTTCACCACCTCTCACCACCACCCTCAGATCACGATAGAAACGAGGAGCCAGGAGCAGCTTCAGCGGCCCCTATGATTCCTCCTGACCAGACCCTGGACACCTCAGTAAGCCTGATCCTACTCTTGCCAGGGTTGCCCTGGCGATTTACTGATTGTTTTCTAAATTGTTCTTCCTCAGAACATTCTCAGCAATTTATCAGAGGCAAAAGCCTCTAGACATCACACTCCCCACTTGTCTGTGTGGGCAGGGAGTAGTAGGAGGGAGAGGAGGCATATGTCCTGGGTCTGGGTGAAAGGAAGAAGGGCCCTGGGGTACACAGCTCACAGCCCCTTGCACCTTGACCCAGGGGCTGTGCTGGCACCAACAGCCTTGGATGCCCCTGGGTAAAGCTGGTCCTATGAGGGTACAGAGGGGTTGGGTGCTTTGGGCCCCTCGGTTTCCAAGCCCGGAGCCACTCTGAGCCCATGGCATAGCCCCCTCTGCCTCTCCTGCCATCTGGAGTCCAAGGACACCTACTTCCATCTTTGAAATATTAGTACAGTTATTTGAACTTAGTTCCAATATTTGGTTAGTATAAACTTAACTAAGTAACATCCAGTTAAGCCTGACAAAGTGCTCATTTATCTCCATCCTCCCCTGAAATGCCACTAAAATGACTGTGACAACGAATGGGCGAGGGGGCTGTGACAGCTGAGCAGCCGCAGCAGACTTGAAAAAGGAGGAAAGGATGGCCAACTGATACCTGACTTTGCAGGACAGGAAGCTCATTTCAAGGGCTCACAGATAGGGTGCGGCTAGTTTGTGCTGAGGAACTCCGGAAAGGCATAGGATTCCAGATGTGGGCACCTCCTGGGGTGGCACCAAGCTGGGCTGAAGGCCAGTATATAAGGAATTGCTGGGCTGGGGGCACCCCCCACTCCACTTACCTCCCAGCAGAGGACGGTGGCCCTGCTGCCTGGTGAGATCAAGTCTGGGCGGTTCTGGGCCGGAGGGAGGGGCCTTCCTGAAGGTGAGGTTGTGAGAGCCCAGCTGCCAGCCCCATGTGCCGCTAACCCTGAGGCCAGACACTGTAAGGGTCCTCTCAGGGTCACAGAACAGCCCAGCAGAACAAAGCTATAGGTTCTGATGTTGGGGGTCCCCCATGAAATAACAGGACTCCTGCCCTCTCTATTCCCTTCAGCAAGCTCTCCTCACCCACACATAGCCATCAACCTTCCTAGTCCCTCACACAACTCAGCCAGGGTTCCCTAAACCTCTGAAGAAACTCAATAGAAGACAGAGAGTGTCTCAAACAAAAAGGAAAAGCAGAACTCCACAGAAAGAGATGAGGCAAGGAGCAAGAAAACTCACATTCTCCTCAGAGGGTGAGTGACTGTGCGTTTATGATAGAAGCACCTGTTGCTATAAAAAGAAGCATTTAGGAAAGAGATGGCTCTTGGACATTTAAAATGAGACCAAAGAAGCCCACCTGGTGTGGTTCAGTGGTTGAGTGTTGACCTATGAACCAGGAAGTCATAGTTCAATTTGGTCAGAGCACATGCCCAGGGTTCTGGGCTCAATCCTCAGTAGGGGATGTGCAGGAGGTAGATGACAGTGACTCCTTCATCATTAATGTTTCTCTCTTCCTCTCCCTCTCTGAAATCAATAAAAATAATTTTAAAATAATAAAATGCAAGCAAAGAAAACACAAGAAAGGGTTGGGAGATAGCTTGAGAAAACTAGAGGGCAGGACAGAAAGATCAGAGGCTCAGTTGAGGAACTCCAGCCTCTTCTACAAGGAGTTTCAGGAAAAGAGAAAAGAACATTTCCCAAGAACCAAAGACGTTTTCAGAGTACAGAGCCTGGCATTGGGGATGAAGATTATACGTATCTAGGAATATCACAGCTCTTTGATTAAATAGAAGGTCTTCAGCTTACGGAGTGAATAAACATGTCAACATAAAGAACAAGGGACCCAAATAGCATTGGACTTGGCGATCATAACTCTACAAGCTAATAGACAAAAAGGACCAGGCCTTCAAAGTCAGAAGAGAAATAATTTTTAGCCAAGAAGTATGTTCCTAGTCAAATTACCAACTAAACATGTGAGAGGAAGAAGATCTTTTTAGACATGCAGAATCCCAAGTTTTCCCTTCTTTCTGAGGAAGCTAGAGGGTGTGCTCTAGCTAAGCAGTGGCAACAGCCAGGAAAGACAAAACCAGGGAAAACCACATGCAACCTCGGAGAATCCAAACCAGTTTCAACGTAATGATGCCATGGAGGTGTGTGTGGCGTCCTTCCAAGATAACTAGGAAGGCCAAGCATCTAAGAGAGGAACAGTTACTTCAGGAAGAGCGAACCAAGACTGCAGTGCAAGCAGCATGGATGAACAATGTTTATAGTCAGTAAAATGTAAAACGTGGAATTTCACCGTAACCGAAAATGGTGGCAGACTCTGGCAGAGAAGCTGGTGAGTGTGGAAGCGGGAAGCATAGCTCCACCGAGTGGTAACTAAGAGCTGCTTGGTAACTATGCAAAGGAAGCCAAAAAAAAAAAAAAAAGCAGCATGGAGGAGTCACAAGTCACATGGCAGTGACTAAGAGAAGAAACAGCTAAAAGAGAGGAGGGTGTCGTGTCTGGGGAGTAGCCAGGGGATGCTGTTATGGTTGGAATATGATTAGGATGTGTCTGGTGGATGCCTCTCCCCCCCATTCAGTGGCAGATTGGCCACAGGTTCTTCCTGCGTTAGTCTCCCAGCTTATGTACTAAAAAAATGGGTATTTCTTTGCATGCTGACATTCATCTTGCCTTCCCTCTGCAGTAGGGCGCAGCCCTCTGCTTATGTCTGTCCACCTAGTTCCACCCATTCTGGGGGTCTCTGCATTGCGGGAGGCAGGACCAGTGGTGCTGGGGGGCCCAGAGCTCTGAGGCTGGTGGAGTGTAGGGATGACCTGGGCTATTTGGGACAGATAGGCCCCCAGTGGGGACATTCCTGGGGTCGGGTGGACAGGATCAGAAGTGCCAGCCCAGTGGGGGGGGGGGGTGTTGAGAGAGGAAACCAAGGGGCTGTGCAGCTATAGGAAGCCAAGGCCAGGTGAGTTGGTGGTAGGAGGACACCCCTCTACTGGGCGTCTGGGGCCAGCTTGTGGGTTCACTTTGGGCACCCAGCCCTGTAGCCCTGTGGCCCTGCAGCTTTTCTAGATGTGGAAAGAAGCCTCTCCTCAGGTGACAGCTGGTGACAAAAGCCAGCTACATCTACCACCAGGTCTTGGAGCTTGCACCCATTTCACTGTGGGGGCCATACCTGGCTGGCATTTCCCAAACTGAGCCAGTGTGGATTTGCTGGTGGCTCTGCTGTGGTGGAGAGTATCTCTGGCTCCCATGTCCCCTTCCGCCCTTACCCTATCCCCTTCACAGTGACCCTTGCACGCCATGCTGTGTGTGATGCCATGCCTCTGCCCATGTTGCTCAATCCCCCTCTACCCCCACTGAATGCTCCCTGCTTTTCACCTTTGGTCATGGGGTGATTCATGCTGCAGACATCAAGAGGGGCTTGTCATATGCCCACTGTGCTCAGGAGATGGAGCAGCAGAGACTAGGGCCCTTGAGTTAGGCAGTCAAACCATGAGAACAACTAGCAAAGGTTAGTGTTAGAAGACGGTTAGGAGGGGGTGCCCCCAGAAGCCAGCATGGAGAGCAGGGGTGGGCTAGGGAGGCAGCAAGGAGGCTGTCAGGCACCACCAGGTGGGAGGTAGGGGTCCTGGTGTCAGGAGCCCTTGGGGCCTCCCTGGACTCCTACCCTGCCCTGGTCAGATACCCCTGCTTCTGCTTGGTGAATATTGGTCCTTGGAGGCTGGCTGCCATGGGGACCTCCATAGGGTCTCCTATCTGAGTCTGGCCTCATTGGGGCTACAAGAGAATTCATGGACAAGGGAAGCTGCAGCCAGCACCTCTCTTGGAAATGTCCACATTCTCAGGTTGCAGACTGGGATAGATGAAAGGATAGTGGGGGCTGGCCATGAGTCCTGGAGCCTGCGGCCATGTGGGAGAGCATCATCACCATTCCCTGGAGTCCAATAGTGCCCTGCCCAAAGTTGGGCCTCTCCACATATTTGCCTCTGCCTGAGTTCCTGAGGTACTACATGCCTCCTGTCTGTCTAAAAGCTGCTCTGTCCCCTCCCTGGAAGACTCCAGGATTCTGTTTCACAGAACCCCTACAAGGGTGCCTGGCACTAATCTGCAGGCCCAGTCCCTTTGTTGCTTTCTTTTCTTCCTTTTTAACCCAATTCTCTCCTTTTCACTAAGAAGCCATAGCTAAGCCTCAGCTTGAATTCTCACTGGGGTTGAGGTTTGCCCCCGCCATCCCCAGGACTGTTATACCCTAAGCAGAGCTGGATGTGGGGCCCCGACATCCCTCCAGTCCGGGGCCCTGACCTGGAGACGGGTGACAGGACGAAGAGGGGCATGGATGCAGGTTGTTCCCTGGGGATGGAGCTCCTGCATGTGGAGAGGCGCTCGGGGAGCCCGACGGAAGCAGGCGCCCCAGTTGAGGCCCTAGATGAGGCGTCTTGGGGAGTTGACACCAGTCCTAGAGAAAAACTTCATGACATTTACATTCTAGACAAATTAGTCTGAAAGAAAGCAGACACTGGAAAAAGACTGAGGAGGAGAGGAAACCAAATCTAGAGAGGAAGAAAGAGCAGAGCAAAAAGCCGGGCCTGTCGTAAGTGCACCTTTTGTTTTGTTTGTCATCTAGGCATTTTCCACCCGCTGCTGTTTCCATTGTGATCACGCTCCCTGTCCCTCCCACCCCCACCACATGTGGACTCCTGGAGCCCAGGTTCATCCAGTCATTCCATCTCCAGCTGTCATCAGCACCCGCTTTGACAGACCCTACCATCCCATTGCCCTCCTCATCCCCTCCCAGGCCTCTCTCCCTCCACCACCCCTGCCCTACCCCTTGGAGCTACCTCCTGAGGATCTCCTATCCCGATTCTGGTTGTGGAGGCTCCATACTGCCAAGCTCAGACCTGGGCCTCTCCCCTCTGCTGTTTCACCTCCTTTCTGATGACTCCCCCTCTTCAGGTCTCACCGGAAACGCAGTCAGCCCAAGAAGCCCAAGCCGGAAGATCCCAAGTTGCCCGGGGAAGGGACAGCAGGGGCGGCTCTTCCCGAGGAGACCAGTGGTAGTGCGAAAGAGGAGGCTGCACAGGAGGTGGATCTCGAGGATGAGGATGAGGATCCCCAGCTGCCACCGCAGGGCCGGGAGGCAGAGGGCACAGAAGGTCAGTTATAGCCGGGTGTGGAGGCCAGCTCCTTCCTGACCTCTGGCCGGTGAAAAGAGCCAGCTTCACTCTGGCTACAGAGTTTCTGCTCTTTAAGAACCCAATTCATGTGCTTTCCTGGCCAGGTGAGGCATTTCATAAGAAATGTACATTCTAGGGAGTGCTGTGAAAAGTCCCTCTTCTCCCAGAAACTGAAGAGAGGCAGTCTCCGTCCACTTGGGCTATTCTCACTGAACATCACAGGCTAGGCAGCTTAAAAACAATAGTGTTGTGGTTCTAGAAGTGGGAGTTGAGCTCGGGGTGCTGTGTGGCCGGGTCTTGGTGAGGCCCTCTTCTAGATTGCAGATGGCTGCCTTACGCTGTGGCCACATGTGGAGGAGCAGTCAGCTCTGCGGCCTCTGCTGTCAGGGCACGGATCCAATTAATAAGGGCCCTTGCTCTCCTGATCCACTTACGTTCCATAGGCCCCATTTTTTTGAGACTATCACATTGGTGGGTAGGTTTCAACATAATGCATTTTGGGGGACATTCAGCCACAGCAGAGATGTGGTCTACCCATCGTGAAAGAGGGCAGCCTGCTGTTTGTGGCCAGCTATTGGTGAGTCTGTGCTAGGGTCATGGTGGGAGTGTCTCAGAAACATACCCTTCACACAGCATGGGACCATGTCAGCCATGGAGTATTAATATGTGTTTTAAAGGTTCCCTCTCCCATGTTTTACAGCATTTCCTTTTCTTCTTTATAGCTGGTTTCATTTTTCTAATTTATTGCTTTAGCTACTCCCAGGTTCACACATAGCAGCTGTTCTCAGGGTAGAGGAGGGGCCTCTCCTCTCTGGCCCTTTCCAGCCTCCAGGCAATAATGGGGCCTGGATAGCAATTGCCTAGGGGTGGCGCCTCAGGCCCCGGTCACAGGCCATAGTCACCAGAGTGTTCTACTTGGGTCCTCAGTTCCCCTCTTGTTGTTTGTGTCTTGGGATATGTGAGCTCAGTATGGCCCTGCCTGTTTCAGCATTGTGTGCTCACCGGAATATGGCATCCAAGGTGACTATCCATAGGTCACAGTTGGAGATGTACCTGGTACCCGCAGGCTGATGCTGGGGTTCCCAGTTAGGGAGTGACTTTGTCCCCTGGCTGGCAGGTAAAGGTCTCTGAGGAGAACCCTCAGGCACTCACAGGGGAAGAGCAGAGCATTTCTGGGTGAATTGTGTGCTGACACCTTCCCCAATGTTCCAACAGGTTCTTATCTAGTGGGGCATCACGCACCCAGGAGGTGCAAAAGGCAAGATAGAGCTAAGATAGAGAGAGAGATAGAGAGAGAAGGCGCCTGGTTGGCAAGGAAGCATGTGCTGGCAATGTCTGGGCATAGGCATGATTCCCTACGTAGCAAGGAATGTGGGGACTGAGCCATCGAGTCACTGAGATCTGGTAGAGGAGCCAAATGAGCCCCACACAGAAATCAGGTCTCATTCCCGTGGCCAGTCATGGGCAGATGGCAGCATTGTCAGGATGCTACTACCTACAGTAAAAGCAACCAAAGAATAAGCACCTTGGAACAAAGCTAACAAAAAATAAAAGACCTTTTGGAGAAAATTAGAGACATTTTTAAAAAGTAAGGAAGAATTGTTAAATAAATGGAGCCATGTATGTTGGGAGAACTCTGCCATGTGAAGGCCCAGTACCCCGCCCACCACCACTATCTGGAGGTTTTCAGCTCCTTCAGGATCCCAGCAGGCTGCGGGGGGGGGGGGGGGGGGAGGGTGTTTGATCTAAATGTAGATGGAGGGAGAGAGGTAGAAGAGGAGAGTTGGGAGGTCTGGGTCCTGGCCATCAGTTCACAGGACAGGAGTGAGACCCCCTCCACTGCAGATGGAAAGATGAAGGTCACTGCCTGTGCCCAGGGGACTCTCAGGGGTAGCCTCAAATGTCACATGGGGCACGTGCACAATGTCCCATTTATTTACAGTTCAGAAAACTCACCAGCTAGACAGTGGGTTGAGTCAGCTTAGGCTGCCTAACAAATCACCCAGATGGGCTATGGGCCTTCAAAAAAAGTTTCTCATCCCATGGATCTGGAGGCCAGAAGCCCATGATCAAGGTGTCGGCAGACCAGGTTCTTTCTGAGGCCTCTCTCCTTGGCTTATAGATGCCATCTTTGCATTCACGTGGCGTTCTCCCTGTTCCAGCATCTCTGTCCTAATGTCCCTGTCCTGAGGATACTGGTCACATTGGATTAGGGCCTCCCTGATGACCTCACCTGAGCTCATGACATCTGCAGTGACTCTAAATAAGGCCACTTTCTGGGGCACTGGGAATAGGACTCAACATAAGGAATTTGGGGTGTGGGGACATCATCCAGCCCATAATTGAGAATAAGCACACTAAAACCGAGAGAGAAGCCTTGGGTTACTCCTGGGAGCTCCTTGAGTTGGGGTGGAGAATCTGGGAGGGATACATGGTATCACATACCATGGTCCTTCAGGCCCAATACTGACGTGTGTGCTCCTGGACATAAGAATATGAATGACCACACACATTCTCTGAGGCAGTTGAGTGGTCGAGTTTTAGTTGTGTTGGTCAATGATGAGCTCTCCGAGATGGGCCCCGGGACCTAGGGCTTCATGATGGGGGACTGCTTCCCCAGCTTGCTTGCTAAACAGGAGATTCCGTGTCCCTTGAGAGTAAAACATGCGCTATAGGTGAAACCACAAGCCATGTGGAGGGAGATGTGGAGGACACGTGCTCTCCTCACCAGTCGTTGCACTCACTCCCCTTCCCCTCAGCAATCTCACCCCAGGACTCCTAGGCCATTTCCCAAAGAGCTTCAGGGTCTGCATTGCAGGGATGGTCAGTGTCACGTATGGTGTCATGTGGCCAGGCCTTGGTACAGTCCTCCAGGGCTGTGGCTTTCATGGCTTCCAGCGGCATGTGAACCCAGGCCAGGATGGGGCCATTTCTGGGGTGGGGTAGTGCTCTTAAGTATTCAACACCCACCTTGTCCCTATCCCATGACAGAGCCCTGTTCCCAAAAGGAGGAGTTGGGTTGTATGTGGGGGGGGGGTCTTTTTCTGGAAAGGAAATGGTCCCTTGGGGGCTCTGGATGTGGCTGCCACTGCTAAAGAGCCTCCTGGGAGCCATCTCTTGAGCCCTTGGTGGGAAGACAACTCTGAATACGTAAGTGTTTGCAGTCAGGGGTGACAGCAAACACATCGGGGGAATGAGTAGACAGTTTTAAAGTGGTTTCCAGATTTCCTTTAATACCAGTTTAATATCCCTAAAAGCTGTAAGTGCTAAGGATCATGTCATGTGTGAGCAATAATTTTATTTGCAAAGGGAGACCATTTGCTGTCGCTCACACACTGGACACTTTGACAACATCTGGGTGCTGGAGGAACAGGTGGAAGCCCCCCTGAGGGTGGGAGGGACTCTGGACTGGCTGATAGGGACCTAGAGCTTGGGAGGCTGCTTCCCAGCTGCAGGTGTCCCCACTCTGCACCCACCGCTGGTGGTCTGGGAAGAGCTGCTGCCCTGGGAAGGACCAGCGGCCTCTCTGTCCCCACTCCCATGCCCACCCCTCACCCAGAGGCGGGAAGGCAGCCAGGCAGCCTTGTCAATCCTGGTTTGCTGGCACAGCAGGGGCTCCTTTCTCCTGCCTGGCTGTGGCCATGTCACAGTGCTCTTGCCCCACCTGTAGTTGGGCATGACCTTTCTCACAGTCTGGGAGATGGGACAGCAGGGTCAGTGCCAAGATCCAGGAGGGCTGGTCCCGCCACAGTGCTGTATACTCCCAGGCAGAGCACGCAGCCAGAGGGACCCACCCTGAGACATCTCAGGGCCTTGAGAAGACAAGAACACCCTGTGAGCAGTATGCGCTTGGGCAGTTCATGATCATGGAGCTCCTGGTTTCTGGAGTGGCCTGACAACTTGTGACTGGCTTTAGGACAGGACAGCAAAAGCTGCTATACCTAGCAGGGAACAGATGGGCTGGGCCTTTATGTGTCTTCACTTGGAGACACATCTTGCCATGTAGTCTCCCCCACCCCCCAAGCACAGTCCATCCTGGCCTCACCCACACCAGGCTGTGGCCTGCCTCGGGCTCTGCATGGGAAGAATGCAGGAGTAGCCTGGACCATGGAACCAAGACCAGCTCACCCTGGCTGGGCAGTGGGTAGAGGGGTGTGGAGTGGAGTGTCTCTAAACCAGATTGCAGTCATGAGGTCACCACCCCCTTCGGTGGGCAACATATAGCTGAAGTTGAGCTTAGGATCCCAGATCTATCATGTCATCTCAGTGTACACCCTTACCCCTGCCCACCCCCGGTGAACTTGGTGCCATAGAGAAGGTGTGGGAACTCCAAGGAACCAGTCAGGTTGATAAAATCCAGTGGGGGTAGGGAGTGCTCTTGGCTATGGCATCCTCCTCACTTCTAAGAACAGTACTAGAAGGGCCTCAGCTTTGTCTGATATGGGAGGGGGACGGTCCCTGCATTCTGCCCACCTGTGTTCTGAACCCCAGGAACTGGGAGGCCCTACATACGAGGGAGGTACTGTCTGGGATCCTAAGCCTCCCTTTTCTCCCTTGACCCTAAGCCCCCCGCCACACACACACACACACACTTTTTTTTCTATTAATCCTTACTTGAGGATATTTTTTCCATTGATTTTTAGAGAGAGTGGAAGGGAAGGGAGAGAGAAACATTGATCTGAGACACACATCAATTGTTTGCCTCCAGCATGTGCCTCTGACTGGGGTTGTAGATCAAATCTGCAACCCCGTTACATACCTTTGACTGGGAATTGAGCCCATGACCCCCCAGTGCGGGGCTGATGCTCTAACCAATTAGCAAACCAGCCAGCGTGACCCTGAGCCCTTTTAATGTAAAATTTCTGCTCCATTTTGAGACTTCCTTGGGCCCCAGGAGGTAGGGATCTTGCTGAGTTCTGACAGTGTGGCCCCTGATGGGGTATGAAGTGGGAGTGGAGTCCTGTGGTGACAGTGAGTCCCCAGGTATCCTTCTTGGCCTTGGGCTTGTCCCCTAAAGGGCTCTCTGTGTGTTTGTCTCTCTTGGCTTCCCAGAACCTGGAGACATGAGGAAAAGACTGGAACTTGTACTTTTTATCAGCAGAGTCTCCAGAGTGGAGAGTAAATTGGACCCACTGTCCTTAGGATGACAGACTGGTGCGATTTCCATTCAATATTTGGACTATGAGGGAGGAAGAAATACTGAATTTCCTTAGAGAATAAAACATTTATCTGAAAGTGCCTTTTATATAAATAGAATAGCGGCTCTAAGTGCCAGCCTCTGTGCTGGTTCTGTACATTAGCCCTGACACCACCCTGGCCACTCATCTCCGAGGCCCGTGGTCACCTCCCCAGGGCCATGGTACTGTTACCAGGCATTACTGAGCAATGCTCCACATATCTCTCCCTCTACGTTCCTGGATGGGAAAGGGGCCTTTATTATAGGGAGCCATCGTCTACTGGAGGGGAGGAAGATCTATTATTTGCTTTCCTTGGTCAGATAGCTTGACCAGACCCCTGAGGGTCTGGTGGGAGGGGATCTAGGGAGTGGTTAAGACTCTCCTTGGTGGGGCAAAGGAGAGGGAAGAATACTGGGTGCCTCCAGAATACTCAGGACCAGAAGGCAGGGGCCAGGGTGGGAGTGAGCATTTCCTGCCTTCTGGCTGATGGAGCCTCTGAAAAACACAGATTATGCTTGCCAAGTACACCATAGGCTGTCCCAGCAGCCAGTGCAGAGCTGCAGCTGCAGACGGGGGAGGTTGGGAGCAGGGAGCGGAGGAGGGATAGGGGACTGGAGTACCTCCTCATGGTTCCTGAGGCCTGGCTCCAAGCTCTGCAACCCCCTTATTAGGAGTGAGTGAGCGATTCAGCTCCTCTCAGTGCTTTGGACTGGGTGTCTGCTGGCAGGGAGGTTCCTTGCTTGTTCCTTCTTGGAGTCAGTGCTGATCAGGGGTTGTGACAAGCCCTTACCCAAGGTCATCAGCACTTATTCCGTCATCTTTGGCTGAGGAACAGGGGTGACATATGGACGGTTTTTATAGCAAGAGGTAAAAATGTGGATGCTGTGTTGCACACCAGAACTCATTATACTTCCCATTGTCACTAGTTTCACATGGAGAGGGACGGATCTTTGCCCTCCATTTGTCCTTATTTTCCCAGTCTGAGACTGTTGAGCACAGGTAATTCTGGGCCTCCATGTCCTGCCAGCAGCACAACCCTCATCCTGGGATGTTCAGGGAACCCCTCATTGCAGGCAGCCAAAATAGTTGGTCCCTGGTTCCCAACCAGTCTTCTTCTTTATGTAGCATCCTGAATTCCAGGGACCTGAGACACCCAGATGATGTATGTGTCCATTCTCCAGACGGGGCAGGCAAGGCCTGAGGGCTCCAGAGCTCGCTGTGCTCCCAGCTCACCTTGGTAGGTCATCGCCAGGCCTGTCATCCTTGAGAGCAGAGTCCCTGTGGCTGCTATGACAGTGACCTCACACATATATTTACTGACAGTCCAGGAGGTCGGAAGCCTCACGTGGGCCTCCTGGGACTGACCCAGGTGTGGCAGGGCTGGCTCCTTTTTGAGGCTTCAGGGGAGGGTCATTTCCAGCTTCTGGAGACACTACATCCTGGGCTTGTGGCTTCTTCTTCCAGTGTCAGCATCCCTCTGACCCTTCTGTAGTCATGGCTCCCTCTGACCACAGCTGGAAAAGGTACACTGCTTTTAAGGACTCTGTTAGTACACTGGCTCCACCTAGACCATCTTCACTAATCCACTCCCATCTGCAAAGTCAGGTTCCACACTCACAGGTCCCAAAGCTAGGATGTGGTTGTCTCTGGGGGCTATGATTTTGCCAACCACACATCTATCCTGGCCCCCCAATTAAATTGCCATGGAAGACACGCCTCAACTGCTTCCCACCCCGCCCTGTCACCTGTCAGGAAATCCCCCAGCACCAGCCCTTAGGGGTAGAAGGGTGTTCCCAGCCCTCCAGGCCCATCTGCTTTTGGTTCCTCTTAAGTGACTACTCCTTAATGGTTTGTTATTTGTCTTTGCTTTTAAAAAATTCTACAAGTTGTGTGTTTTCACTGTAGAAATACTCAAAATTCAGATATCCAAAAGGAAACCAAATCCTGCTCTTCTCCCCTTCCCTTGGGAAAGACACTTATCTCTCCTCTACCTCAAGCTAATTCCAGAGGTGCTTTGAGCACATGCAGAACCCAGAGGTGAGGGCAGGGGTGAGGGCTCCCCCAAGACTTGAGAGTGGCTGGTTTCCTGCCACCTGGTAGCATAACCAAGCAGTGATTTTAACTTGCTCCAAGCCTGTGTTCTTTTGGCCAGAGGGGTTTCTCCCCCACTCCAGCCAGCTCCTGCCTGGGTCAGGGGCCTGCCATGAGGGTGCATGACCACTGGCCTCAGCTGTGACCGGTCTTTCCTCTCTCCTCACAGAGGACAGAAAGGGCAAGCTGCGGCCAGCCAAGGCCAAGAGCGACCGGAAGAAGAAGAACCCCCTGCACCCTCACCACCCACTCCTACCCGAGTTGCCGCCACCCCTGCCCATCCAGTTTCCCAGTGAGGAGGTGCCGCCGCCCCCGCTGGACCCCCCAGTGCTGACCCCTGGCCCTGAAGTCACTGAAGAGAGCCCCTTGCCACCGCCCCTTAATGTCATGCCCCCCGAGGCACCTGGCGAGGAGCTGGAGCCGAAACCGCGCCCCATCATCCCTATGTTGTATGTGGTGCCCTGGGCCAGCCAAGCCACATGTGAGAAGGGCCGTGTGTCCTGTCAGCAGGCGTTTGAGCACTTTCCCCAGAAGGGCCCCACCTGGAAGGAGCAGCTAGCCCCCATGGAGCTGACAGAGCCTGAAGAGGACAGTGGAGCCAGCGAAGTACAGGTAGGATGCCCTCCACGCTCCCTGGGGTTGGGGATCCTGCCTGTCCCTGTGCCCTGGCCACAGCATTCCTGCTCATGAAATGGCCCCCATGGCTCAGAGGCCTGTAGCGTATGTGTGGTTTAGAAACCACAGTGGCTCTTCCCCCTCTTCCTGCAGTCTCTCACTCCCTGCTGGGAAAACTGAGGCACCACTGAGCTGAACCTGCTCCTTTCTCTGAGCTGTGACTCAAAGACACTTTCTGTCCTGTGTTTCAGGCACCGTCAACATTTTCCAAGTTGAAGATGGAGATCAAGAAGAGCCGGCGCCACCCTCTGGGCAAGCCGCCCACCCGGTCCCCACTGTCAGTAGTCAAGCAAGAGGCATCCAGTGATGAGGGTTAGCGAGATTGCTGTCTCCTGCCTGCTCAGGCCCCAGGCTGTGTGACTAGAGGAAACCTTTGAAACACCTCTCCCCATGTAGGCAGTTGTCATTAGAGACATCCAGGGCTTAGACCTCTGGTTGGCCATGGTGGGGGAGATGACACAGGGCTGCGAAGTCACCAGTTGCAGCAGAAGTGACTCTTCCAGCCACTGAGCCCAGTTGTGGGCCTTGGAGAGGTTGGAACAATGGGCTGTGGGTCCGGAGCCGTAGCAATGGAGGTTCGGAGATGAGAAGCTTGTATTTAACACTAGGCTAGAATCAGAGCTGCTATCTCGTGGGCAGAAACCATGGGAAGACAATTTTTCATCTTCCAGTTTAGTCTTCCACTTAAGAAGCATGTGGAATTTGAAAATATTCTGGATGGCTTCTTTTATTCTGAATCTAATTTGAAGGCTGGGTGGGGAGGGTTCTAAAAGCTCCATGGATCACAAGGCTGAGCTCCCAGGAATGGAAGAGGTCTTGAGGAAGATGAGATGTGCCTTGGGTCCCTCCAGGTGTCCTCGACCTTATTGGGAAGGCTGTGTATCAGGCATTCTGGCCCAGTTCCGCCACTGTGAAGGTTGGGGCCTCAGGATTGAGCCCTGGCTTCCGGGGCAGGCTCCCAGGGGAGCGCTGAGTGTCAGGTGCTCAGGAAACCCAACAATGAGACTTCCGGGAAGGGGCTGGTAATGGAGGTGTGAGGTGATAACAGGCAGGGTGGGGGAGGGAGGACAGAAGAGACCTGCCCATTAGTGACTTCCATCTTCCCTTAATAGGACTTTCTGGTAACTCTACCTCTTCTCCTTCCTATCTCCCCCGCCCCCCTTCCTCATTCCCCAACTCTCAGCCATACTCTTTTGACTCCTTTGAGCTCAAGAGTCTACCTAACCTGCCAATGTTTGGCCCAGCCTGTCTCCCACCCCAGACAGGACCAGCCCCCTCCACCCAGCCTGGGTGGCTTGGTGGCCTCTCTGCAGAGAGACTCAGGGGCTGTGTAAGTGGGGACACATTACCAAGAATTCTCTGGATAGTAAAACCACCTACCCTTCGAGGCAGGGAGTGGACCTCAGGCAAAGTTTCACTTTTTCTGCCCCCCCCTTCCCCCCCGTACTCTAGAAACCTTTCCTTTCTCCGGAGAGGAGGACATGAGTGACCCCGAGGCCTTGAAGTCCCTACTGTCCCTGCAGTGGAAGAACAAGGCTGCCAGCTTCCAGGCTGAGAGGAAGTTCAATGCGGTGGCTGCTCTCACTGAGCCCTACTGCGCCATTTGCACCCTCTTCTACCCATACAGCCAGGTGAGCACATGGCCTCACCGGGCCACACAGGTGGCTGTTTGTTCCCAGTGCCATCATTTGCTCTGCTGAAAAGGAACTCTGGGGCGGGTGATGGGGAAGGAGAGCCCATTTGCTGCAGGAGCCACAATGGGATTAGCTAGAGCCCGGAGGATGAAATTGGACAGATGGGGATGGGACAGTCACAGGAAGAAGCCCATGACAGTTCAGGGCGTGCTGGAGCTCCCTAGTGAGGGTTATGGGGCGAGGGCCCAGTTTCTGAGTTTTATCTGAAGGTGATGTTTCAATGGGAATAAAAATGGGTTATCAGACCAAAGGGTGGGGGGATGGTATGGAGGTATCATGACTACTGTCCTCAGAAAGTCCTCAACTTGGCCTGGGGTTGGCATCAGCTGGAGCTAAAGGGCATGGGTGGTGACCAGCCAAGTCTCAGAGGTGAGCTGGGGCAAGGGCAAAGACCCTCTGTGACCTAGCTGGGACACCAGAGCTATCAAGACCTGGTGGCTCAGCCCTGAGGCAAGCACACAGCATCCTGCACTTTCCACACTGGGGCCCCCTCTGTCCCATATTTCTCAAGTTGGGAGCCTGGTGTCTCCCTGCACTCTGTTCTGTGCCATCAGCCTGCTCAGTCTCCCTTGTAACCTCTTATTTCATCCCCTTGTCCCCCTCCCCTGCCCGGACCATTGCCTGCTTTCCAGCCCGTCCTCCCCCCCTCCCCCCCCGGCCAGGGCCCCTGCCCTTCCTGTTAGCGCCTTAGCATGGCCAGAACAGGCATTTGGGCGGCTGCTCCATCCATTTACTCCCTGGCTGGAGACTGCCAGGCTCACCATAGCCTTCAGCCAGGCCACATGCCCTGTAGCCTTTGACAGCTGCCCACACCCCAACCCTCACCCCACACACCAACAGTGTGCTCTTCGATGTCCCCCAACCCCCTGCCTTGCCAGACAGATTTTTATTCATTCTTTGAGTTCACTCATTTGCTACCTCTTCCAGGAAGCCTTTCCAGACCTATTTCCCTAGCCTGGCTCTGGGGTGCCCCACCTTGGGCTCCCCACTCTCCTCTGCTCTTGCTCTTGCCTCTGTGTTGTTGACCCCTGGATTGTGAATCCCTGGAAGACAAAGCCAAGTCTTGCTTGCTTTTTTGGGTCTTGTGCTCCTAGCCTAGTGCCTGATGCTTTCTACACATTAGCTGAGCTGCCCTGGGGTCTGTGCCCTCACCAAGGGCAGCGTGCCCATCTCTAGAGCTGCCCAGATTCACTGTCTGTAAGCAGACTCAGCGTCTGGAGGAGGAAACAAGTGATATCCAGATGTCTCCTCCAGGCACATCCCCTCTGTGCTGCTGGAGGCTGCTGGAGTCAGAGTGCTGGCACTCCAGCTTCAGACGAGAATCTTCCTAATCCCAGCTGTTAAGCAAAGAGTTGTGGTTAACTTTAATCAGCCTGCAGTGCCAGTGGGCTTGTGGGCCAACTGTTTCCAAAACCCAGGGCCCTCGCTTTAAGTGGGGCTGTGGCTGGACATGTTGCCTATTTGGAAACAAGTCATTTGGGGGCAGATTAGAGGGGTGGGAAGATACTGATATGAAGCTCTTGTTTCAAAGCTAGTCCCCTAATCTGAGGTGCCACCATCCTCTGACACCTGGCCTGTGAGGCCAAAGTTCCCCAGTGGAGCTCTTTCCTCTTGGGTCAAGGGCAGGAGCAAATCTTCCTCTCACACCTTGGAGGGTCTGGGGAGGCTCTTTTGGGAGCCTTGTGCCCTGTGATAGGCATGGGAGATCCCAGTGCCTTGGGCAGGGTCATTTCAACACATGGGGAGATCTGGAGAACTCATTACAACCATCATGGGGTATATATTGGAAGTGGGGAGACATCCACATAGGTACACAGATAACATGGCATCAGGTGACAACCTGGACCACAGAGACAGATAGCAGAGCAATGGCTATCTGAGGCTACTGATCACCTGAACAGGGCAGGGTCCAGAACAGAAACTTGAGTGCTCCAGGCAGGAGAAAACTGTATGTGCAAATGCCCTGGGGCAGGATGGCATCTGGGCTGTTGGAGAAAGAGCAGGGCCCATGTGGCTAGAGGAAGTGGGTAAGGGACTGTGAAGGCAAGAGGGTGAGGGTAGCAGGCTAGTGTTGGTGCTGTGTCCAGATGTGACCCTAATGGAGGGTTTTCAGTGGGGCAGGACAAGATTTGACTGTGTTTGGGGGAACAGGGTTGAGGGCTGGGAGGGTGCACTGGGGAGGCCCTTCAGGGCCAGCTGCAGGTGTCCTGGTCGGAGGCCCCAGTGCAACACCTGGGAAAGTGGGAGGCAGGCTAGGGCTGTGTTTGGATATAGAAGCAGCTTAAGGAGTGGACCAAGGGAGGTGGCAAGGATGGCCCTGAAGTCTGGTTTAATGATGACAGGTGGCCCCATGCTGGGCTCTCCACTGAAGGCCACTCCTTCCCCTCATCCCATCCTCCCCACCCCCCGCCACTCTACAGTCCCTACAGATGGAGAAGGAGACCCCACAGGCCTCCCTTGGGGAGGGCCCTTCTATACCACCTTCCAAATGTGGCCAGAAGACACGGCCGCTGATCCCTGAGATGTGCTTCACCTCCAGCGCCGAGAACACAGAGCCACTCCCCGCAAACTCCTACATTGGTGATGACGGGACCAGCCTACTGATAGCCTGTGCCAAGTGCTGTCTGCAGGTCCATGCCAGTGAGTGGGGTCCTGAATGACATGCAGGCTGGGCTGAAGGAGGACTGTGGGGGCTGCGGTATGTAGCCATGCTCATCCTTTTAGGATGGCCACCTTCTCAGCTATGGAGCAAGAGTCCCTTCCCCTTGACTGCTGTTTCGGAGCTGTCACAGGCCCTGGGTCCTGGGGTAGGATCCTGGCCTTTAGGGAAAGACTTCCCTCCCTTTCCCCTGGCCAAAGGTGGGCCTGCCTGCTCAGCTTCCTTCCAGCCAGTTCTGCTGTGCCTTGCCCTGCCCTTGGGGCCTGGGAGCTGCAGGAAGATGCTTGTTAGGTAACATCATGATTTTAAACTCTGCTTTGGGACCAGAGTTGATGGTAAAGGTCTGGGATCGTATATGCCTGTCAGCAACCACCCTCCCCCAGACCCTGAAGCATAGCCCAGGGAGACAGGAGAATGGACCTCTGCCCCCTTTTTAGGCATCAGGGCAGGGAATGGGAGGTTGAAATCTCAGGAAGAAAGAGAGCCTCTGGAACCATGTAATTTCCCATGCTATAGAGGAAAGCAGACCCTGTCCCTCATCTGTACCTCCTCTGTCCCAGCGGAGGCTACCCAGGATCATTCTGTCTCCTATCTGGGAGCCTGTAGACTCAGTGAGATGCTCTCCAGGGCAGGCTCCCGGGGACCACTTTAGAGGGGCCTGTGGTTGCGTTCTCAGGGGAAGAGGTACCTCACTAACCTCCGGAGGCAGAAAGCTTAGCACAGGTGTGTTTCTTGAGACCTGGCCCTGTAGGCAAGTAAGCTCCTTCTTCCTTCAGGAGCCAGACCCCCCAGACCCTGACCTTGGCTGAATGCCTCAGGGGATAGCACAAGAGGGTCCAGTGTAGGCTCTTGGGCACTTGCTGTCCTTTGGGGTCTCCTCTGGGGACCCCTTAGCACTTGGCTGCTGTTCAGCCAAGTCCTTTTGGTAGGTGACCAGCCCTGACTGCTGAGAGCCCTGCAGTGCTGCTGGGCAGTGATCCAAGGGTGAAGCAGAGCCCCTGGTTCTGAGCAGCACTGTCCATTTCCCTCCTCCTCTGTGCTTTCTCCCTGTTTTTGAACCATGACCACGTTCCAAAGTAAATTGCCTTGGTGACTCAGAACCTCTGACTTGTGTTTAAGAAATAGCTATTCGCCTGAACACTGGGCCTGCCCACCCAGTCTTACCAATCCGAACTCCAGTGTCCAGGAGGCTGACCTTGCATGTTATACAACTTCAGGGTCTTAGCTCAGCCGAGCTTGGAGGAGAGGGGCATGACAGGGCCTTGATCCCCTCCCCAGTATCTATTTCCAGACGCTTCTGCTCTGTGTGCGTGACTGGGACTGAGGTAGAGAGGGAGGTGAGAGCAGTTCCCGCAGAGCCGAGGCTAGGTTCCAGAAGGCCCCAAGCTTCGCGTGCAGCTGCAGTGACAGGTGTACCTGGCTCAGCTGTCCTCCGCTGCCTTCCAGGTTGCTACGGCATTCGCCCGGAGCTGGTCAACGAAGGCTGGACGTGTTCCCGGTGTACGGCCCACGCCTGGACTGCGGTAACTCACCCCTGCAGCTGGGGTAGTACTCTGAAAGCTGTCCAGCCCCATGGGGGAGCCAGTCCTGGGCCCTGGGCTTGCCCGATCCCGCAGAGTGAGTGACCCTGGGCTGGCAACCTCACCTTGGCAGTGAGGGGTTGGAGCCCGATGCACTCCTGGCCCCTCCCTTTGGTTACTGCTAGCTTGAAATGTAAGGACTGGGGAACAGGGGATGGACCAGGCCCCAGAGCAGCATAGGGGCAGCTCTCCCCTGACCCCCCCTTCACCATGGGCTTGTCTGTTCCCTGCAGGAATGCTGCCTGTGCAACCTCCGGGGAGGAGCTTTGCAGATGACAACAGATAAGAGGTGGGTAGAAGGGGTGCTGCTTCTCTTGGGTGTGTCCCTAGAGGTGTCGGTTCCTCCTCAGGGCCTCAAGTTGGGGCTGGGGGACCAGGAGGAGTAAATAATCACTCAGATTAGATTAACCCTTAAAAGTACTGTAACCCTGACCAGCTAGCAATAGCAATGTGGACAGGAGCAGTGCCAATAGAGTGAGATGGCAAGGGGCAGGGAGGAGGAGCTAGAGGGCACCCATGACCTCTGATGCCCTCTCCACCCCAGATGGGTCCATGTGATCTGCGCCATCGCAGTCCCTGAAGTTCGATTTCTGAACGTGATGGAGCGCCACCCCGTGGACATCAGCGCCATCCCTGAGCAGCGGTGGAAGCTGGTAGGACCCCTGGATCTTGTCCTGTGGGGGGAGGGAAGCACCAGGAAGCCAGATGCCATCAATGTCAGTCTGGCCAAACCTATTACTTCATGACTGGTCCCAAAGGCACAGGTCCAAAAGCCAAAAGGCACAGAGGTGAGCGGAGAAAAGGCCTCCCCTTGGGTCGGCAGCAGGCTCCTGCTCCCCACTTCTGCGCAGAGAGGTCCTTCACACACTCCAGAGGTTCATGCAGTTCCCACCTTTTGCATAAGCGGAAGCCTCATGCTCTGCCCTGTACTTTCCTTGCTACCTAATTAGCCCTACTTTTTTTTTTTTAATTGTAGTAAAAACACTTAGCATGAGATCTTCCTTCTGAATAAAATTTTAGGTGCACAGTACAGTATTGTTAGCTATAGGCACAATGTGGTGTGGCAGAGCTCTGGGATATATGCAGCGTGTGTAACTGCAACACATACCTGTTGACTAGCAACATCCCCTCCCCTGACACCCACCCCTCCAGCCGCTGCTTCTCTGAGTCTGACTGTTGTGTGCACCTCCTTTCAGTGGAATCCTGCAGCATTTGGCCGCTGCGTGTGGTTTCTCTCACTGAGCATAGTGCCCTCACGGTCCCTCCATGTTGTCACAAATGGCAGGATTTTTTTTATCATGGCTGAATAATACCCCACTGGGCGAATGGACCACATTTCTCTATGTATTCATCTATCAGTGGGCACTTGGGTTGTTTCCATGTCTTGGCTATTGTGAATAATGCTTTAGGGAACACAGGGGTATATACAGGGTAGGGCAAAAGTAGGCTTACAATTATTCATACAGCAAATAATATAATAAATAGTACTACAAGACTAAACTGTGTTTTGCATATTCACAAATGTAACCTACTTTTGCCCCACCCTCTGTATTTATCTCTTCAGCATCCTGTTTTCATTTCCTCTGTATATATACCCAGAATAAAAACTGTTGGGTCCTATGTCCACTGTTTTTAATTTTTGGAGGAATCTCTATACTGTTTTCCATAGTGGCTACACCAGTTTACAGCCCACCAACAGTGCATGAGGGTTCCCTTTTCTCCACATCCTCACCCACACTTATCTTTTGTCTTCTTGATGTCTGTGATGATAGCTCATGGTGGTTTTGATTTCCCTGATGATCATTGGTGCTGAGCACCATTTCATGTACCTATTGGCCACCTGTACGTCTTCTTTAGAAAAATGTCTATTTAGGTCCTTTACTCATTTTTAAATTGGGTTGCGTGTTTGCTGTTGAGTTGTTGGAGTTCATAACTGACCCCTGGTGGTTTACGTCAAGCTTCCCATCTAAGGAGCATGTGGCCATCCTCAGTGAACCTCTAGGGCAGCAGGCAGTATGGGAAGAGGGTGACTGTTAGCATGCATGGGCTTCCATTCCTGGCTCGGCCGCCAGCCAGCTGTGTGACTCCAAACACACACCTTGACCTCTCTGTGCTCAGTCTTTGTAACATCTCATGGTGCACATTGTCGGGGCTTCACAGCAAAGCCCTGACTATGCTGTCTGAGCACTGTGCCTGCTCTCAGGTTTATTGTTGCTGTGAGTGTGTGGCAGCCATGCTGGGGATGTGTCCCACTCAAGGATGTGGAGGTGGTAGCTCTGATGGGGACTGTTGTGTGGCACCTGGGAGCTGGAACTTTGGCTGGGGCATCCGAAGCATCATGGCTGTCTTTTCTTCCTGTTTTATTTCCCAGCTTTTTTCTTCCCATTTTATTCCTTGGGCAGTCGTGGGTTTTGATGTGCCTACAGAGGGCAGAAGGAAGAGAACTTGGGCTGTGGGCAGTGGGCCTGATGGGGAGTCCTGTGGGAAGGAACAGGGACACCCATCTCAAGTCCACAGGTGCTGGGCCACCAGGCAGAGCCGAGTGGGCACCAGCCGGGGCCTGTGGGGGACAGGGCCTCAGTCACGGAGTGCTGGATGCAGACGGGCAATCAGGAGGAGGCTGGTGGCCTTCAGGTGATTACAGGCATAAAAGCTTCATCATTCAGGTGGAGTGATGGTGTGGTGCATGGCCCGTAATCCATCCTCCCCCAGACGCTTTATGGAGCATCTGATATTTCCAGCTTGCAGCCTCTTCATTACCAGCACTTGTAACGATGAATTAAAAATCCTTTTACACGAGGCTGGCTTGTACTGCTTAATGGAGCCACGCAAGGAAGCCAGTGGTTAACTCCTGCTTGCCCAGCTGCCCACCCATCTTCCTGGGCCACGCAGGCCACATGTTTGGGAACAGTCACTCCAGGTCTTCGTCCATCAGTCTATCCCCAGTCTTCTCTGGCCACCATCTCTGTTGCCAGGGGGGTTCTGGTGAGTAGGGGCTGGCCCTGTCTATCGAGTGGCCTGAGCCATGAGCTCATCCCCTCACCAGGACGGGGATGGGTGCTGGAAAAACCCAGACACTGGGCCCATACCATGCTCAGCTTCTGACAGATGGCATGGTGGGGGCCTGGCCCAAATTCGTTATGATGCAGAAACTCAGAATAATGAGCTACCACCCACTGGGGCTGGGGGATGGTTGTGTTTTGAGTCAGGCTAGACCGATGGTTTTTCCTGGGCCTCAGGTGAGGCATGTGACATGTGCAAGATCTGGAGCTCTGCTGGTTCCTCCAGGACCTCAGGTGCTGTGCTCACCTCTGCTCTGCGGAGGGCCCAGGACTCGAGGGTTAATGCCACATGGGGCATGTTGTATGTCAGTGTCGTCCCACAGGCCGGCGGGAGAATTAGATATTGACAGTTTAATAATGAGATCTCATTGCCATTGATCGGTGTGGCAGCTCCTGCAGCACCCTTGGCTGCTGTGCTTATCTGGCTTTTGAACATGGTTTACAGAGTGATAAAGGCTGCTTATTAAATCCTCAGAGTGATGGGCACCAGCGGGCCTAGTGACTGCTGAGCCACGGCAGGGGGTGCTCAGGATGCTGACGCCACAGGAGCAGGTCACTCCAGGCAGGGGCATCCCACCACAGGACCGCCACTGAGTGCAAGCCCTCATGCAGACCCTCCTCCTTATGAAGGAAGCTACTCTGCAGTGCTTTTTATTCAAAGTTAAGATAGAGTTCATTATTATAAAGTGAGCCATTTGGTAGTATAGCTTTTTATATATATTCATAGAGTTGTATAACCATCACCTCTAATTCCAGAGCATTCTATCATCCCCAAAAGAGTCCCTCAGCCCCGCTGCTCCTGGCAGTCCACTTCCTGTCTCTGGATTTGCCTGCCTGGACATTTCACACGAAAGGAATCACACACTATGGTGTCTAGCTTCTCCCACTGAGCATCATGTGTTCAAGGCCCACCACGTTGTAATGAGTTTCAGTGCGTCATGTTTGTTTTCGGCTGAATTGTATTCTGCACGTGGCTGTTGGTGCCTGCTACAGGCACCTCTGCAGAGGGACCGTTGTGGAAGGGCCCTGGGAGTGCTCCTGGGAGTGGGAGGGAGCCACAGGCCAGTTGGTTTGAAGTGCTCTCCCCTGTGGCGAGGCACTCCGCCCCATGCTCATTGGACTCCCTGGGCTTTTCCGAGGTGACTCCAGCCAAGGCCGGGCTGCCAGGGCCTCTGCCTCCCAGCCCTGGGCCTTTGGTGTCACTCCTAGGAAACAGTCCTGGAAACGCAGTTTGGGGGCTCTCAGTACGGGGTGCCGGCAAGAGTCCCATTTCCTCTCCATGTCACCCCAGAAATGCGTGTACTGCCGGAAACGGATGAAGAAGGTGTCTGGGGCCTGTATCCAGTGCTCCTGCGAGCACTGTTCCACTTCCTTCCACGTGACCTGTGCCCACGCCGCAGGGGTCCTCATGGAGCCAGATGACTGGCCCTACGTCGTCTCCATCACCTGCTTCAAGCACAAGTCGGGGGGCCACACCGTGAGTGCCCAGCCCTTCCGCCCCCTCCCATTGCCCACCCACTTGCCCGAGTGTTGATGCAGCCTTCTCCCCTCTGCTCCAGGTCCAGTTCCTGAGATCTGTGTCCTTAGGCCAGGTGGTCATTACCAAGAACCGCAACGGGCTTTACTACCGGTGCCGTGTTATCGGCTCCACCACGCAGACCTTCTATGAAGTGAACTTTGATGACGGGTCCTACAGTGACAACCTGTACCCGGAGAGCATCACTGTGAGCTGGGGCGGGCACAGGGTGGGCAAGGGCTGCTGTTAAGAAGTCAGGAGTGGCCCAAATTCCTCAAAGGAGTCACCTGTGTCCAGGGCCACCTATGACCCCACTGAACAGGTCTAGGCCATAGGCCTAGCAGGGAACAGAGCAGAAAGCATTGTCGGTCTACATGAGCCCACAGCAAGGGCAGCTCCCCAGGGTAGGCACTGCATCACTCCCACCTCCCACCCCTACCCAGCACCTGATCCTCTATGCTCACAGAGTGCCACTGGCTTCCACAGGCAGTAGAGCATGGGGAGAATCTAAACCTCACAGAGCCCACAGGTGGGTGCTAGTGCCCAGGGACCTGCCGTCTTCTTGCTTCTTTTTTTTTTAATTGTCTAAGGTTTTACATATGTTTCCTTTTTCCCTGATTGACACCCCCTCCCCTCCCACACACACACACACACATTCTTGCTTCTAACAGAGTCGAGACTGTGTCCGGCTGGGACCCCCACCTGAAGGGGAGTTTGTTGAACTCCGGTGGACTGATGGTAACATTTATAAGGCCAAGTTCATTTCCTCTGTGACCAGTCACATCTATCAGGTGAGCAGGGTCCTGTCTTCCAGATATAGGAGGCAGGGGACCCGCAGAATCGAGTGTGTTGTTGGGGACTGAGCATCTTTGCCCACTAACCTAGAAAGTTAGGACTTGTTATATTTTTAAGTTGGAAGGGGCCTCAAATTGACTAATATTTCCCCCTTACAGATGTTTTCTCCATTTTTTGTGTGGGAAGACATAGATAACATAAAATATACTATTTTAACCATACAACTCAGTATTCCTGAATTTTTTTTTTTTAATGAAGACGTATTGTTGTTCCTTCCCATGATTGTGGAAGGGAAATTATTTACAAGCGTGGAACCCTAGAAGAAAAACCACCCATGTCCCAGCACCATAGATGATAACTGTGAATTCTTTGCTGTTTTGCTTTCTCTTATCAGAGAAAACAAACAGTCTGGACCTTTCATCACTTTGAGAGGGGCGGGGAATATATATATATATATATATATAATATATTTCAGAGAGGGAAAGAGAGATAGAAACATCAATGATGAGAGGGAATCACTGATCAGCTGGCTGCCTTCTGCACATCCCACACAGGGAATTGAGCCCGCAACCCGGGCATGTGCCCTGACTAGAATGAACGATGACCTTCTGGTTCATAGGTCGATGTTCAACCACTGAGCCATGTTGGCTGGGCAAGCCTCCATCACTTTTAGTCACATCCCCTTTTCCTCTCATTGTCCTTACTTGATGAGTGGGTTGGTGAGGATGCCCTGGACCAGCAGCCTTCTTGGCAGTTAAACAGCAGTGGCCTAGGTGGTGGGACCTTGAGAGTCAGTCATTGGTGCTGGGTACCAGCCTTAGAACTGTGCCCCCTGGCAGGTGGAGTTTGAGGATGGGTCCCAGTTGACAGTGAAGCGTGGCGACATCTTCACCCTGGATGAGGAGCTGCCCAAGAGGGTCCGGTCGCGGCTGGTAAGTGGCTGCACAAGGTGGGCTGCCCTCAGTAGCTCTAAGGAATCATGGGATATGGCCTTGACCTCCCTGCCTTGGCCTTTGCTCCCCTGGGGGGGCAGCTTCCAAGGAGTGACCATGGTCTGGCAGCGGGGGGCCCATTGGAGGGCCCTTCCTGGTAACAGCGCAGGGAGGAGGAGACGAACCTGCACCAGGCAGGCGCATGGCGACACGTCCTGCATGTGGAGCAGCTGCCCCCTGTACACAAAACCTGAACTTCAAGGCTGGTGGTGCAAAAAGAGACACTTTTCTAAAGCTCACCCCTTTTCAAAGGGAACAATGAGTCCCAGAGGTGGGAAGCCATGGGCCTTTTCTTCCCACTCGCCCATCACTGTTCCCTTTCTTTTGTGTTTAATCCAAAGGCCAGGTTTTGAGGAGCAGGCAGCTGCAGCTGTGAGTGAATGAGCTCAAAGTAAGAGCTGGAGGAGGGAGGTTGAGGGGGTTGGGGGTTTGCACAACTGACCTCAGACATTAGGTTCCCTTGGGGAATGGACTGGAGCTGCCACACAGGTGAGCAGCTGCGTCTCCATCACTCCTCATGGCCACCTGTGGGACAGAACAGACCTGGCCACCCCCATTCTAGGGTCAGTGATGGAGGTGTTGGACCCCCTCCGTGGCTGCCTGCCGGGAGGCTCACATACAGGATTGGGGGTTTACACAGAGACAGGAGCACTGAGAAGGAGAAGGCATCCCAGTGACTAATTGTCCCTCTCGGAAGGGGGTTAGGTGAGGGATAGTGACCTTTGGTCCCCACAAGGCAGGCCCCAGTGGAGCCCTTGTTTCAGCCTGTCCTGGCTGCTATAACAGACCACGGACTGGGCGGCCTAAACCACAGACATTGCTTCCCAAAGTCCTGGAAGCGGGAAGTCCCAGATCAAAGTGCTAGAATATCAGGTGTCTGGTGAGACCCGCTTCCAAGTTCACAGCCAGCCAGCCACCTTCTGGGGTCCTTATGTGTGTGTGTCGGGGGCGGGGGGTAGGGTGGGGGAAGCACTCAAGCCACAGGGAGTATTTATAGAAAGGGTCTCTGGGGTCCTTTTTATAAGGGTTCCAATCCCATTCAAAGGGTCTCACCATCATGGCATAATGCTTTCCTAAAGGCCCTATCCTAATACCATCACACTGGTGGATAGAGCTTCAACACAGGAACTTGGGAGACATAAACCTTCAGTCCATGACACCCCTTGTGCACTAACTCCTGTGCTGTTGGTCCCCTACAGTCTGTCAGCACCGGGGCGCCGCAGGAAAGCACCTTCTCTGGAGAGGAGGTGAAGGCCGCCAAGCGCCCACGAGTGGGCACTCCGCGTGCTGCTGAGGACTCGGGGCGGAACCCAGACTACCTGGCCTTCATGGAGAGCCTTCTGCAGGCCCAGTGCCGGCCCAGAGTCCCCTTCTAGGACAGCAGCCAGCTGCCCAGCCATCCCTCGGCCCAGCAAAGCAGGTGGCAGCGGGCCCTGGCATTTGCTTGCTGTGAATTCCTGTCCTCGCCTCCCCGCCCCGAGAGGCTACCTCCATGCTCTGCGGGGACAGGAGCAAGCAGGATGCTTCAGGGCCCAGACTCAGGGAGTGGGGCCATGCCGGCTCTGGGGGCATCGGCTGGGGCTCGCGCCACCCCTACTACTCAGATTCATAAACCACGTAAGCTCTTCTTCTCGAAAAGGTGCTACTGCATTGCCTGCCTCCTGAGCAGCCTTTGAGATTGTGACTCCTGTATATAAATCTCCTTTGTGAGGCTCTTTCTATAAATACTTATTGTTTAAAAAACTCAAGAAAAAAGGAAAACAAAGAAGAGGAAAAAAAATCCCTAAAGTTGTTTTGTAGATTTGTTGCTTTAAAAACAAATCAAAACAAAAAATATTCTTTTTATTAGAACCGAGACGTGCTGAGGGAGACAAAAGCATCTCATTTTTTTGTTTGTTGTTGTTTTAAGATCTTACTCCTCTGTGAGCAGGCAGGGAAGTGCGGTGAGGCCGCGGGGGTGGGAGTCGGGAGATGACCCCCAGAGACCGGCGATGGCCTGTCGCTCTGCTCCCTCCCTGACTTTACGAAGGTCTGTGCGCCTGCCCACAGCGCCAGCCCCTCTCTGGCCAGGCAGGAGGAGGCTGGAGGACCTTTTGGTGGCCAAGTGCTGGCCACAATGTCTAGGAGCCTCCCTCCTGTCTGAGCACCTTTGCAAATAAACAATCTCTTCTGGTTTGTTCCATCTTTTGCTTCTTCCCCCGTGAGAACCATTCCACAGTGAGGTCTGCAGTATACGAGAGGGCTCTGTGCAAACTGAATGTCCCTGGTGCCACCCAGGAGTCCCTCAGCCTGCTCAGGGGAGGGAGCCCCAAAGTGTGGGTGGCCTGCAGCCGGAGCAGATGGGCGCTAGGCTTCCCGGGGAAGGAGGACACAGAGCCGAATCAGGCCTCCAGGTGGCCCAAGTCTAGCCTGTGTCTCCAGGCTCCCAGTGCCCCTGCTTTGGCTGTGGCCCTACATGGGGAAGGGACACGGATGGGGAGGGCTTCCTGGGACCCTGAGGGACTGGCAGCGTCCTCTGTCCTTTCTATAACCCATGTGTCTGGAAGAGAGGGAGAGGACAGTGCTGCTTTCAACCTGAAGGAATCTGCCTCTTACGAGTGGTGGGTTGGACTTAGGAGAGAGAAATACACTTTCCCGTGAGCTCGAGAAGGACTCCACGCTCAGCCTGCGCTCTCCAACCCTGCCGTGCCCTCTCCCCTGCAGGACTGACAGCGTCATTTACTTGTATACATTTTTTTTTTTAATTAAGAAAAGAAAAGTGTTCTAACAATTACCAGGCCAGAGAAAACTATTTAAGGAAAATGGAGAGTATGTAAATGAGCCAAGAACCTTTCATTCCCTTGGTGGGGGGAGGAGGGCAGATGCCCGAGTGGGCGGGGGCGGGAGGGACTGAGGGGAGTCAGCCGAGATGTGGGGGTCTCCCTCTGCATGCAGCAGCCCCGCCTGGTGGCACCATCTCTGTATTCATATGTAGTTTGAAAATGCTATTTATATTGTAAAGAAAATAAAAAGAAGCAGGCAGATACTCTGTGGCCCATGGGGTCCTGGAGGTCTGAGGGATAGCCAGCCCCGTGGCGGGGTCTTTGGGTCATGCCCCTGTCATGGGTTCCGGGATGACTTGTGCAGACAGGTCGCCGCACAGCAAAGAGGAAACACATTTCCCTACAAAGATATATGTCGGTATGTGCAAAAACAGAAACCCCACCCAGCCTGATTTTTTACCGACCCAAGATTAAGGATGTGCTGTATTTTTGCCTAATTTCCCTGCCTCTAGGTTCATAATGAATTAAAGGCTCATGAGCACTGCGATTACAGGTCCATGTCGTTGATGTGTCTTCATTTCTGAGTGGTGCCTGGACAATAGGAAGGCGGTCTCCCCAGTGGCCTGGCCCCTCAGCTCCCAGTCCCCAGGGAGGAGGGCTCCTTCCCACGCTGATATCCACAGCTTGTATCTGCACGGATTCCTCTTGAAGGCTCTCTGGCCCACTCAGGCAGGTGGGGCTGAGGTGGCTGTGGCAGTGGGTCCCTCTGCAGGACAGTCCAGCAGCACCCTCTGTCTTTGACCCCTCTCTTGTTTGGGAAAAATGGCTGCCCTCTCCTACTGCCTTCTCAGCCTCTGCCCAGTTCCCACGACACCTGCGTGGTGGGTGTCTATTGGGCATGCAAGAGAGTGGGTCTCCTGCCTCTGGGATGAGTCTGGGCCTCTGGCATTCATGAACATGTCACTCATCTCACAAGTACTGGGTAATAACAGCAATATAGCAGGCCCAATCCCCGCCCTCAAGCTGACACCAGTGAGAGAGGCAGGCAGTAAGTAAATGTATGGGATGTCAGGTGTGCTGTAAAGAGCAAAGGGGGCCATAGTAGGATGTGCTGTTACTAGCGTCATATTTTTACCCAGGAGCCTAAAGGAGATGAGGAAGTGAGCCATGGGCACAGCCTGTGCAAAGTTCCTGGGGAAGGACTGCTCGATATGTTGAAAAAGCAGCCAGGAAGCCTGTGTGGCTGGAGCAGAGTGAGAGAGAGGGAGATGAGAGCAAGGAGGTGATGGGGGAAGGTCAGGCAGGGTCTGTGGGCCCCAGGGAGCACGTACTCCTTTATCCAAAGGAGGTGGGAGCCCTAGGGGGCAGTGGACTGAGGGGATGGGACCTGGCTTGGGTGCTCACAGGCGCCTTCTGGCTGCTGCAGGGAGGACAGCCTGAGGGGTGAGGGTGGGAGCTGGGGCTCAGCGGGGAGGGAACAGCACTGAGCACCTAGAAAGAAGGCATTGCCATGAGCTGGAATGGGGCAGCCTGTGCAAAGGCTGGAGCTGGGGAGAGATCCCCCATGAGAAGAGACGTGAGTTTGGAGCTAGGGCAGGGCCTTTAGATGTCAGCTCAAAGGGGATAAGTTTACTGGACTGGTGAGAAAGGACTCAGAACTGGGCCCCCATGGTGTTCATGCAGGATGGTGAGGAGGAGCAGCCTGTGACATGGGGGTACCTCTCTCTGAGCCTTGGCTTTTCCTCTGCAGAACGGGTGTCCTTGCAGGGCAATTGTGTCCTGAGCAGAGATTTCCTTTGATAAAGTTTCCATCCAGCCACAGCCACTCTGACCCGACTTCTCAGTCCCTTCTTTTTCAGAGAGAAGCTGTCTTCAACAGCACCAAGACTCAGTTTCTGCATTTGCTGCAGGGGCCCTCTGCATCACTGACTAGACAGATCAGTGTCCTCTGAGCCTGCCCAGAGCTTGATGGACATATTCAGTCCTCAGCTGAGAGCAGACCCAGGTGGTTGGCACAGCAGCAGCTGGCCTGCCGTTACCGTCATTCTCTGAAACATCGTAAAACAGGGAGGTATGTGGGACAGGCCCTCATGGTCTGTACCAGACCGAGACACTGGGCCGGGCTCCACATGTGCAGCCATGTGGAGCCAATGGGCCCTGTGCTCAGCTCTATAGAGTTGGACTCATTCATTTAGGCAGCAAACATCTCCTGCACACCTGCCTGTGCCGGACCCGAGGAGGTGGCTGAACAAAAGGGACATGAGCATTGCTTTGTGGAGTTTAGAGTTCAGGAGAGCAGGCGGAGGATGGAAATTTCAGGGACCATGAATACATCTCCGACACATGCCCTGAAGGACAAGAAGGTGGGGGCGGGGGGAGGGTGTAGAGGTCCGGGACACTAGGATGTCGGGGAGACTTCTTAGGAGGTGAGGTTTAATTGGATCCAACCCCTTAAGAATGTCCTATTAGAAAGATGAGGGGCCAGGAGCACACTGTATCCAGTGCCCCATCCTTCTGGGCTCAGCAAGCTGAAGCCCTCGGGCCAAATCTAGTCCTCCATTTGTTTTTGTTTTAAGTCTTACCCGAGTATTTCTAGAGAAAAGTGGAAGGGAGGTAGGAGGGGAAAAGGGGGAAGAGAGAAAAACAGCCGTTTGTGAGAAACACATGGATAGGTTGCCTCCCACACGTGCTTTTGGAAATTGAACCCAAGACCTTCCGTCTGTGCACCACAGCTCTAACCATGGAGAAAAACCAGTCAGGGCCTCCATTTTTTTTTTTTAATAAATAAACCTTTATTAGCACAGCCACACCCACTCATTTAGCATTTATGGCGGCTTCCACTTGCAACAGCAGAGCTGAGCAGTAGCAACTGAGACCCCTTGGCCCTAAAAGTCAGACATGT
The DNA here is from genome assembly GCA_011751065.1 of Lasiurus cinereus. Lineage (NCBI taxonomy): Eukaryota > Metazoa > Chordata > Mammalia > Chiroptera > Vespertilionidae > Lasiurus > Lasiurus cinereus. Next base: position 8,804,727 of record JAAGEH010000343.1, on the reverse strand, counting down.
TTAGCATCTGACGCTTTACAGAAAGAAAAAAAAAGGTCCCCATCCTAGATCTTGAGTAAGTGGGAGATGGCTGCCTCCACACCTACTGGGTGCCTCCTTTTCCCATGGGGCAGCCCTCATGCTCAGACCCACCTCATCTCTCAAAGCTCCCTAATTCCAAGCACACTCCTTCCCCTCCCCCCGTAGGAATCATGGCAAAGAGAGAAGACTGACCAGGGACCCTCCACTCCCATCCTCTGGGGCTCTGCCCTCCACAGCTCCGCCACCTTAGCTGCTCCTGCTCACTGTTGGAAAGAGAACCAAACATGTCAGGTGTCCCAGCTCTGCAGGATACCCCAACCCCAGGTGACCACCGTCAGCCCGAGCAGACAAGGATTCGGACCCCTGTTTAGCCTCTGCAGCCCTGGTGTCTGTGGCTCTTACGATGGTGCTGAAATCTGTGTGTCCTGGAGTTGGACAAATGAGTAAATAAATTGTAGGTGATAGAGCAGGTTCCTCTGAGAGAAAACAAGTTAGGGAATACTAAAAAAAAAAAAAAAAGGTACAGACTGTAAAAACACAGGACCCAGACCTAAGCCAAGGCTAGAAAATTTTGAACAAGATAAATATTCAAATTGCTACAAATAATTGAATTGATAGGTAAATGGGCTGGGGGAGCCCTGACTGGGGAGCTCAGTTGGTTGGATACCAAAAGGTTGCAGGTTTGATCCCCAGTCAGGGCGCGAGTACACGAGGCAACTGATCAATGTTTCTTTCTCACATCGATGTTTCTCTCCCTTCCTTCCTCTCTCTCTCTAAAAAAAAAAAAAAAAAAAAAAAGAAAGAAAGAAGAAAAGAAGATCAATGAAAACACATTCTTACCCTGGCCATTGTGTTCATGGTTAGAGCATTGGCCCACACACCAGAAGGGCCATGGCTTCAATTCCCAGTCAAGGGCATGTACCTGAGTTGCAAGTTCTCTCCCTGCCCCAGAGGCTCTCAGACCCTCAGGGCAGGCAGACAGGATAGGCCATCCCGCTCTGGAGCCGGTTAGAAGATTGTAAATGTAGGTGTAAAAAAGAAAGGGAGCTGGGGTACAATTTTATATAAGGTGTTCAGGATCTCGCTCAGAAGGTGACATCTGAGCAAAGACCTGAGGAAGTGAGGGAGTGAGTCAGTGTACATCTGGGAAGAGAGCTCTGAGGGGAATGCACAGCTTGTGCAAGGGTCCTGGGGCATGACTGTGCCTGGTTTTAGAGGAACAGTGAGAAGAGCTGTGGGGCTAGAGCAGCATGAGGAGGGGAGAGGGGGAGGCGGGAAAGGGGTAAAGGGGGCAAGTCATGCAGGGCCTTGGGAGCTGTGGGGAGAGTTGGGGCTTTCACCCACGATGCAGGTGGGAGCCCTGGAGGGCTTATATTCAGTGCTCAGTGTGTCCTCTGGTGGCTGCGCTGGGGGACAGGCTGTATGGGGCAAGGGGAGGAGGGGAGGGAAGGCCTGGCCGGGGTCCAGGGGACTGCACTGGTCCAGGCAGGCGATGCTGGGGGCTGGGCTGGTGGAAGGAAAGAAGAGACCATTCTTTGGGGTCAGTGGAGGTTTCTGTGACCCTGAAAAGGGACAGTTAGGGTAAAGCAGGGGCGTGAACGCCTTGTTGGCGAGGCGTCCACATTCTGCACATAGAATGGCCCTGTTCTATGGTAAAAAGTAGTATTCCATTGTATAGATGGACTGTAATTTGTTTAATCAATACCCTATTGGTGGACACTAAAGTTATTTTCAAAATGTCCTAATTAGGGATAATGCTACAGCCAAGCAGGTTTCTTGAATGCATGGTTTTCTAGAATAACTTTCTTTTAAAGTGGGGTGGGGGAGGCGCGGTTTTGGGTGGAAGCACCTATAATTTTACTTTGAATTCCTGCAGCCAGATGACACCCCCAATGTCTCTGTGCCCCGCTGTGCGATGGCGAGAGTGCCACGTGCCCTTACCCTTCAGGACAAAAGCTATAACCAGCCTGTGATCTTTGTCTATTGGATTAGCACAAAGCAGCATCTGATCATGGTTTAAATGTTCATTCCTCTTATAAGCTGAGCGCTGCTTCATATGATCAAAAGCCCTTTGTCAGACCGTCTTGAAACGAATTATTTAAAAAGTTCCCAGGGCCCATTGATGTGATGTTCAATCCTTCACCCTCGATCCAGGCGGCTCAGTGTCGCTTGCCGAGTCACGAGTCAGGGACCATCCCCAGGCCGACTCTTCTCCTGATTCTGGGAAATTAGGAAAACCAAGCCTGCGATCACTGTGTAGTGAAGCAGCGGCAAGCGGCTGGTGACTTCATAGCTGTTCAAACTAAGACCCAGAGCATGCAGACCTGTCTTGCCAAAGACCAGGGCCTCTGCTGTCCGTGCAGGGGCTGCAAAGGAGGGCCTTCCCACGGGGGGAGGGGCCACACGCTGCGCCCTCCCTTGCTGTCCTAACACTGCGAGCACCCCACAGGTTTCTGCTGAAGCCCTTGGATCCAGGTTTCACAGCTGCCTGCGCTGAGTCTTCCGTCTCATCCTCCAGTGGGACGAGAGGATCATCTGTGTCACCGAAGGGTCAGACCCCTGGCGACGGCGCCATTTGTGTGAAAGCTCAGTTTTCTTAAGGAGGCCCAGCTTCTCTCAGAGGGAGGCATGTCCGCCCAAAGGGACACCCAGGCTGCCAGAGGGCGCACCCCTCCCTCCACACGCCCAGCGCAGCCCCATGAGCAGCTGTCTGAGATCATGGCCATGGACGTGGGTGGAGTGATCAGCGTCACCAAAAACATTACCTCAAAACTTGTTTCAAAATTGCGTGAGCGCCTCTCCCTCAGCAGAGTGAAGCCGCTGCTGCTGCCAGCTTGTCCCTCGCTGGGGAGGGTGCTGGGCCGGTTGCTGTGACCACCCTGCGCTTCCTTGCTGTGTCCCAGAAGGGACATCACAGGGCTGGCCCCTCCTGGTGTGCAAAGCTGCGCACAGGCTGTGGCTGGCGCCCCCCTTGGCTCTGTGCAGCAGCGGCTCCTCACGGCCGTCCCCCAGCTGATGGGCCTCCGGGACTGACTCCCCCCTCCTTCCTCAGGCTCCTCGCAGCTCACAAAGCTTCCCTGGGAAGACCCTCTTCCTTGCAGAAAAGGGTTTTGGCACCTGAAGAGGGCAGATGCTCTGGCAGGAAAACCCTACAGACACCCCTAACTGCTTCTGCCTCATTCTCTTCCTCTACTTTAAAGGCTGGGAAATCAAACACTTGCCTTCCCCAGCTCCCTTACAGCACGCACGGTCATGTGACTTGGTTCTGGGCAATGAGACATAAGTGATTGGGAAATTCTGGGGAAGTGTTTTCATTTCCTCGTGGAAGGGACAGTGAGGGCTGGTGCCACCCCTTTTCCCATTCCTCTTACTGCTTCCTCCCATATGGAATGTGGGCGTGATGGCAGGAGCCACAGCAGCCATTTTAGAATCATAAAAGTCAGAGCCTGAGAGACGTGTCTCCGACATCATTCATTCATTCATTCATTCATTCATTGGATGGGTAGTGTTTGCCTGTTTCCATGGTGTAAATACTCCCACCAGGCAGATTTCCAGCCACTCCCATGTTGTCACTGAGTGCGGAATTCAAAAGCAAAGCAGGGACACACACCATTATAAAATGTTTCCACCAAACAGATAGTGAATATAAAAAAAACTTCAAGAAATAGATAATAGCAAACTGCAGTAAAATAACTGGCAAACAATGAGTTTTGAATATTTATCTTCAGTTTTAATACAATTAATTTAATTGTAAGCTTTTATAATTTATTTTTTGTAATGGCTGCTTGACAACCTGTTTGCAAAATTCCCGAAAACCTAAAGACTGACCCTGGCCAGCTGGGATGAGCGGGCCCCTGTGCACCACCATTTGCGTGAGGAATGAGGCCTGGAATCAGGTTTACTTTGGTCCCTAGCAATCAGGTCTATCCATTCGATACCAGAATTGCACATTTGGCTGGGCCCAGAGGTCCCTGTGTTAGCTGGCGAAGTGCTGTGTTGGATTCTGTTACAGTTTTGGCAGCTCAGACTGCCAGTCACTCCATGCCACCTGTTAGGAGCACTTCCCAACCATCGGCTCACCAAGAAGGGGCTGGCGTGGCTACAGATCTGATCAACGCAGCCTTGTCTCTGCACCCTCCGTTCACACTCTCTCCAGTGCTTGGAGGATCCTCACGCTCATGGCTTGACAGGTCCCAGCATGCACAGACCGTCTGCTTCCCACTGGGCTGACCTGTGGCCACCGCTCATGTGTACAGCCTGTTTCTAGGTTGAGTATTTATTTACCCAGGTGGCTTATCAACAACAGACACTTACAGTAAGTCCTCACTTAAGGTTGCTGGTAGGTTCTGCAACTTTATGCAAAACAATGTATTATGAACCCAGTTCACCATCGATGCCTGATATAAACAATAGGTAAGTTCCCATGGTATCTCCTCAACGTTATAATTGAACAAAGTGCCGTATTCGAGGACCTGCTGTGTTTCTCACGGTTCTAGAGGCTGGCAGTCCAAGACCAAGGCGCCAGCAGGTGCCTGCCAAGAGCACTCCTGGTTCACAGACGCTGTCTTTTCACCGTGTCCTCCCCTGGCAGAAGGGGCAAGCAAGCTCTCTGTGGTCTGTTCTAAGGGCGCTAATCCCATCCATGGGGGCTCCACCCTCATGACCTAATCATCTCCTAAAGGCCACACCTCCCTACACCATTGCGTTGGGTATAGGATTTAATTGAATTTTGGGGAGACAAACATTCACTCCACAACAGAGGTGTCTGTAATACGTGCCCTTGGGAAGTCATTTGGTTGTGACTGTCTTTGTGAACTGTGTGGAACTTAACTGTACACTGTGAACACTGTTCATCTCATTATATATTCATGCTTCACGTTTTAATGCCAGTCTAATATTTCCAAATTTTTGATTAAGCCATAATTTAGATTTCTGTTAAGAGGTACAGCCCATAAATTTGGCAAGTTCATACCCTTGAATAACTACTGCCCCAAACAAAATACAGAACATTTGCCTCCCTCCAAAACATACCCTCTGGCTCAGGGGCAACCGCTGACCTGCTTTCTGTCACTAGCTTCGTGTTGCCTGCCCTAGAACTTCCCACACATGGAACTGTCAGGACACAGTCACTTGTGTCTGGCTTCCCTCCCTCAGCGCAATGCACGTGAGCCTCACCATGTTGCTCCCTGCTTCTGCAGTGCATTCCTTTTTCGCTGCCATGAAGTGTTCCATCCCCTTAGTTGCTCACTAGTTGATGACCATTTGGTGATGGAAGTAAAGCCGCTACAGCCCGGCCGGCGTGGCTCAGCGGTTGAGCATCAACCTATGAACCAGGAGGCCCCGGCTTGATTCCATGTCAGGGCACATGCCCGGGGTGCGGGCTGCATCCCCACTCTGGGGTGTGCAGGAGGCAGCTGATCAATGATTCCCTCTCATCATCTCTCTCTCTCTCTCTCCCTCTCTCCCTTCCCCTCTGAAATCAATAAAAATATTTAAAAACAAAAAGCAAGTAAAGCCACTGTGAACTCATTTATACACACGGGTGTTTGTGGATATTTATCCTGTTTGGGGGACTCATTGAAGGGGTTTCTAAAGGACATTGGGGAATGGTCCCGGCACTGAGTTGCAGAGCAGAGGAGAGACAAAGCCTGGAAGGTCAGGGGCATCCCCGGCAGCCAATAGCAACCGTGGGGGCGGGACCTGGTGGGGGCCAAGGATCCAGGGGAGAGCTTTGCTTTTGTGCATTTTCCTGGAAGAGAGTGGGGAGCATGGGGAGGATGCAGAGTGGGGAAACATTAGGACCGCCCAGGGCTTGTTTGGGGGGACAGGAGTGGAAGGCAGGAGACCCTGTCAGCTCCTGAAGGGCCACAGCGATGGATCCGGGTGGGGCTGCGGGCCGCCTGGCCCCGGGCCCCGGCTGGAGTGAGCGGCCATCTGATAACGGAGTCTGTTCGCAACAGCTGCCTCGTGACAAGTATAATAAAGTGTATTAATGAGGCCATTATTACTCCCCAATTAAAAGCTAATAACTAAGAGTTAATTGCCTTTAAAAGATGAAGCTAGTCTGGGCTGGGATTTATATCTGTTTGCCTTTGCTTGCCTGGATAGGCTGATATTTGGGGACTAATTAATTGAATCAAATCTTACAGAAAAGGCAATCTCCTTGTGCTGTTTGGGCCATTGAATTAAAAGGTGTTTGCAGCATGTAAGGTGCCCTGGGCCCTCTGTTTCTTCGGGAGGAGGTAGGGAGTTGGCAAGGCAAAGTGGGGGGGGAGGGGGTCTGGAGACTGCTTGGGGCCCTGATTCTTGGTCATTCTTGGCTGGTCGGGGTCCAGTTGTCCATTTATGCCCAAGTCAGGCCATCCAGAGGCCGTTCCAAGGCACCGACAGGCCCAGCTGAATCTCAGACCCACTTCCATCATCATCATCATCATCATCACCTTTTATTTAGAAATAGCTTTAAACTCACGAGAAATTACAAAAAAAAAAAAAAGTACAGATAAGTCCTGTGTACCCTCCACCTAGCCTCCCCCAATAATTGTATTTTATACAACCACAGTCTCTATTAAAATCAGGGAACTGGTATAATGCAATTAACTCAGACATAGCCTGATACAGATTTTACCATTGTCTTTTAAATATTGTTCAATCAGTATTCTTTTTTAAAAATTGGGATATATGTCAGTACCAGAAAGCTCAGCCAATTCAGTGGCTTTTATTGTATCCACAAGACTGTGAACCTGTGACTGCCTGATTCCAGAGCACACCGTCACCACGAGAGCCCTCGGCCCCGGGCAGTCCCCCCTCTTCCACCCCAGGCACCCACCAACCCACTTCCTGCCCCTGGGCGTGCCTGTCCGGGACGTGTCACACGAAAGGAATCACACGGTGTGGCCTTTGTGTCTGGCTGCCCTCCCTGAGCGCCCTGTGTTCAAGGTCCGTCGTGTTGTAGCGAGTGTCAGAGCCTCCCTCCATTCTGAGGGCAAGTTTTTGTGTGCACACGTTTCCATTCCCTGTTGGCACAAATACAAGGCTCAGCTCCCCTGAACACTGAGCAAAGCAACATCTTCTCCCCCCTTCCCTCCTGCCTCCTGCCTCCTGCCCTTCTGCCCTGTCCTCCTGGCCTCCTGCCCTCCTGGCCTCCTGGCCTCCTGCCCTGCCTGGAGCCTCCTCTGGAGAGGAGAACTTGCCACGCCTGTGGGGCCTCCTACACGCTGCTCTGTGTTTATAGACGCCTCCGTGTCCCCACGGAAATGCACACAGCGTCTCAGGATTGTTTTCTCGAAGATGAAATCTCATTTCTAATGAAATCTGGCCGTGCTCCTTGTTGTTTTCTAGAAAATCCCCATAGATTTACCTCCTTCGTTTTTCTTTCCTTTTGCTCTTACAAACTGAGTCACAACAAATGCAAACAGTGCTCTAACCAAAGAGTGCAACTTGAGTGATTTTGTGGTAACCATATAGATCCCAACGATGTGGGATCCCCAAAGCAGGATATACAGTATGTGTTACCACCACCCTAAAAATGTAGAACAGAGAGCAGCAAAGTCTGGCCCACCAGCAGACTAAAAATGTTTTTACATTTTTTAATGGATTTTTGAAAATCAAAAGAAGACAAGTATCTCACCACACATGAAAATGGAATGAAATGAAATTTCTGTGCCATAAAGTTTTATTGGAACACAGCCTCAGCCATTCGTTTTCCTAATATCTGTGTCTATGTTCACACCACAGGGTCAGCGCTGAGCATTGGAGATGGAGAGCCTCCAGCCCACATGCCTAAAGTATTTATTCTCTGGCCCTTTATAGAAAACTAGGAGCCCAATGCACGAAGATTCGTGCTAGAATGGGCGTTCCTTTCCCTGGCTGCCAGCACCGCCTTTCCACTCTGGCCCAGCCCCTTTCTGCTCAGGCCTCGGAGCCGCCTCTTTCTGCTCCTGGAGCCGTCTCTATCCCTTCCAGCCCTGCCTTCACACTCTGCCCAGAGGCCCTGAGAGATGGGGCAGAATGCCTGTGTTGTTGCCATGTGACAATGCAAGCATCCTGCCCTGTCACTTGGTGCCTGTGTATGCAAATTAATCGCCATCTTTGTTGGGTTAATTTGCATATTGGTCCTGGTGGCATAGTGGAGGTACAGTCAATTTACATGTTTGTCTGTTATTAGGTAAGACTAGAGGCCCGGTGCACAAAATTCGCGCACAGGTTTGGTCCCTAGACCTGGCTGGTGATCAGGGCCAATTGGGGCCTTCCTTTTCCCAACTGCTGGCTGCCAGCTGGGGCCTTCCTTCGTTTTGCACTGCCCCCTGGTGATCAGAGCATGTCATAGTGAGCAGTCAAACTCCCGAGGGGACAATTTGCATGTTAATTTTTTATTATATAGGATGTTTGCTCACACCAGTTCTTCTTGCACTGAGACTCCAAGAGGTTAAGAGCTGTGCTCAGTGTCACACAGCAAATGCCTTTCTCCTTGGCTCTCACTGGATCATATTCAAACTTTGTGCTCAGTCATTTCTTTATGTAACAGATATTTAATGTTGTCACCTATGTCCTTCCTGTGCTGTTTGAAACCGGGGCCTCAGAGACAAACCAGAACCAGACACCCATAGTCCTGTGGGGTCAGAGCTGGAGGATGCCAGGGTGGGCAGCAGTGGAGCCCCCAGAAAGCTGCCAGTCTTTGGAGGACGAGGAGGAGGAGTTCTCTGGGGAGAAGGGTGTCAGTAGGTGCAAAGGCTCCATGATGCAAAGTGGGGCGTGGCAATCAGAGCCTGAAGGCAACCAGGGAGGTGGTGGGATCTTTGACTCCATGTTGAGAGGATGCACCAACCCCGAGAGTGACAAGGACTCATTGAAGTCACAAAGCTGGTAGCACCCTTCCACTGCTCTTCAGCCTCCCATGGCTCCCCATTCTCAGCTTTTAATCCATTTATATTTAAAGTAATTATTGGTAAGGTAAGATCTTAACCATTGCATATTGTTCATTGTTTTCTGGCTATTTCGTAGATATGTTCTTTCTTGCTTCCTTTTTTTTTTAAATATGTTTTTATTGATTTCAGAGAGGAATGGAGAGGGAGAGATAGGAACATCAATGAGAGAAAAACATCAATCGGCTGCCTCCTGCATTCCCCACACTGGGGATCGAGCCCACAACCCGGGCCTGGGCCCTGACCCAGAATCGAACCAGCAGACCTCTTGGTGTACGGATGACATGCAACCACTGAGCCACACTGCTGGGTATTTCTTGCTTCTTATCCTGCTGTCCTTTTGTGTATTTTGATGACTTTTGGTATCAGTATCCTTTTCCTATTCCTTTGTGAAATTATTCAGGATTTTCTCTTGCGGTTACCACGAGGCACACATAAGTACCTTAAAATGATACATCCCTTGCCCTAACTGGTTTGGCTCAGTGGATAGAGCATCAGCCTTCGGACTGAAGGGTCAAAGGCATGTACCTTGGTTGCAGGCACATCCCCAGTAGGGAGTGTGCAGGAGGCAGCCGGTCAATGTTCCTCTCTCATCAATATTTCTAACTCTCTATCCCTCTCTCTTCCTCTCTGTAAAAATCAATAAAATATATTTCTAAAAAAAATGATACGTCCCTACTTTAATAACAACTTAACTTTGATCATGTTTCTAAACTTGACTTTTACTTCTCCCCTCCACATTTGTTTTTATATTGTGTACCTACTAACAGATTATGGTTATTTTACTACATTCATTTTCTAACTAGAGTTGTGTGCAATTATGCACCATTATCTTATTACAGAATCTTTGACATATACAGGGTGGGCAAACTAGGTTTTCAGCTGTTCTTATGGGAAATAATAATTAATAAATAATAATACAGAATAAACTGTTTTGTGTACTCAACTGTAACCCCACTTTAGTATTCCCCAGGCCCAGTGAGTATTATGCTACCTGCTTATGTATTGAGTAAAGGCCGGGTGCATAAAGTTTGTGCACTTGCAGGGGGTCCCTCAGCCTGGCCTGCACCCTCCTGCAGTCTGGGAGCCCTCGGGGGAGCGGGCCTAAGTCAGCAGTCAGACATCCTTAGCGCTGCCGTGAGCCCAGCTTCTGGCTGAGCGGCGCTGCCCCTGCCCGAGTGCACTGATCACCAAGGGGGAGCTCCTGCGTTGAGCATCTGCCCCCTGGTGGTCAGTGCACGTCAGCGACTGGTCATTCCACCATTTGGTCCATTTGCATTTTAGCTTTTTATTATATAGGATGCTGCTGCTTAATGTCCCTTTACTTTTACTCAAAGAACTTCCTGTGCCTTTCTTGTAAGGCAGGTCTAGTGTTGATGAACTCCCTTGGCTGTTGTTTGTCCAGGAAAGTCTTTATCTCTTCATTTCCAAAGGACAGCTTTGCCAGATACACAATGCTTCCTTGACAATTTTTTCCTTTCGGTATTTTGAATATATCATCTCACGCTCTTCTGGCCTGAAACATCCGCTGATAGTTTTATGAGGGTTCCCTTGTGTGTGACATGTCAATTTTCTGCTCTGAGGGTCTATTTTTGGGTAAGACCATTGCCTGAGCTGTGAGGTCAGGGGCCGGGGTGCTACTGGCAGAGAACGGTTGGACAGGATGGCTGGCTCAGATCCCTGCCCAGGGAAGCCTGAGGTGGGCTCTGCAGCTGCCTGGCTCTCTGATCAGACTGCGTTTCCCCTGGGACTGGGTACCGTACTCGCAGTAGGCGGAGCTATGAACTAGCTTCTCTGTGCTAAATGGGCAGCAGGTCGGGCCCGAGGACTGCAAAGGGGACCCAAATCAGGCACGACTGTGCACGGAGTTCCCGACAGATGGGGCCGCTGGTGTTGCTCTGTTCAAGCGCTACCGTAAGCTGGGCTATTGGATGGCCCGTGCGGCTCCCAGGCTCTGGGCAGGTGCCCTGGCCAGGTGGGCTGAGCTGTGACTTAGTTTCCTTCCAGGTGGAGCAGGAGCGCTGGCTTCAAAGCCGGCCCCGATGGCTGTGGTCTCAGCCACGCCTCGTTTCCTGGCTGGACAAGCTGCGGGCTTCGCTCTGTGGACGGTCAGCTCCGCGTGCCAGACTCTGGGCTCCAGCCTGGCTGGACCACATGGTTCCCAGCGGGCCTCTCTGGCCAGGCGGGCGGGGAGCTGCGCAGTGGGCGGGGCGGTGAGCGAGGCCCGGCCTGGAGGGCCACGTGCAGGCAGCTCTGCAGGCAGCTCCCGGTGCTGCCCGTGGAGCTTTGAGGCAGGGCCGGTGCTCTCGCAGGCGAGTGGGCTGCACATCAGCTCCTCTGTCTGGGCAGCAGGCAGCCAGGCCGGGCTGCAGGGCCCGCCGACCTGCCTCCCACCCCCACCCCAGCCCCTGTGCCGCTGCCGGGGCTCTGCAGGCGAGCAACGCTGCCGGTGCTTCACCGCTCCTCGGACTCTGCAGGTAGGAACGGGGTCTGTCCCCCTTCACTGGCTGTTCCCAGGGTCAAGCCCCCCCACAGACTCCTCGGGGGTTGAGACCGGAGTGGGGGCTCCCAGGAAGTGAACCAGAGCGTGGGGTGCACAGGATGTCCGTGTTCCCACCGGAGGGACCACAGGCTGAGGGAGACTCGCATGGTGTTGCCGGGCGGGGGAGAGGAGACGGTTCGGCCTGTGCTTGCTTTTCTTACCCTTTTGACGTGGTTTGTTTTGGTCTCTGTGGTGAGGTGGGTGCTTTGGGCTCACCCCGTCCGTGTTCTAGATTTTCTCCGTGGGTTCTGAAAACATTGGGAATGTTGATGGCATCCCTCCCTGGTTCTCTGCGTTCACACTCCAGAAGGCTGGTCATATGGAAGGCTGTTTGTGGTCCCCAGACTCACCTCCTCTGGGCCTTTGCACGCGCTGTGCCCTCTGCCTGGGCACTGGCTCCTCCT
>JAAGEH010000343.1:8781976-8792829 GCA_011751065.1 Lasiurus cinereus | reverse complement strand
AAGATGGTCATATGGAAGGCCACAGATGTCAGTCCATCTTTTTTTTTAAGTTTTCATTTTGAAATAATTCTAGATTCATAGGCAGTTGCAAAGGTGATACAGAGAAAAACAGTGACTGCTTCACCCAGCTTCCTCCAATGGTTACATCTTATGTGGTTAGTATGACATCAAAACCGTGAAACTGACGGTGGTAGGACATGCCTAATTCTATGCGGTGTATCATGTGTACCCACCCGTGTACCCACCCGTGCAGTCCAGACACAGACCTGATTACCACCACCGGCTCGGCCTGGCGCTGGCTCTGCGTCCTCACGGCCTTTCTGACCTCCGCTGGGACTGTTATGCCGCGTGTTCATCAAGGCCCCCGCGGCGTGGCTCTCCCGGAAGGCTTTTCCCCCCTGAGACAGGCTCTGGGGAGGCGGCCACGTCTGTGTGGTAGCGGCTGTTCCTTTTTGTTGCTGCGTCGTCGTATTCCACCGGAGGACGGACGTGACCTGTTCAATGAGTCCCACGCTGAAGGACGTCAGGGTTGCTCCTGGTGTGTGCCCACTGCGGACAGAGCCGCTCGAGCCTTGGTGCCGGGCTGTGTGTAGACTTGTCCTGGTTCCATACTCAGGGGTACCATGGCTACATCATATGGCAATGGCTCGTTCTTAGAGAAACTGCCATGCTGCCTCCCAGGGACTGTCCCACTTTACCTTCCCACCCGCAGGGCCTGGCAGCTGGCTTCTCTGGGCTCAGAGCCTCTTCTGTCTCCATCTCAGCTTTTCTGGGAAGCCCACGTCCCAGGCGCTGGGGAGAGGGGGTGGCCCGGGTTCTATGTTAGGAGATGGCCTTGGGCTCCCCTCTCCCAGCACCTGCTGTGGACTGGATGTTGTCTTCCTTCCCCACCCCGGCCCCAGGAGCTTTATGTTGAAGCCCTAAGCCCCTCCCCACGTGCCAGTATGTTGAGGTCATTGGGTTTGGATGAGGCCCCATGAGGGGATTGGGGTCCCCGTGGGAGGCTGAAGGGAGCAGGCGCTCCCCGTGTGTGTCACAGGAGGACGCAGGAGAACGCACCGTCCGCAAACCGCGGAGAGCTCTCACTAGAACCTACCCTGCTGGCGCCCTGGTGGCGGCCTCCAGCCTTCAGGTCCGTGGGGATATGCCCGTTGTCCCAGCCACCCGTCGGTGGGATTTTGTCACGCAGCCTGAGCCGCTGATGGCAGCTTGGAGGGCGCCCAGCCGTGGCGCTGAGCCTCCCCGAGCTTCTGGGATCAAATATGCCGGGGCAGGAAATCCGCACAGATCAGGCGCCAGAGTTTGAAGCGATTGTTGGAGGGGTTCAGTGACGAGGACTTTCTTCCAAAACAAGCTCCAGACTTGCTGCCTGCTCTCCTCTGGTCCGAACGGTGGAATTCACTGTGGCCTGGCGGCTCTGGGCAAATCATCTGTACAACAAACCTGCAGGGGATGGAGGGCCGTCTGGCCCTTGGATGGCACTGCCGTGTGAATACTCGGTCACAGGGACACTTGGAGGAAGAAATGGAGGCTCCATTCATTCCCCCCAAAGCCTCTCTCTTCATTCATTACCAGTCCGATCTTTCTCTCTCGGTTTTCTAATTTTTTTTATTTTGATATAATTGTAGACTGCCAGGAAGTTGCAAAAATAGCAGGTAGTCCCCTGTATCTTTCTCCAGCGGCCCCCGGGAGGGCATCCTCGATGGCCATAGGGCGGCATCGAAACCAGGAACTGACTGTGTGACAGGACTGCCGGTTTTTAAAACCCGCGTTCACGCATGTGCACGTGTGTGTGGCTCCATGCAGGTTTATCCACGTGTAACTTCATGGACCCACCACCGTCACCAAACTACAGGCCTGCTCCACCCACAGCGTCATCTTCTTGCGCTGTTTCTCCGGGTTAACCGGCCTCCACGCTCTGGTCCCCAGGAAACCACCGCTGAGCTCCGCCTCAGGACGCTGTGCGCTAACGCAGGCAGCGTGCGGCCCCCGAGACCGCCCGGGAGGCTGCCACCGGTTCCTTTTTAGGGCCAAGTAATAGTCCAGCGATAGTCTGTTTGGCCAGAGCTGGTTCCACCAGCCAATCCCCGCAGGACAGCTGGTTCCCAGTGTTTGGTTGTTGTGATCGGAGCTGTGACGAACACTGTGCACGCCGTTTTGCAGGAGCATATGCTTTCGTGTCTCTGGGACGCCTGCCCAGGGATGCATTTGCCGGGGGTATGGCAGCTCCATGTTTACTTTGCAAAAGCTGAGGCACCATGTTCCAGAGCGGCTCTCCCCTTTCCCGTCCCGCCAGCCAGGCATGAGAGCCAGTTCCCCCATCCTCTCCAGCACGGGGGCCGTCTCGGTTCTGTTTTAAGCTCTTCTAAGCGTCGGGGAGTGCCCTCTCACTGTGGATTGAGTTTGCGCTCCCGGGGCGGCTGACGGTGTTGAACATCATTTCCTGTGCTTATTTGATGTCAGATCATTTATTCTCTTTTAAAATATGATTGAGCCCCGAACGGCGTGGCTCAGCTGGTTGGAGCTTTATCTTGTCCACTGAAGGGTGAAAGATTTGATTCCCAGTCAGGACACATGTCCAGGTTGTGAGTTTGATTTCTGGTCGGGGTGCAATACAGGAGGCAGCCAATCGATGCTTCTCTCTCATCCATGTTTCTCTCCCTCTCCCTCCCTCACTGTCTCACTAAAATATCAATAAAAACGTATTTTTAAAAAATGATCTCTGTCTTTACATTCCATACAGTAAAGAACATATATCGTTAGTGCATGTCTCAATGAATTTTTACATTCGTGTAGAGCCAGCATGTCGAACTCAAAGGCTAACAGGGGCCAGATAAACAAGGTTCAAGTTTCTGTGGGCCCCAAAAAAACAAAAGCTTCAATTTTCATAGGAACGTAGGTTTATTTCGATAGAGACATGCTGAATACAAGGGCTGAAATCAATGAGGAATCATGAACATAAAATGATAGAACATTTAAACAAAAACTGATCTTTTTTCTTGAACATTATCTTACCAGACACCGAATAATTGCACAAATTAATAAGCATAACGCAAATAAACCTATTTTTCTGGTTCTCCGAAAGTGAAATATTTCCTGTTGCGCACACCAAACACGTCAGTCCAAGACTAATGACTCTGCAATCGGCTGCTAAAATATTCGCTGCTAATATTAGTGTAGAGACATGGTGCGCCTGCGTGTAAGGTGTGTAAGGGAAATGAATGCAACACTAATAGTCATCAGTCCTTAGTAAATGTTGTAGCTCGTTATCAATAATTATATAAAACGGGATGTTGTAAAAATTAAGTTGCACAATTTTTATTAAAACGTTTCTTACATATTGTTACATTGGCTGGCTGCAAAAATATTCATCGTGGGCCGCGAGTTTGACATGCTTGGGGTAGAGCCCTGTGACCACCCAGATCAAGACACAAAGGTAGCCAGCGTCAGAGGCGCCTTGATGTCCCCTCCCAGCTGTTTCCCTCCCCTTGCCTTCACAGCAACTAATTCAGTGTTTCAGAGTGTACAGAAGGAGGCCCCCCAAGATGTCTGCAGCCTGGTCCCTGGGACCTGGGACTGTGTTAGATTATGTGGCAAAGGGCACTTAGGTTTCAGATGGACTGAAGGTTGCTAGTCAGCGACCTTAGAATAGAGAGATTATCGTGGATTATCCAGGGAGATTTAAGGTGATCACCAAGGTTCTTTGAGTGGAAAGGGAGGCAGAGAGAGAGAGGGAAAGGGAGAGGGAAAGGGAGAGGGAGAGGGAGAGGGAGAGGGAGAGGGAGAAGGAGAGGGAGAGGGAGAGGGAGAGGGAGAAGGAGAGGGAGAGGGAGAGGGAGAGGGAGATGAGATTTGAGCAGTCTGGACCCACCATGGCTGGGTGTGAAGATGCAGGAAGGGATGTCACCAAAGGATCTGGAGCCCCTAGAAGCCAAAAACGGACCCAGCGTTTCCCTGACGGAAGCAGCCCTGCAGACACTGATTTTAGCTCCATGAGATCCTCCGACCCTCTGACCCTTTGACCCTCTGACCCTCTGACCTCCAGAATTATGAAAGAATACATCTGTGCTCTTTTAAGCCACTAAATTTTGGATAACACATTACAGCAGCAACAAGAAACGAAGACGACAGTGCTACAGCTGAGTTTGTTCTGTTCTTGAACGTTGTATAAATGCAATCACAAAGAATGTCACCTTGGTATCTAGCTCCCTTTAACATGATGTTTTGGAAATTCATCCATGCTATGTGAATATTTTATTCCTCTTTATTGATAAATGGTGCTCCATTTTATAGACGGACTAGTTTGATTATCTGTTAACTCACTTGTCAGTAGATGATTGGGTCTTTCCGGTTTGGGGCTACCCTATATAATAAAAGGCTAATATGCCAATAGACCCAATGGCAGAACAACCAACAACCGGTTGCTCTGATGTGTGCTGACCACCAGGGGTGTGCATGGAACATGGTGGGCATTAGCAGCGGCGGGATGGTGGAGCAGGTGAGCAGGGGCGCCAGACAGAGGCGGGGTGCAGTCACTGTCATTGGGGTGAGCCTCTGGTGGTTACTGAAAATTCTTTGCTCCTGTGCACCGTGGTCCCGCCCGGTGCTCATACCTGCTGCTGGTGCCAGAGCTGCCACTCACACCCACTGCCAGCACCCAGCACCCAGCACCCAGCACCGGCCCAATCACGCAGTTCCTTCAGCAGGTGTGAGCTGCAGCTGCTGGCCCTGATTGCCCCTCTGGGCTTCTCCCCCTCCCCCTGCTCCTGAGGGGAGATTGGGGCCACAGCCACCTCTCACACCCACTGCCAGTGCCAGAGCCACCACTCGCGCCCACTGCCAGTGCTGGCCCCACTTGCACCTGCAGACGCTGCCAGAGCTGCTGCTCACACTCACTGCCAGTGCCCGGCACCGGTCCCAATTGCTTGGCACCATCAGTGGGTGTGAGTGGCAGCTGCTGTCCCTGGTCACCCCTGAGGACTTCTTTACTTCCCCCTGTTCCTGAGGGGCAATTGGGCAAAGCTGCCGCTCATACCCGCTGATGGCACGGCTCCAATCTCTCTGCGCCTTCAGCAGGGTGAGTGGGGCCGGCACCATCAGTGTATGGGAGCAGCGGTGGTGGGAGTGGGGCTGCGGCGGACAGGGGACCAGGGGCCATGGCAGCAGCAGGGGCTGGGAGGGGGTGCAGAGGATGGGCTGAGATCCACCCCTGTGCCCACCACAGCCTTGCAGCCTGCAGTCCCTTTCAAAGTGCACGAATTTGTGCACTGGGCCCCCCTAGGTATAAATAAGGCCACTGTAAACACTTGTCTGTTGGTTTTTGTGTAAACACATGCTTTCCTTTCTCTTGGGTAAATACCTAGGAGCAGGGTGTATGGGTCCTAACTAAGCAAATCATAACTGTATAAAAGTCTGCTAACGCAGCTCCGAAGTGGTTTCACCACATTTTGCACACACACCCTCCTCCCCAGCAGTGGCTGCATTTCATCTGCTTCACATCCTCGCCAACGCTTGATATGGCCCATCTTTTGGGGGATTCTAGAGCTACAGTGCCCAATACAGTAGCCACTAGTCACATGGGGCTACTTAAATTCAAGTGAAAGAAAACAAAAGGAAGTCCAGCTCTTCAGTCATGCTGGCCCAATAGCCCCGTCTAGGTAGCAGCTGCCATGCCGAACAGCACAGATGAAGACCATGTTCACCGTCACAGCAAGGGCTGTTGTGATCTGCTAGTGGGTACCAGGAGGTATCGTGTCATGGCTTTCATTCCCACTTCTCAGTGTCATTTCGTAGATCTCCCTTTTTCCTTAACACCATCCAGAGGTGGAGTCTGTCACTGTCAGTCAAGATCCCTGCTAATAGCATTTTCTGTGAGGAGGAGAGACCAATGTTGGAGATCCCTCCATCGAGCCTTCACAGAGCACACACCCACGTGCTTTGCTCTCATGTGCATGCATGTGGGGGGCGGGGGCAGGCAGAGGCTGGGGCATGGCCCCCTTCCTTCCTCCTCTTTGGGCCATAACCTGGGACCCCACCTCCCTTGCCACCCTTATAACCAGCCCCTCCCACATCCTGGTAACTGCTCCTGCTCCCTGCTGCCAGTCCCCACTTCCTTCAATACTTTCTCCAGGCAAAAGCCACAGTGATGTTTTAAAAATATAAATCTGATCCTATATCTCGGTGGCTAGAATGTCAGTTTCTTCGAAGGCAAAGATTTTGCTCTGGTTTGCTGGATATCAAGTGCCTGGTATACAGTAGGTGCTCAATAAATGTTGATTGAATGAATAAAGAGCTTACAACCATGACAGCAGAGATTATAGGTGGCCCACCCAATAACCATTTTCCCTCTCTTCTTTAGTCAGAGAGTCCTGGCTTTATTTGGGGTATCAACACATCAGTTAAAAGACTACATTCCTGGAAATGGGAACACAACAACTCAAAAATCTATGGGGCACAGCAAAAGCAGTCCTAAGAGGAAAATTCGTAGTATTGCAGCCCTACCTCAAGAAAGAAGAAAAATCTCAAATAATTTAACTTTACACTTAAAGGTACTGGAAAGAGAACAACAAACAAAGCTCAAAATGAGTAGGAGACTGTTAATAAAGATCAGAGCAGAAATAAATGGAATATAGAGTCTTAAAAAATACAAAAGATCAATGAAACCAAGATCTGGTTCTTTGAAAAGATAAACAAGATTGACCAACCTTTGACCAGATTCAGCAAGAAAAACAGAGAGAGGACCCAAATAAATAAAATCAGAAATAAAAGAGGAAAATAACTGATATCAAAGGAATACAAAGAGTTGTAAGAAAATACTGCAAACAACTATATGCCAACAAATTGGACAATCTGGGTAAAATGGTTAAATTTCTAGAAACATATTCTTCCAAAACTGAATCAGAAAGAATCAGAGAATCTAAATAGACAGATTACAACTAGTGAATTTTAAGCTATAATAAGAAATCTCCCAACAAACAGAAGTCCTGGACTGGATGGCTCCACAGGTGAATTTTATCAAATAGTCAAAGACCTAACACCTCTCCTTCTCAAACTGTCCCAAAAAATCTAAGAGGAGCAAGCATTATCCTAATTCCAAGACCAGATAAAGACACTATAACAAAAGAACATTATAGGCCAATATCTCTGATCAATATAGGCTAAAATCCTCAACAAAAGATTAGCAAACTGGATGTAGCAATACGTTAAAAAGATCACACACCATGACTAAGTAGGATTTATTCCAGAGATGCAAGGTTGGTGCAATATCTGCAAAAAATAAATATTATTGAAGGATAAACAACTGAAGGATAAAAATCACATGGTCATGTCAATAGATGCAGAAAAAGTACCTGACAAAATCCAGCACCCATTGTATCTAATAAAGAGGGAATGTGCTAATTGACCCTCACACCATCACAAAGATGGTGATAAGGAGGGAATATGTTAATTGACTTCCATGCCCTCAAGGGTGCATAGCAAGGCAGGGCCCACTCCTGCCGTGTGCCTACCTCCAGAGTCCCCCAGACCTCTCAGCCCCCCAGCTGCCCAGTGCAAGTCTCAGCACAGGCAAGCCTTGAATGGCGGCTGCCCAGCCATCCAGAGCCACCTGAGGCTCAGGTAACCAGGGCCAGCCAAGGCTTGCACTGTCAGCAGTGGCAGCAGCAGAGGTGTGATGGGACATTTTCTTCCCTGATTGCTGGTTCACCTCCTGCCCCTGAGGGTTCCCAGACTGTAAGAGGGGGCAGGTCGGGCTGAGGGACCCCCCTCCAGTGCATGAATTTTCATGCACTGGGCCTCTAGTTTATGATACAAACACTCAGCAAAGTGGGAATAGAGAGAATATGCTGCGACACAATAAAGGCCATATATGAAAAACCCACAACCAACATCATATTCGATGGGTAAAAATTAAAAGTGTTTCCCTTAAGATCAGAAACAAGATAAGGATATCTGCTTTCACTGCTCCTATAGTCCTGGAAGTCCTAGCCACAATGAATAGACAAGAAAAAGAAATAAAAGACATCCAAACAAAATAGAAACAGATTCATGGATACAGAGAACAGACAGACAACTGTCAGGGAGCGAGGGGTGGAGGACTAGGTAAAAAAGGTGAAAGGATTGAACAAACAAACCCATGGACACAGACAACAGTATGATGATGGAAAGGAAGATGGGGGAGGTAGAAAAGGGTAAATGGGGAGGAAAGACTTGAC
Organism: Lasiurus cinereus; assembly: GCA_011751065.1. Taxonomy (NCBI): domain Eukaryota; kingdom Metazoa; phylum Chordata; class Mammalia; order Chiroptera; family Vespertilionidae; genus Lasiurus; species Lasiurus cinereus. Next base: position 8,784,616 of record JAAGEH010000343.1, on the reverse strand, counting down.
TTTGGGTGGTGAACACCCAATACAATATACAGATGATGTACCAGGTGTACTGGTTAATGATGCAGAGTTTTTTTTCAGTAGATGGAATTACACATATGTTGATATATATGCGATTTGATATGCTATTTTGTTGTATTGACAGCAAGCTCCAAAACTTCATATGTCAAATTTGCTGAAGGTGTTAACATCATAGATATTTTTACACTTAAAAATGTCAAATTTCGTGCCAAAAAAAAAAGAGCATTTGTGGGAAGTTTTAATTCATTACTTTGTTTTGAAGAAAAGTGCTGCTGAACACTTCGGGAAGCCTATGGTGAACATACTCCATCTCAAGATATTTGTGAACGCGTTAGAAGTGATGATTTTGATGTGAAAGACAACGTTCAGGTCAACTGAAAAAGTTTGAAGACCAACAATTACAAGCATTATTGGATAAAGATGCATGTCAAACTCAAAAACAACTTGCAGAAAGATTAAACATTGCTCAGCAAACAATTTCCGATCACTTACAAGCAATGGGAAAGATTTTAAAGGAAGGAAAATGGGTGCCACATCAACTGAACGAAAGACAAATGGAAAACCGAAAAGTCATCAGTAAAATGTTGCTTCAATGGCATGAAAGAAAGTCTTTTTTGCATCGAATTGTGACTGGCGATGAAAAGTGGATTTATTTTGAGAATCCCAAACGCACAATATCATGGGTTGATCCAGGCTAACTATCAACATCGACTGTAAGGCCAAATCGCTTCGGAAAGAAGACAATGCTCTGTGTTTGGTGGGATCAGGAAGGTGTGGGGTGGGGTAGGATGAGCTTCTAAAACCAGGTGAAACCATTAATACTGATCTCTACCGACAACAAATAATCAATTTGAACCACGCTTTGATCATAAAATTACCAGAATTTTATGACCAGAAGACACGGCAAAGTAATTTTGCTTCATAATGACAAACCATCACACACTTCAAAACCCATTAAAGACACGTTAAAAGATCTTGCCTGAGAAGTATTAAATCACTTGCTGTATTCACCAGACCTTGCTCCTTCAGATGACCACATGTTCTGATCGATGGCACTCGCACTTTCTGAGCAGCACTTAAAACATAGAAAGAAGTGGAAAAGTGGGTCTCTGAATGATTTGCCTCAGGACAAGAAAAGTTCTATTAGAATGGTACCCACAAATTACCTGAAAGATGGGGGAAATGTGTGTATCTAGCGATGGACATTACTTTGAATAAAGCACTTTTGATATTTCTCTTGAAATTATCGTGTTTTCTTTGAATACAAAATCTGTGTTCTTAACCAATACACCCAGTATTATAGAACTGTACACTTGGGACATATAATTTTATTAACCAATGTCACCCCAATAAATTCAATAAAAATTACCCCCCCATACATATGCAACAAAGATGAGAGTAACTGCAAAAAAGAAAGACTATATTTCCCACTCTCCCCTGTAAGTGGATGTGAACTTTTCACTATGTTCTGGCCAGTGAGGTCCTAGCAGAAGTTTTGATGATGAACATGCTCCATCTCAAGATATTTGTGAACGCTGGTTGAAACGCTTTCTGTGCTCACCTCTGGAGAACTTCTCACAGTGTGGGGTTTCTAGGAAGTCTCCTGTAAAGGAACCTGACTCAGATGAAACACACGCCATTTTTAGCCTTCCCTCATTTCTCCTTCCTGCTGCCTGGAATGTGGGCGTGTCCTGAGGTGACTGAAAAATGTGGAGAGAATAAGCCTGGGACCCTAATGCCACGGATGTGTTCACGTTTAGATACTTTATCTTGTTTGAAGCACTTCGACATTTACACTTTATCCCCCAGAAGGAGATCCTGAAACAAGGATTTGGGGGCAAGTAATTTACATGAGAGGTGATCCTAGGAAGCCAATGGGGGTGGGGGGAGGGGGTGGCAAAGTGAGTTGGGGAAGGAAAGGAGCCAATACAGAATGGGTTTATGAGCAGGTGTGGGTAATGGGCTCAGTCCACTGGGGTCTCACCTGAAGGGTGAGAGCTGGGGTTTTTCATCTACCAAATCCTGAGGGGTAAGTGAGCTGCCAGTGGCGGCCAGCAAATCCCCAGCACCCCTGGCTCACACAGCCCGGGGCTGAGCTTGCTCCTGCAGCCAGAAAAAATCCCCAAGATGGAGCTGGGGGTTTGCAATCAGCAGCTTTTGGTGTGGAAAGGAGCGTGGGGGTGTGAGCTGTATCTACTCATTGAACAGCTCCCCCCTGCTCCAGGACAACCTCTTCAATGCGGGCCTCAAAGTCCTGGCTTCCACACCCCAGACCTCACTCGGTGCTCCGCTTCCCACCCCACATCCTTAGAATGGCCGAGCCCTTCCGCCCCCCAGCCCTCTGCTCTGGCTGCTCCCTAGAGCACCTTTCACCCTTGCCCCTCCTGGCCAACTCCTATATGTCCTTTGGGTCGCAGGTCAAACCACCTCCTCCAGGAAGCCTCCCCGACTGCCATCATGCAGTCTGATGGCTTCCATAGCTCTCCAGGTTCCCGCACCTTTCTGTGCCCACCTCTGGAGAACTCTCACAGTCACCTTTATACGATGATTGGTAGAGGATTTAGAGGGTGGTCTCATCCACCTGCTCCCCGCAGGGCAGAACACCCACCTGGCTGCATCTAA
>JAAGEH010000343.1:8734536-8781876 GCA_011751065.1 Lasiurus cinereus | reverse complement strand
ATTGGAAGCAAATGTTCCTTCCAGAAGTTTACCCTATCTGTGCTCATCTTCTGTGTGGGCTAATTTTATTAAAGTTCCCCAAAGAGAGAACTGTAAATTCATTAGCACGCATCTTGGACCAGACCCTCCTGTACGCCGGGTAAAAGGAGATTAGAAGTCAGCTGGGCCTGACGATAATGAAACAGAAGACGCCGAGACATAATTCTTAATTAAACCGTAATGAGATAAGAAGTTGTCGCCGGCTTGCGGCCTGGCCCGAGTTGCCCGTGTTCTTCGCCATAATGCTGTGATTTACGATTCTCCTCCCTCCAAGATGTAATTAGTTTTTTCTTCCTTCTTAAAAAACAAAACAAAATCCTAAACATTACTTAGATTATTAAAAAAAAATTCACCAAAAAACCTGGGCAACTATTGGGGATTGTTTTTATCCTGCTGGAATATTAACTTCCATTTAGAAAAAAATGAGAGTGGGAGGCTGAGGAGGAGGTTCAAGTCGAGGAACAGGAAGGCGGTGGCAGGAGACTGTCTGGAGCCGGCCCACTGCCCCTGGGTCATTCTGGGGTCCCGCCTCCCGCGGAGCCTCCAGGCCAGCCTGGTGTGAGGCTCGTGTGGCGGCACTGAGGCTGGACTTGGGCCCGTGGGGCCGCACTGTTGGGGTTGCAGTTGAGTTCTGTCTCCCGGTCACTGTACCCGCTGCTCAGGACACGCTTGTATCCATGGGACTTTCCATTCATTCTCTCACTTGCTTATTCAACAAGTATTTACTGAGCACCTACTATGTGCCAGGACTGTGTTGGGAACTCAGGGGTGACAGGAACCTCTTCTAGCTGTCTTGGAGGGGCAGGGGTTCCATGGGAGGACCTGAGGGGGGCGTACAGGAGGGAAATGGGGGGCAGTTAGCTTGCCACAGGGCCTCCTGCCGTCTCCCTCCCCTCATGTCACTCATGCCAGCTTCACAGCCAGTCTAAAGAGGGACCCAGACTAACTCCTGACTGCCCCACATGCCAATTGGCATGAGGTGAGGGGAGGACCAGTCTCTTCATTAACAGAGGGTGCCATGATACCTGCAAAGCCACATGCGGTAAGAGCCCCCCTAAAACAGAACCCATGTGTGATTGATAGGGTGTTTGGACTCTAAATGGTGGTGGTCTGCCTTAGGACTAAATGTAGTCTGTTTGAGGACAAGGGTGCATGTGGGATCTGGGTCCCCACTAAGACATCTCATTCCTCTGGAGGTGACTCCTAACGTCCATCTGGACAGCCTACCCCATGTTAGGAGTAGTTAAAAACCACTAATATTTGCTGAACCCCTCCATGCCCCTGACACAGTGGTCAAGCATTGTATCAGTCAGCTATCACTGCATAACAAGTAATCCCAAAACGTAACAGCTTCAAACAACAACATTTACTCTTTCATAGTTTCCGGGGGCCTGAACCTAGGTGCAGCTTTGGTGGGTCCTGTGCTTGAAGATCTCTCAGGACAGGTTTTGGCAAGGGCTGTACCCTCCTTAGAAGGCTCATCTGCTTCCCAGCACCCTCCTGTGGCTGTGGGCAGGATTTAGTCCTTGCTGCCTGTTGGCTGTTGGCTGGGGTGGGAGTCCCCTCTTTCCTTGTGACGTGAACATTCCATGTGGTGGTTCACTTCACCATAGCCAGCAGACGAGTGGGCCAGAGAGTGCGAACAAGCCAGAAGTCCTAGAAATGTGTCACTTCATCTCAGAATGACATTTCATCACTTTCGTCTTTTTCTGTTTGTTTGGAGTCAGTCACCAGGTCCCATCCACACATATGGGATGGGGATCGCATAAAGGCAGAGATCAGAGGCCATGGCGGAAGCTGCCCAAGCACACGATATCGTCCTCTACACCCAGTATTGCTCACCGCCGCACCCTCATACCCAGCACAGTGCCTGGCACACACTAGGTGCTCGATCAACACGTGTATGTCAAGTCCATGAATGGTCACCAGACTTCCAGGTTCATTTCCTCCTTCGTTTTTCATTTGCCGGTTCAACAAATACTTACAGAGCAACAGTGAGGTGCCAGGCTTGTGCTGCGGACTCGGGGGTGACCGACGGGGACCAGATTCCAGCCTTTGGGGACCTTACAATTAGTGGGGAGAACAAACAACCACACATACCAATACAAAATCACAACTGTGATCCCTGTTGAGAAGGAACAGGGAGCGAGGAGGATGGTTTAGGGGGCTTGACCGGGGTTGGGGGAGGGGGAGGGCAGTCCATGAGGAAGTCTGGGAGAAGTCTGAGCTGGGACCTGAAGGCTGGTGGGAAGTGCAGAGCCCGACGGGGAAGGAGAGGGAAGGTGCTCCCGGCAGAGGGAACAGCCCGGCCAGAGGCTGGGCAGTGGGACAGCAGGAGGGGGTGGTGGGAGGCGACAGTGAGGAGCCTGCCTGGGGCACCCCAAAATGTTACAAAAGGGTCTTAAAGGGATGAAATGCCATCAGATAATTCATAGTCTGCCACTCCGTGGTTTTTAGTGCATTCACAGAGTTGTGCAACTATCATTCTCCTCACCCCAAAAGAAACCCCATCCCCATTAGCAGCCGCCCCCAATTCTCCCCTCCCCCAGCCTCTGGCACCCACTAACCCACTTCCTGTCCATGAGGACATGCCCGTCGGGACATGTCACACGAATGGAACCGCACACGGTGTGGCCCGTGGTGCCTGGCTGCTCTCTCTGTGCTCCCAGTCCATCCGCTGTTGTGAGCGTCAGAGCCGCCCCCTTTCACGACTGAGCGCTGCTCCGGGGTGTGGGGGACACGTCTGGCGAACCCCTGACCTCGATGGGCACGTGGGCGTCTCCACGTGGGACTATTGGGAATCGTGCTGCTGCGACACGTTCCTGCGCACACACGTCTTCAACGCCCAGGAGGGGCGCCGCGTCGTCAACGCCCAGGAGGGGCGCCGCGGGCGACGTGCTGGTTCCGCTCTAACCTTCTGAGGGCCTTCCCAGCCTTCCCACGGGCTGCACAGTTTAAACCCTCCAGCCGCGCACGAGGGCGCAAGGCTCCCGTCCTGGTCCTGGTCAGCCCTTGGGGTGCTTCCTTTGCAAGTGAGCCATCTGAACGCACAGGGTGTGGAGGTGCTCGCTGGGTTCCGCTTACTGCCCTGGAGGGACTGGGCCACAGGAAGATGCTGAGGAGAGAGCTCAGACTTGGTGAGAGTGAGTGGGCACCCGGGGATGTGACTGACCAGTGCCAGGCTCTACCACTCTCCTCCCCAGGGTTCCCTGGGAGGGAGGGGGTTAAGCCAACCCAGCCATTCCAGAAACTGGGAACCTTCTGCAGGGGCAGCAGTGGAGCAGGTTGGCTATTCAGAGGGTTTATTCAACCATCGCCCCCTCTCACTCCTCCCCATAGGGCCGCCAAAGAGGCTGGAAGCCAGGGCCCCCTGGGGAACAAAGCTCCTGACCACGCAGGGCCCCTCTGTAGGGCGGGAGGCCCTGTGGCTTCAGCTGCCCATTGTCTGCCCTGATTGAAATGCAAAGAGAACGTTAGAATTCACCCTCTTCCTTTCTCCTCTTTCTTCTGGGTTTTAATGAATTCCGTGGTTACAGGCAGAGCAGGTGAAGTGGCTTTTGAGATGTTCTATAAAAGAAGATTTTTCAATCCCAGGCTGGGCCCACCCCCGCCCCCAGGAGGCGTGGGTCTGGAAGGCGCTCTCTCTCCACTGCTGGCTGCTCTGCCAGGCCTCCACCAGCTCCTCCTCCTTTGGATCGACAAGGAGACGTTATGGAGCCACGCGTGTCGCTTGTGGGCCAGACAGACCCTCATGAAATAAATACCTGGGAGGACACGCTTGCAACAGATACATCTGACAAAGGACCGTGGTCCAAAATACACAAAGCACTCGCAAAACTCAACAGCTGGCTCACTCCAGACTCCGCCGTGAGACGCTAAAACCAGGCCGCCTTCTCATGTGGCCCACAGGACAAGAAGGCCCACCCTCCCCGTCTCTATTCAGCCGAGTCCCAGGCGTCCCAGCAGAGCAATCAGGCAAGAAAGGGAAGTAGAAGCCCCCGTAGGTGGAAAGGAAGAAGGAAAATTGTCTGTTTGCAAATGACCTTGACACGTATTCTGAATGGCAAGCTCGGACTCTCCTCACAGGTGCTTGTCCTGAGAAGTTTGAAGAATAAAGTTCACGGACTAAAAGATTTTCAGCAAAATTTGTGGACATTTATTGTAAGCATCCACACACTCCCCCTGCAGAGGGGTCCCCATAACGGGAGAGAGCCCCCCCCTCTAAAAATGGGGGGGGGGCGGGAACAGTCCTGTGAGTTTCCTTGTCCACGGTTTGTAAATGCTGGTGGTTTCTTTGTTCAGCCTACCTTGTGATTGGGGCCTTCCTCATTTCATGTCCCCCCATGCTTTCCTGATGGCCCACTGGCTCCCTTTCCCCTACACGGCATCAGTTTCAAAGCTTCCGAACTCACCTGGTGCTCCCTCTTCTTCTCCCCTTTACCTTTTTTTTTTTTAAACATACTAGTATTTTCATTGATTTCAGAGAGGAAGGGAGAGGGAAAGAGAAAGAGAGAGAGACATCAATGATGAGAGAATCATTGATCTGCTGCCTGCTGCACACCCCCCACTGGGGATTGGCCTGCAACCCAAGCATGTGCCCTTGACTGGGATAGAACCTGGAACCCTTCAGTCCTCAGGCTGACGCTCTATCCACTGAGCCAAACCAGCTGGGGCTCTTCCCCTCACCTTGTAACATTCTTGTAAACAGTGTGGTGGCTTGGAGCTGTCGCTGCCAGCATGTGTGCATTCCTCTCCCATGGACCCCTTCCCTAAAACTGCCTCTCCTCTTTCTAAAAATCCTTTCCACAGGATATTATGCAGTAGAAACCCTAAAGACTTTACCAAAGTAATTGTTAAAGCTAATAATAACTGAATTCAGTACAGTTGTAGGATACAGACATCAAAATACAGAAATCAGTTGTTTTTCTATATTAGTACAATACCAATGAACTATCTGAATAAGAAATTAAGAAAACACCCCCTTTACCATAGCACCAAAAAGAATGAAATACTTAAGAATAAACCTAACCAAGAAGGTGAAAGACGTTTTCACTGAAAACTATAAACCACTGATAAAAAAAAAAATGGAAGAAGATACAAGTAAATGGAGAGATACTTTGGGTTCATGACTGGGAAGAATTCATGTTACTTATATGTCCGTATAACCCAAACTGATCTGTAGATTCAATGCAACCCCTATCAAAATCCCAATGGTACTTCTCGGAGAAATAGAAAACAACAATTCTAGAATTCACAGGGAGCCAGAAAGGCCCTGGCTCTGGCCGGTAAGCTCAGCGGTTAGAGCACCAGCCCCGACACAGTCCAAAGGGTTGCAGGTTCGATTCCCAGTCAAAAGGGCGTGGTCTCGATTTCAGGTGCGATCCTGGCCCCAGTCAGGGCACCTGCAGGTGGCAACCCATCGATGTGTCTCACCAGGATGGTGTGTTGTTGTGTTTTCATTTCTCTCTCCCTCCTCCTCCATCCTTCTCTCCCTTCCACTCAGGTGAGGATTAACAAGAAAACAAAAGACCCTGATAGTCAAAGCAATCTTGAACAAGAACAAATCGAAAGCTATCCTCTTCATGATTTCAAACCATGTTACAAAGCTACAATAAGCAAAGCACCATGGCCGGGCCTATACACTGTCCTGGGGCTCTGCTAGGAGAGGAGGTCTTGTGTGTTCTCAGTGTCCGGCCTTCGCTAGCGCCCTGCCCCGGAAGTGGAGAAGTAACCCCCACCTTGCGAAATTGACCCTTCAACATCGACATTCCGAAACCATCACACCCCGGTGGAGAATCCCTGCCTGACAAACTGTTCCAGGAAATAGCCAGACCGCAGAACAGACCCCAGGCGTCACCTGACCCCAGAAAGCCCTAACTGCCACCGGTTTCTGCCGATAACGGCAGCCTCTGAAAAATATAAAAACTTACCCCTGCCCCAGTTTTGGCGCAACTTCTCCTGCTCCCCTCTCCGAGCAGGTGAACCCGCCCCTGTGCTCCCAATAAAGCCTGTTTAATTCGGTCTCTGTTTGGACTCACGGTTTTTCCTCACGGCGGCGTAAAAAACCTAACACTCGGCACAGCACACCAGGGAGCTGTGTGAGGAGCTGGCGTGTGCATGAGCCCGACTGTATAGTATGTCATTCGTATCCAACCCCGGGTGGCACCCTCACTGGGGACAATCTCTGTGAGTCAGCTGTGTCTCGGCCAGTGGTGGTGGGGGGCAATCAGAACACAAACAGCCGAAGGCCAGCACAACACCTCCCGAAAGACGGCCAATCAGCAGGTGAAGGAGGCCCCTCGTCCTGCGTCATCGGGGAAGAAATGCAAATTAAACCACACCGAGCTGCCACCACACGCCTGTCAGAGCGGCCAGCCTCCCCAACACCCACAACGACACACGCTGGCGAGGGCGTGGCGCAACAGAGACGCCCACTTGTGGCTGCAAAAGGGTGCGGCCACTTGGGAAGACAGTTTGGTACTTTCTTACAAAACTGACATCCGTCTACCATGTGTTCCAGCCACCCGGGCCCCCGGGCATTCACCCACAGGAGTTGAGAGCTACTGGTACGTCCACACGAAACCTGCGCGTCCATATTCACGGCAGCTTTACTCGCCGTGGTCAGCACCTGGACGCGGCCCCCGCTCTGCGGTAGGTGGGGGGTGAGCAGACGGTGGGACCTCCAGACCAAGGGATGTTCCTCGGGAAACATCTGCACAACGACACGGAGGAAACGTCCGTGCATGTCACTGAGTGAAGGAAGCCAGCATGGCAGCGCCACCAATTACATGATTCCAGCTCGATGACTTTCTGGAAAAGGTGACGCCATGGACACAGCAGAGGGATCCGTGCTGGCCAGCGGGAGGGGGAGTGCACAGGCGGATCACCGAGGGATTTCAGGGCAGCAAACCTACTCTGGGTGACACTGTACCGGTGGGTTCACATCTCTATACCTTTGTCCAAACCCACAAAACGTACAACCCCCAGAGCGAACCCTCATGCCGGCTCTGGGCTCTGGGCCCTGGCGTCTCAGTGTTTGCTCATCGCCTGGAACACTCGTCTCTCTCTGGTGGGGCATGTCCGATGTCGGGGAGGCTGCGCGTGCCGGGGGGCAGGAGCGAGGGGCAATCTGTACCTGCCATTCACTTTGGCTGAGAACCTAAAACTTCTCCAAAAAATAAAATTTAAATATTTATAAAGGAGCCTGGCCAAGGTGGCTCAGGTGGTTGAGTATCATCCTTTATTCGGTCCGATGCCCAGTCAGGGCACAGATCCAGGTTGCAGATCCGATTCCCCATCAGGGCACGTACAGAAGGCAACAATCGATGTTTCTCTCTCACAAAGATGTTTTCCTCTGTCTTTCCCTTCCTCTCTCTGAGCATGTCCTTATTTTTCGTGTGTATGAAAAAAATTACGTTAATAAAACTTTTCTGGCCGAAGGACTGGAATGCCAGACCTGATGTCCTTTGAACAAAATAGGAGATGGGAGGATCCAACAATCCCACGCCTGGCTGGCTCTTTTTCCTTGCTGTAGAGCATTCTGTCATCTTATGGAATACATATGGCATGATCTTCCACATCTTTGCACAAGAATATTCACAGCAGCTTTGGTCCTAAACTAGAAGCAGCCCGATGCTCAGTAACAGCAGAATGGATAATCTGACCACAGAATATTAGGTACGCAGCAATGAGAAAGGGGCAATCACATGACAAAAGCGACACATACTACATGCGTGATAGAAGCCCAACCCCATGATTTCATTCCTATGAAGCTCAAGAAAAAGGAAAATTGCCCTAGCCGGTGTGGCTCAGTGGGTAGAGTGTCAGCCTGCAGACTGAAGGGTCCCAGGTTTGATTCCAGTCAAGGGCACATGCTGGGGTTGCGGCCTCAGTCCCCAGTAGGGGGCGTGCAGGAGGCAGCTGATCAGTGATTCTCATCATTGATGTTTCTCTCTCTCTCTTCCTCTCCCTTCCTCTCTGAAATCAATAAAAATAGACTTAAAAAGAAGAGGGAAGATTAATTTATGGTGATGGAAATCCGAACCGTAGTTCTCTCTAGGGACCAGGGGAGAGGGGAACGGTGACTAAAAGGGGGCACCAGCGAGCTTTTGAGGGGAGGCTGCCGTGACAGAATATGAGATGAAGAGGCTTATAAACAACAGACACTTATTTCCCATCGTTCCGGAGGCCGGAGGTCCAAGGTCAAGGTGCAGCAGATTCTGGTTTATGGACAGCACCTTCTCGCCGTGTCCTCCTGTGGCAGAGGGCGAGGGAGCTCGCTGGGGTCTCTTCTGAAGGACACTCATCCCACTCAAGGGGCTCCACCCTGGCGACCTAATCACCCCCAAATGTGCCACCTCCTGATCCAGCACGTTGGGAGGTGGGATTTCAGTGCACAGGTGCCCTTGAACAACATGGGTTTGAGCTGCGTGCCTCCACTCAGACATGGATCTTTTTTCCCAGTAAACACTCATAAATGTGTTTTCTCTGCCTTGTCGTTTTCTTAATAATCTTTTCTTTTCTCTAGCTCACTTCATTGTAAGAATACAGTACATCATGCACAGAACATACGAAATATGTGTTCGTGGACTGTTTATATTTTAGGCCACGCTTCCGGTCAACTGCAGGCTATCAGTTTTGGAGGAGTCTAAAGTTACATGTGGGTTTTGACTATGCAAGAGTCAGCGCCCCAAAGCCTGGCATTGTTCAAGGGGCCACGGAATACATTCTGAGGAAATACATTCATAGCATAGCAGCCTGGAAACATTCTATTATCATTACCCCGTGGGTAAACACATGTGAAAATTCATCCGATTGTACACAAATAGGTGGCCTTTGACCACATGTCAATTACACCTCCATTTTTTTCCAAAGGGGAGGGGAGGTTCGCAAGGATTAGGTGTTACGAAGCAGCGCCCGAGTGAGTCTGTGAGCCTGGGCCACACAGGAGAATTTTGAGAGAATCGAAACGGAAGGTCCTCACTGTGATCGGAGTTGCTTGGCGCCCCCCGTGTGCCGTCTGAAGTCACCGATTCCCTTTGCCTCCTGTGCTGTGGCCCCCAGACGTGGGAAAGCCTGTGTCAGGCCGCTCGGCTGCGGGAACCAGCGCCACGGCTGGGCTTGAGCACCAGGCCCGCGCCCGCTTCCGTCCGTCCGGGAGGCTGGAAGGCCGGGGTCAGGGTGAAGGCGGGGCTGGTTCCTCGAGCCCTCCCTCCTTGGCGAGCAGACGGCCACCCGCTTCCGTGTCCACACACACCGTCCCTCTGCGAGTTCGTGTCCTGGTCTCCTCTTCGAAGGCGCTGGTCCCTCTGGGTCAGGACCCACCCTCATGGCCTCATTTTCACTGGCCGCCTCGGGGCGGACCTGGTCCCCAAACCTGTCACCCTCTGAGGTCCCCGATGACACACGGAATTTGGGAGGACACAACTCAGCCTGTGAGACCGGGGCTACCTCCGTGTCCAACCAGAAGGAAAACTCAGCTCCCGGGCCAAGTCCTGGGGGTGGGGGTGGGGGCGAGTGTCCATGTGGGGGACGCAGTTGCGCTGCAGGTCTTCCCTCATGGCAGTGCGCCCCTCATTCTGTGGCTGTAGCCATTCACAGTCAGCTGTGGTTCGAAAAGATCAAATGGAAAGTTCCAGAAAGAAACAATTCATACCTTTTTAAAATATCTATTTTTATTGATTTAGAGAGAGAGAGAGAGAGAGAGAGAGAGAGAGAAAGATAGAGGGAGAGGGAGAGAGAGAGATGTGAGAGCACAGCATCCGCTGGCTGCCTCCCAGAACCTCCTGGTGCCCGGGACGACCCCCGACCCCCGAGCCAGGCGGCCAGGGCAGCCGTTGATGGGTGTGAGGCCGCACTCCATCCTGAGTTCCCAGATGACATCAGTTCCGCCCCAGGCGGGAGTGAACCTTCCCTTTGGCGTCTCCACGGTGACACTCCCGGTCCATGAGCCACCAAGTAGCATTGAGGTGACCAGATGTACCGTTCTGGTGTCACCGGGCGCCTGCTCATCACCCTTATTGTACTCGGTCGTGCCACGTCCACACAACTTCTATAGAACAATCATCACGGTGCTGTCATTTTGTCATTGCTGTTAACATCTCACTGTGCCTACTTTATAAGCGAAGCCCTCACACAGGTATGTTTCTGCAGGAAAAACACAGCATCCACAGGCTTCAGACTGTCCACAGCTTCAGGCATCCGCGTGGTCCTGGGACCCGGGAGAGAGGCGGGCCCCCCAGAACTGGCTCCCAGGGCTCCTTCTTCTCCTCAGGATCCATGTGGGGGAAGAGCCGACAATTTGGGTGGAACAGGGTTGCCGGGACAACAGGTGCCAGCTGGGCACAGCCTGCACCTTCTCTCCCCGCACCACCCCCCAACGTCTCACCCCCCCCCCAGGTGCCGGGCCCAGCCCCCACCGTCCTACTCGGAGCTGCATGGACATTAAATTGCCCTTCAGAGGGGAGGGCCCACGTCAATCAATAAAAGTGAGTTAAACGATGGGGCCAGTTTGCATCTGTCCGGGGAGCCCTCAGCAGCTGGGCTCTCTCACCGATCCTTACACCAGCTGTGCCTCTTCCGGGTGTACCCCTCTCTCTCCCCTCTGCCCCCAGAAAGAAATGAAAATCTTAAAACCTACTTACCCTCATATGGCTGGGGCTTTTCCTGACACCCTTCAGCCTATGTGCCCATGGTCCCTTGGGTTCCTCCCAGCACAACAAGGTCGAAATTCCTGCTTACAGTTCTGTCTCCCCCACTTGTCAGCACACCCCGGGAAGGTGGGGGCAGGCTATGTGTTGTTCGCTCTTGAATATCCAGTGCCGGGCACAGCGCTTACCCAATATTGTGAACACTCGGGCCCCGAGGTCCAGGTTCAAATCTTGACTCTGTCATTGTCTGGCTGTGTGACCTTGGGCAAGTTACTTAATGTGCCTCCCTTTTCTCTCTCGCAAATTGAGGAAGATAATACTATGTTAGCGCAGTGTGTGAAATACTACAACGCCTCTCCATCAACGGAAGCTATTTGTTTTGTTTTGCTTTTTCTTATTTTATTTCAGAGAGGTAAAAAGAAGGAGGGAGAGATAAAAACATCAGTGATGAGAGAGAATCACTGATCAGCTGCCTCCTGCGCGCCCCACACTGGGGATCAAACCCGCAACCCAGGCACGTGACTAAGAATCAAACTGCGACCTCCTGGTTCATGGGCTGACACTGAGCCACGCTGGTTGGGCAAAGGAGCTGCTGTTTTGCTATGATAGTGACAGGGCCTGGGGAGGACCCGGCACCATTTGTGGGCTGTGACCTCTGCTCACCATGAGCTACGTCTCTGGTAGCTGGTAATGGATGAAAGGGCTTTGTTTTTTTAGACTCATTTTTAAGCACACCGTTACGGCACACACGCATTTTCCCCATCACACAGAAGTATTACTGTAGGAACTGAAGTTCAGGCATTTCTTGTCCTGGTCTCCTCTTTGCCCTCTGACCTGCTTCCATTCCACACAACCTTCACCCCAGATTTCATTTTGTTACGCTCACCCATGGGCCCTGATCCAGTGCGTTGTCGCTGGGACCAGGTGCTGTGGGGACACCTGTTTCCCTTGGGTGAGGTCTGGGCGTCAGTGAGGACGCGGGGACTGCAGAACGGGACACCCGTAGGTGGCCTCTCCTGTGGCCGGGGCTCCCTCCCAGTGTGGCTGGGTGGGTGAGAGCATCCTGAGAGAGCGGAGAGCCTTTTATGACCTCACCTTGGGGTCACTGAGCGCCACCTCCCCTCTCTGCTGTGGCTCCTGACGGTCACAGGCCTGCCCAGGTTCAAGGGGAGGGCAGGGACCCCACCTCTCAGTGACAGAGGATCGAAGAGTTCGTGGTCAGGTTTTAAAATGGCCATGTCTCACCCCGCTGGGTGGCTCCGTGGGTTGGAGCAGCATCCCAATATGCCAAGGCTGCAGGTTCAATCCCCAGTCAGAGCACATGTAAGACTCAACCAGAAGCCGAAACCAGTTTGGCTCAGTGGACAGAGCTCCGGTCTGAGGACTGAGGGCTCCCAGGTTCAATTCCCGTCAAGGGCATGTACCTTGGTTGCAGACACATTCCCAGTGGGGGGCGTGCAGGAGGCGGCTGATCGATGTCTCTCTCTCATTGATGTTTCTAACTCTCTATCTCTCTCCCTTCCTCTCTGTGAAAAATCAATAAAATATATTTTTTTAAAAATCAACCAATGAATGCATGAATAAGTGGAACAACAAATCTCTTTCTCCCTCCCTCTCTCTCGTCTCTTGTCTCTTTCTCTCTCTCTCCATGTTTCCCTCTCCCTGTCCCCCTCTCTTCCTTCCTCTCTAAAATTAACCAATCATACAAAAATTAAATTTAAAAAATTAATTGGCCATATCTCTCTCACTAGAGGTATGCTGTCAGCTTAGATGTATAGCTTTCCAATATCTTTGTCCTAGCTTAGGCGACCGTTACTATGATGCACACTGGCCACTGGGGGGCAGATGCTCAACGCAGGAGCTGCCCCCTGGTGGTCAATGCGCTCCCACAACCATCTTCCCATAGCTGGCCAACCTCCCACGGTCCTTTCCCCTGGTCGGCCCTGATCAGGACTGAACAAGATGGCCCAGATCTGTCCCCATTGCCAGCCAGGCAGAGAGACCCACCTGTGCACGAATTCATGCACCGGGCCTCTAGTGTGTTTATAATCACACATGTGTCCCCAAGAATAGACATAGTGTCTTTTTTTGAGGTGAATACTCTTGTAATCTTTCTTTTTCTTCTTTTATTGTAAAATACATATAACATTTACCATCTTAACCATTTTTTTAAAAAAATATTTTTTTATTGATTTCAGAGAGGAAAGGAGAGGGAGAGAAATACCAGTGATGAGAGAGAATCATTGATCAGCTGTCTCCTGAATACCCCCTACTGGAGATTGAACCTGAAACCCAAGAATGTGCCCTTGACCGGGAACCAAATCTGGGACCCTTCCGTCTGCAGGTTGACACTCTATCTACTGAGCCAAACCAGTGAGGGCACCATCTTAACCATTTTTAAAAATATATATTTTTTATTGTTTTTTTACAGAGAGGAAGGAAGAGAGATAGAAAGTCAGAAACATTGATGAGAGAGAGACATCGATCAGCCGCCTCCTGCACGCCCCACAGTGGAGATGTGCCCGCAAGCAAGGTACATGCCCCCAACCGGAATCGAACCTGAGACTTTCAGTCCGCAAGCCGATGCTCTATCCACTGAGCCAAACCGGTCTCGGCACCTTAACCATTTTTAAGAATACAGTTCAGTGGCATTCAATACATTCACATTGTTAAGCAACCATCACCACCATCCATCCATCCACAGCCCCTTTCATCTTGTAAATCTGGACCCCTCACCCCATTAAACACCTCTTCCCACAATCCCCTCCTCCCAGCTCCTGGCACCCACTGTTAGGATCTGGTGTCCTTTATATTTACAGTTTCTCTCTGGCTATTGTTATTGTTACAATGAGCCAATAACTTTAAAAATTATTATAACTTTCTATTTTGAAACAATTTTATTTTAAATATATTTCATTGATTTTTTTTACAGAGAGGAAGGGAGAGGGATAGAGAGCTAGAAACATTGATGAGAGAGAGACATTGATCAGCTACCTCCTGCACACCCCCCACTGGGGATGTGCCTGCATTTTGATGGAAATTGAACCTGGGACCTTTCAGTCCACAGGCCGACGCTCTATCCACTGAGCCAAACCGGTTAGAACGTATATTGGGTTTTCTTATCTCCAGTACAACTAAAGCCAATTCCAGGTGTCTAGGTAGGCAATGGCTCCTTCTGCAACAATGAACGTTTTGACCTACTAGTCCAGCTGACTGTTTGCGAGAGACTTGCTGGCCTGCAAAGCCTAAAATACTTACATCTGGTTCTTTATAGAAAATTTTGCCAACTTCTAAAGTTCCTGCATCATCAAGGTAATTTATCAAGTAATGGAACAGTTTATATTTAATCAAATGCTTTGGGATGATATTTCTCCCCTTTTCCATTGATAGATGTATTATTTTATTACTCCGGTTATGCAAAAGTGATATAATGGACACCAGATCCTTCACACCCAACTTAATGAGTAAAACACTACCAGTCCCATTGGGGTTATGGGTAGCTGTGCACTCTTTGCTGATGCATCCCCCCTTCCTCCTGCCCAGAGGAAAAACCACCCTGGGCAGAGGAAGATGTAAACAGATGGAAGAACATACCGTGTTCATGGATTGGTAGAATCAATATCATTAAAAATGTCCATACTACCCAAAGCAATCTACAGATTCAATGCACTCCCCATTAAAATACCAACGACATATTTCACAGTCCTAGAACGAACTCTACAAAAATTCATCTGGAATAAAAAAAGACCCCGAATAGCTGCAGCAATCCTGAGAAAGAAGAATAAAGTAGGTGGGATCTCAATAACCAGATATCAAGCTGTATTATAAGGCCACTCTTCTCAAAACTGCCTGGCACAAGAATAGACATATAGACCAATGGAACAGAACAGAGAACCCAGAAATCAACCCAAGCCATAATGCTCAATTAATATTTGACAAAGGAGGCAAGAATATACAATGGAGTCAAGACAGTCTCTTCAACAAATGGTGCTGGGAAAATTGGACAGATACATGCAAAAAAATGAAACTAGACCACCAACTTACACCATACACAAAAATAAACTCAAAATGGATAAAGGACTTAAACGTAAGATGGGAAACCATAAAAATTCTAGAGGAATCCACAGCCAGAGAAATCTCAGACATATGCCGAAGCAATATCGTCACCGATACTGCTCCTAGGGCAATGAAAGCTAAAGAGAAAATAAACAGATGGGACTACATCAAAATAAAAAGCTTTTTTACAGCAAAAGAAACCATCAACAAAACAAGAAAGCCCATTGCAGGGGAGAACATATTTGCCAATGTTACATCCAATAAGGGTTTAATCTCCAACATTTACAGGGAACTCATACAACTTAACGAAAGGAAGATAAACAACCCAATAAAAAAAAATGGGCAATGGACCTAAATAGATACTTTTCAAAAGAAGATAGAAGGAAGGCCAAGAGACATATGAAAACATGCTCAAAGTCACTAATCATCGGAGAGATGAAAATCAAAACGACAATGAGGTACCATCTCAGAATGGCTCTCATCAACAAACCAACAAATGACAAGTGCTGGCAAGGATGCAGAGAAAAGGGAACCATCTTGCACTGCTGGTGGGAATGCAGACCGGTGCAGCCACTGTGGAAAACAGTATGGCGTTTCCTCAAAAAACTAAAAATGGATCTCCCATTTGACCCAGTGATCCCACTTTAAGGACTTATCCCAAGAAACTAGAAACACCAATCAGAAAGGATATATGTACCCCTATGTTCATAGCAGCACAATTTACCATAGCTAAGATTTGGAAACAGCCTAAGTGCCCGTCAGCAGATGAGTGGATTAAAAAACTGTGGTACACAATGGAATATTATGCTGTGGTAAAAAAGGAAGGAACTCTTACCATTTACAACAGCATGGTTGGAACTGGAGAGCATTATGCTAAGTGAAATAAGCCAGTCAGAGAAAGATAAATATCACATGAATTCACTCATTTGTAGAATATAATGACCAACATAAACTGATGAACAAAAACAGATCCAGAGACAGAGAATCATCAATCAGATGCTCAAACCTCAGAGGGAAGGTAGGGGAGGGTGGAGGTATGCGGGAGAGATCAACCAAAGGACTTATATGCATGCATGTAAGCCTAACCAATGGACAAAGACACCAGGATGGTGAGGGCCTGCGTGGGGAGGGGGAGTGGAGGGATGAGGAGATATATGTAACACCTTAATAATGAAAGAAAGAAAAGTTATTACAGTAAAAAAAAAAAAAAGCACTCCTGAGAATAATCCGTTCTGTATCCTTAGCCCTAAGACTGGCCCAGGATGGCCAGGAGTCAGGTGTCAGGTGGTTTGGAGGACAGGTGCCAAGCAGTCTGGTCATAGCCTGAGTCCTTTAGAGGTGGTCAAAGGGTTACAGGTAAACAGCTGTTCAGGCGTTGACATGGGACTGACAGTTCAAAAGCTTAAGTTCCAAGGTTAGTCCAAGACAAGAAAAAGAATTGTTATGTCTCCACCTTCCCAACGTTAATCACTGAGAAGCTTGGTTCAAGTCACTACGTTTTGTGTTTTCCCTATCTTCACACTTTACATCAACTTCTCTCTCACGGTTTATGCAGATGGGGAATCAGACAACCGTGTAGCTGTGGATTCTGGCTCTGTCCTAGGTTTCAGCGGGCACGGAAGGCTTGCCTGGGAGCTGGGAGATCCACCTCCAAATTCCCTCGTGTGGCTGTTGGCAGGAGGCTTCCCTTCCTTGCCACGTGGGCCATGCCTTGCACCAGGCAGCTGGCTTCCCCCAGAGCAGTTTTTCGGCAAACCCATTAGTCCACAGAGCCAGATATCAGCAGTACCACCATTGAAATTTCTTTTGAGAGCCGAAAACCGACTTCTATGCATGGGCCACGAAGTTTTAATCGCACTGTACGTGTGCGCCCACAGGTGGTATTTTGTGGAAGAGCCACACTCAAGGAGCCAAAGAGCCTCAGGTGGCTCGCGAGCCGCAGTTTGCCGATCACTGTCCCAGAGTGACCAAGTGGAGAATCTGAGGAAGCTGATTATATTGCTCTCAACTTTTGTGTAGAAAATTGAATTTCTACACAAAAATGTTCACTTATTTTTAATTAAAAAAAAAAAGCATTTAGTGATTTGCATTCTAGGTATTTTGAAGTAGCGTACCCACATATTCATGTCACCAAATGTCAGCCAATGAAGACTTCCCTCCCCCACAATGAGAGGCCACGAGGCCCCGCCTCGGCCGGCTGCTGGGTTTTCCTGGTTTTATCATGTGGCTCTTACACGCAGGTCTCCGGCCCGTTTTGAGTTGATTTCCGCAAGTGATGTGAGGCCCGGGTCCACTTCCCTCCTTTGGCTGTGGTTGTCCAGCAGTCCCCGCGCTATTTGTCGAAGAGACCATGCTTTCTTCATCGAATGGTCTTGGCATCCTTATAAAAAATCCCTGGTCATGAGGTATGTGTTTATTTCTGGGCTTGAGGTTCTGTTCCATTGACCTCGCTGCCTGCCCTTATGCCAATGTCTCAGTGTTTGATTATGGCAAGTTTTGTCATTGGGATGTATGAGTCCTCCAACACCACCAATCAATTGAAAGATTGTGTCGTCTATCTTGGGCCCCTTGCAATGCCATTGGAACTCCAGGATCGGCTTGACCACTACGGAAAGAAAGATGGTGGTTTTTTTGTTTTTTGTTTTTTTTTAATAAGTAAGTACTGCCCTGGCCAGTTTGGCTCAGTGGATAGAGCATCGACCTGTAGACTGAAGGGTCGGTCCCATGTTCGATTCTGATCATGGGCATGTACCTTGGTTGCGGGCACATCCCCAGTAGGGGAGTGTGCAGGCAACAGCTGATGGATGTTTCTCTCTTATTGATGTTTCTAACTCTCTATCCCTTTCCCTTCCTCTCTGTAAAAAAAAATTAATAGAATATATCTTAAAAATAATAAGTATTGTAACTTAATTAAAATGAAAAAACAATATTCAAAATAATGCAACAAAAGTTAATAAAACCCTTTGTCCAATACTGTCCACATCATTCAGAAATCAGCGCATTTTCCTAAAGCGTGTTTTAGCCTGCATTCAGTTCAGACTAGCACAGCAGCGTTACATAGCTACCGTATTTTCCAGTGTATAAGACGACTGGGCATATAAGATGACCCCCAACTTTTCCAGTTAAAATATAGAGTTTGGGATATATTCGCCCTATAAGATGACACCTGGCATATAAGACGACCCCCGACTATTGAGAAGACTTTCCTGGGTTAAAAAGTCGTCTTATACACCAGAATCAATGGTAAGTCCCTCAGCAGTGGAGCTGCAAACAGCTGGTTAATGGTTGCGAGAGCGCCGCAGAATGCACCTTCTCCCTGGGCTAACTTCGGGGGAACCCAGGGCGGCTGTGGCAGGGCAGGGGGGCCACGGGGCGGCCGCTGTGGGACTGGCGGAAAGCAGCCGGTGCAGGTGCGACTCTCCTGTGAAGACATAGTCGCTCTTGGTCAGAAGGCTCTGCTTCAAAAGCAAGCTCTCCCCAGGAAATACTGAGAAGGAACCAGCAGCACAAGGCCAGCTTGTGTTGTATTTGTTTATTAATAGACCAAAAAAAAAAAAAAAGCACCCCAAAACACACATTCCCACACAGGAACTCTCAGTCACCCAGCTGTGTTTCATTATTGCTTAAAAGCGAGCCGTTGGCACTGAGCCTACTACAGCCGCTGCTTCTGTGAGGCAGCGGGACAGTGGCTGCTGGCGGGGGTGGGTGGAACAAAGCAGGAGCTGTAAGGAAAATGTTCTATCTTCTTGTTTTTCAGGAAGTGAGACACGTACAGGTGGAAGTACGGTTGCCAGGTAAACTGCTAGTCCTCCCCGAGGCGACAGGAAGTGAAATCTGCACGGTTTTCAGGTTTTGTGGTGATTTTTACACTAGGGAGGTACAGCCACAGTTCAGAACACCCCCCACTCCCTATGGAAAAGGCTGCAAAAATACATCAAACAAAATGGAGCAGACCAAAGAGCCAGAAGTCTTCAAACTTACTCTGCAAAAGTAATTGTTTTTTATTATTGTCTAAAGTTTTACATCTGTCTTCTTTTTCCTCCACTGACTCCCCCAGCCATTCCCACCCTGGGGAACCCCCACCGCCCCCAGTGTCTGTGTCCACTGGTTATGCTAATGTGCATGCATACAAGTCCTTCAGTTGCTCTCTAACTGCCCCCCTCCCCTGCCATTTGTCTCTGGATCTATTCTTGTTCACCAAATTATTAAAACTGGGAGAGAGAGAGATTGTTGTTCATCAAATTATGTTGATCATTATATCCCACAGATGAGTGAGGTCATGTGATATTTATCTTTCTCCGACTGGCTTATCTCGCTTAGCATAATGCTCCCCAGGACCATCCATGCTGTTGCAAGTGGTAAAAGTTCCTGCTTTTTTACAGCAGCATAGTATTCCATGGTGTAGATGTACCACAGTTTCCTATTCCACTCATCTGCTGATGGGCTGTTTCCAGATCTTAGCTATGGTGAATTGTGCTGCTATGAACATAGGGGTGCAAATATCCTTTCTGATTGGTGTTTCTGGTTTCTTGGGATATTAGTAACCCTGAGCACAAATCCATGCGCTAGTAGGTTGCTGCTGCCGCCCCTCATAGCTTGCTGCCCTGCCCCCTCATATACCTCCCCACACCCTCCATAGCTCGCTGCCTTGCTCTTTTATAGCTCCCCCACCCCTCCTCATAGCTTGCTGCCCTGCTCCATCCTGTAGCTCTCCGCCTCCTGCTTGCTTACTGCCCTACCTCCTGCTATAGTTCTCGGCTACCCGCTTGTAGTTCGCTTCCTGACCCTCCTGCAGATCCGTGACCCTGTCATTATGTGACTGGTTGTTATGCCTCATGGTATAATGGATAATTAGCATATTCCTCTCTTATTATATAGGACTAGAGGCCTGGAGCATGAAATTTGTGCATGACGGAGGGGTTGTCCTTCAGCCCAGCCTGCTCCCTCCCCAATCTGGGACCCCTTGAGAGATGTCCGACTGCCCATTTAGGCCCGATCCAAGTAGGATCGGGCCTAAACGGGCAGTCGGACATCCCTCTCACAATCCAGGACTGCTGGCTCCCAACTGCTCGCCTGCCTGCTTTCCTGATTGCCCCTAACTGCTTCTCCCTGCCAGCCTGATCACCCCCTAACCACTCCCCTGCCAGCCTGATTGATGCCTAACTGCTCCCCTGCCAGCTTGTTTGCCCCTAACTGCCCTCCCTTCTGGGCCTGGTCACCCCTAACTGTCCTCCCCTGCCAGCCTAGTCACCCCCAACTGCCTTCCCTTGCAGGCCTGGTCCCTGCCAATTGCCCTCCCCTCCTGGCCTTTTTGTGGTAGCCATCTTGTGTCTACATGTGGGCAGGATCTTTTGACCACATGGGGACAGTCATCTTGTGTGTTGGAGTGATGATCAACCTGCATATTACTCTTTTATTAGATAAGATAGAGGCCTGGTGCACAGGTGGGGGCCAGCCGGTTTGCCCTGAAGGGTGTCCTGGATCAGTGTGGGTATTTCCTTGGGGGATGGGGTGGCCTGGGCGAGGGGCCTGTGGTGGTTTGCAGGCCAGCCACGGCCCCTGGTGACCCAAGCAGAGGCCCTGGTATTTGGGATTTATTTATCTCCTACAATTGAAACTTGGTAGCCTAGAGTGGAGCCAAGCCTTCTGCTGGCACAGCCATTGAAACTTTGTTGCCTTAAGCAACTGGCCAGGGTTTGTGGAAAGCTTGGCTTCCTCCATTGCCAGGGGCAACCCAAGCCTCCCTCCTGCTCTCTCTGTGGCTATAGCCATCTTGGTTGGGTCAATTTGCATACTCACTCTGATTGGCTGGTGGGGTGTGGCTGGTGGGTATAGTAGAGGTATGATCAATTTGCATATTACTCTTTTATTAGATAGGATAGGATAGTCCTAGAATTGGGATCACTGGGTCAAACGGGAGTTCCATTTTTAACTTTTTGAGGAAAGTCCATACTGTTTTCCACAGTGGCTGCACCGGTCTGTATTCCAACCAGCAGTGCATGAGGGTTCCCTTTTCTCCACATCCTCATCAGCACTTGTCAGTTATTGATTTGTTGATGACAGCCATTCTGACAGGTGTGAGATGGTATCGAATTGTCATTTTGATTTGCATCTCTCGGATGATTAGTGACTTTGAGCATGTTTTCATATGCCTCTGGGCCTTCTGTATGTCCTCTTTCAAAAAGTGTCTATTTAGGTCCTTTGCCCATTTCTTGACTGGATCGTTTATCTCCCTTTTGTTAAGTTCTCTATAGATTTTGGAGATCAAACCCTTATCGGAAATAGCATTGGCAACTATGTTCTCTCATGCAGTGGGAAAAGTAATTCTTTATGATTCTAAATACTGTGCTTTCTCCCGTTGGCTCAGTTTCCAGTCTATCAGGAGACCTACTCCAGTGTGAGTTTTATGCTAAATGCATATCATAAGATAGTAACTAACTGGTTCACCGGCTGCTGCTAGACCAGGAGTTTGCGTAGAGGTCTATGATGTGGGTGGGCGTATACGAAAGCGTCCCCGTCACGTCTTTATGGACTTGGACAGACTTTTCTCCAAGGCCAAGGAAATCTGGGGTCCTCAGCATGACAGCACTTTTCACCCTCTCTTTACAGAGTTCAAGTTCATTCTGCACCTGAAACAGTTCCTGGTGAACCTCAGTCAAACTGGAAAACTGCTTGAGAACCATTTGCTCCCATGGACCCTCTGCCCAACCGGATCCGTGCTATGGAGAAACCACACAGGACAAGTGTTCAGCTTCACGGGGCGCCCACGGCCACTTGGTCCTGGGGTGCAGCTTCTTTGTGGCTGAGACCCCACTGCCGCCAGCAGGTAAGGTCTGCGTTTGGGCGCTGCTTTCGCTTCCTCTGCTTCCGTGAAAAGCTATCCTATCGGTCCAGGGGCGGCCTCTCTCAGGTAGCAGGCGCTAGTGTGTGGAGCTGACCTGCTGCCCGCGTTCAGTGATGGGCAGGATGCGGGGCCAGCAGGCAGGGCCTTCGCTGTGCTGTCTTTGCAGAGCTTTGCTGCTGATGTACCTGGGGGCCTGGGCAAAGCTCTGCGCGGGGGGCAGGGCTGCGTGGAGGTAAGACGGAAGGCTTAGGGGACTCGAGGTGCAGGAGCTGCTCGGTGACAAGGGCTCCCTGGATGGCACTTTGGGGGACCCTCTCTTCGTCGTTGTAGGTGCTGGAAGTGACCTCTGCCGACCACCTTCTGCAATTGGGCTTCACGGCCGCGGAGGAGGGGACCGCGGGCTTGTCTGTGTCGGGGTTTGGGGAAGCTCTGTGGACGGTGAGGTGCACCTATATGGCCGGTGTGAAAGGACCTGAGCCTGAGGGCTGCCCCCCTGCATCCTGGCGGGGGTGCGGGAGGGGGTTGGCTGAGGCCCACCATAGAGACGGTCAGGTTTGGGAATAGGCAGAATCCATCCTCTTGCACCCGCGGAAGCGCCGCCTGCAGGGCACGCGGTCTCCCGAGAGTAAGCCCCTATCTGAGCAGGCGAAGAACCCCCACCTGCGGTCCGCGCCACCCGGGCCGGGCGCCGGGCTGCACCGCTTGCCCCTGCTGGCACTAGGCTTCGGTTGTGATTTTGACAGGGTTTGCATTGAAGCTGTAGATTGCTTTCAGTAACGTTGCCATCTAGATGAGTTATTATTATATGTTGACTACTTATCTGTTTATTCCTCAGGACTATATATTTGCTTTATATGTCCTAAAATATTCTATAACAAAACCACACGACCTTTTCAAACTCTTGCTGCCTGCTTGTTTTGGTCGGTGTTTGAGATTTACTCATGTTGTAGGGCAGAGTTCTAATACAGTGGTACCTCGAGATATGAGTGCCCTAAAATACGAGATTTTTGAGATACGAGCCGTTGAGCGAGTGATTTTTGCTTTGAAATACGAGCAACATTTGAGATAGGAGTAATCGCGCGGATCGGCCGGCTGCACACGACCCACCAGTTTACCGCGACTCGAGCGTCTCATAGTTTCCCACGCCTCAAGGTTACGGAAGGAATTAAACTCGTATCTCGAGGTACCACTGTAGCTCATGTTCACTGCTGTGTAGTATTCCATTGTATGATCACACAGAATTCTTCATGCATTTTCCTGCTGGTGGATATTTAAGTTGCTTCCAATTTTTATAAAATAAAAAACTGGTTCCAATTTAAAATTGCTTATCATAGAAATATATTATACTTTATATCTTTAAAAAACAAACAGCAACAACAAATACTCCGACTAGATGCACTGGTATGTCTCCTGGGGCACATCTGCAAGAGTCCAAAGAGTGAGGCAAAGCTTACGTCCATCTTCAGCTTACTAGATACTCTCAAGTTGCTCTCCAATGTCGTAATTTAAGTCTAACTTCAGCAGGTTTTCTAATGTGAAACTGTCCTTGCATTCCATAACCCCTTCCCTGTGGTGTTAGAACATCCTGGGCTTTTAAGATGCTGGATTTGCAGAGTGGGCATTCTCAAAGCCTTTTTGCATCTTGACACATAAGAGGGATGTGCTACTCCCACCGCAGGCTGTCCTCGTGTGGAGTACTGCCTACTTTCCCTTAGAAGCTGGCGGTTTATAAAAGATGCAAATCATTTCTCCATTGACGATTGGGCAAAGCTCACCTGGAAAACCATCTGTGCAAGTGTTTTGTATGGGGGATGAATCCTTGACTATCATCTCAATAATTTCTAAGATTATTCACTTTTTCACGACTTTTTGATTTCTTAAGAATTTTTTTATATTATCCTTTTACAGATTTAGTGGTATATAAACCCTTTAAAATCTCTCCTCTGTAAGAGTAGTTGGTTCTTATCATCCCTAATATTGTTTGTGCCTTCTTTCTTCCTGCCAAAGGTCTGCCTCTTTTACGGGTATTCCTAAAGATTCAGCTTTTTATATTGTTACTAGAGGTCTGGTGCACAAAATTCGTGCACTAGGGGGAGTGAGGGGAGGTTCTCAACCTGGCCTGTGCCCTCTTGCATTCAGGGACCCCTCTGGCAATGCCAGCAGTCAGATATCCCTCTCACAATCTGGGATCCCTCGCTCCTTACTGCTCTGCTCACTGCTCCATAGCACTACCGTGGAGTGGGGAGAGGCTCCCACCACCACCATTGTGCTCACCAGCCACAATCCTAGCTTCTGGCTGAGCAGCCAACTTCACCTGAGGGCGCGCACCGACCAACCAGGGGGCAGCTCCTGCACTGAGCATCTGCCCCTAGTGGTCAGTGTGCATCACAGTGACTGGCCTTTCCTATCATTCCACTGTAAGGGTCACTTAGGCTTTGATTATATAGATTTTCTGATTGCTGCCACAGTTTTCCATCTATTCATTTCTGGTTGTCTTATTTCCCCTTGACTTACCTTGGGTTTGTTCTTTTTGTGTATGTTTAGTTGAAAGCTTTAGTT
The DNA here is from genome assembly GCA_011751065.1 of Lasiurus cinereus. Lineage (NCBI taxonomy): Eukaryota > Metazoa > Chordata > Mammalia > Chiroptera > Vespertilionidae > Lasiurus > Lasiurus cinereus. The sequence goes on along the minus strand of JAAGEH010000343.1, from coordinate 8,757,729 downwards.
TATTTTCAGGTATTTTCCTCATAAATTCATATAAGGCTATATATTTGCCTCTGAATACTTCTTTGGCTGCTTATTTCATTTATATTCTGTTAAATATAATAAAAGCAGTTGACTTTATACTTCTGAGTACATCTTTGGTTGCATTGCACTGGTCTTTATTGGCAGCAGTCCCCTCACTCAATTCTAAATACTTTATAGCTTACATAATTTGTCTTTACCCCACTATTTAATACTTCCAATTATGTGGATTCCAGGAGCTAGACGTCACTTATTTGTCATTTTACTAGAGCCCTAATGCAAATTTGTGCATGGGGCTCACCCTCAGCCCGTTACCTCATGGCCCTGCCCACTGGTCATCCAGCTGTCTAATTAGCATATTAGCTCTTCATTAGATAAGATTGCATTGTGGCTATTAAGTCTGACTGCTGAGTTTCCTTTTATGACCTAGTACATGTTCTGTTCTCAGGCTAGCTGTTTGGGCAGAATGTACATTATTTATTTGTTGGGCATAAAGACCTGTACATATGTTTGATCACGTTTGCTATTACATTATTCATCAAGATCCTTATTTTGAGGACTTGATCTTTCTGTTCCTGAGTTAGGTTCAGTCCCTAGCACCACTGTGATTCTTCCCATTCCTCCTTGTGGGTGTTTTTGCTTTAAACATTTAATTGTTGTTGTTAGAGATCAAGTGTGTATTTAGGCACTTAACAGAGCACTACGGTGCTGTGGCTCCTGCCAGATCCATGGCGATGGGAGGTGGGCTCCGTCCTTCCCAGCCGGGGGCTGTGGTGTGTGTGGCTGATACTGTCCACAGGCAAGGCAGAGCTCCTAGATGCCTTGAAAACTCCTTCACTATGACCACGGGAAATGGCAGACCTGGACCCACGCCCAACTCGACTACTTACCACCTGCATCATCGTGGGTAAGAGACCTGAGCTCCTAGTGCCTGTTTCCTGATCTGTCCATCATCAGAAGGATTTGGCAAGTATACACCTAAGTGCTTGATAAATGGGGGTGCATGTTCTGGTATCCCATGGCAGGGCCAGGATATCTGGGGATATTCAGTGTCTTGGTGGTCATGCCTGTAGGTTAAGACAGTTCCTAAGGGTCCTCCTCTTCCAGGAAGCCCTCAGATAAATTCCTGCCCACCACCACCTACTTCAAACCACAGCCATGAGCATCTCAAGGGCTGACCCACAGAACTGAGGGTCACACATATTAATTTTCCCTGAAGATCGTCTTTGTCATTTCCAGGAAGGAGGGCAAGGTAGATCCTATTTAGACACTTCAGAGTCCTGGGCTTGGGAGACAAGACGGGCTTTTAGGACCAAGTGGGAGTTATCTGGGCAGAGTAATCATCTTCGATGATTCAGCTAAGACCAAACTTAGGTAAGAGCCTGCCTTTTCTGTCCATTTCGTCCCACAATCTGTCACTAAGAAGAGGATCCCTCTCCTTAACTGAATTCAGATGTCAGGAGGTACATGTTTTTAATACGAAAGTACCTCAAAAATTCCCAGTTAATTTCACTTGCACTTACTTTTTATTAGGATTACTCTAGTTATTTGAATTGAAAGCATGGGACATTTATTTTTTAAGTTTACTAAGTTTCTGAATTTATTGTTTTCTGAACCATGAGTTCAAGGCTATATAGTTTCCTCTGGGCATCTCTCTGGCTGCAATCCAAAGGTTTCCTTGCGTAATACTAGTACTACTTTATATTTTCTTTAAACCCCTGCTTTATTTAGAAATATGCTTTAAAATTTCCCACCTTAGGCCTTTTGGGGGAGGCAGACTTTAATTACATAATCTACTTCTTGGTGCCAAGATCAGACTATTTTATCTACTATTTGTTTCCTGGAATTTGTAAAGATGTCCTCTGCTGCCCTGGCCAGTGGCTCAGTTGGCCGGAGCACGATCAGTGCATTGAAAGGTTGCTGGTTTGGGTTCCCGGTCAGGACACTGCCCAGATTGTGGATTCGATCTTGTCAGGGTGCATGCAGAGGGCAGCCAATTGATATCTCTCTCTCCCTAAAAATCAATCAAAACATGTCCTCAGGTAAGGATAAAAAAATAAATAAAGTCTGCTGGTTTTTCTAAATGCTGATTTTTCATAGATGGTCCATGACCTAAGCATTTAAAAGAGGAACACTGTGGCTCAGTAGTGTTCTATGAACTAGGAGAGTGGTCAACAAATTCATTAGTCAACAGAGTGGCAAACCGCATTTGGCTCGCGAGCGGCAGTTTGCCAACCAATGTCCTAATCCAATGCTGCCTTCCGTGGGCTCAGCTCCATCACTGGCCCTTCTGGAGAAGGCAGCGTGGCTGTAGATGAGACCAGACCAGGAATCCCAGCTCCAACTTCTGTTTGTTGTGACTTGGGTTAGTGCCTGCCCCTCTCTGAACCTCAGTTTCCCCATCTGTAAAATGGGTGGATGATGCCCATCTCAAGAACTGGCTCAATGACAGTCACACTATAATTCACAAGATAATTATCACCAAGGAGGCTGCCCCTGTACGACCAGAACTTGGGTTCTAGGTTCATATCCCAGCCCCTTAGACACTGTGTCCTCTTAGACCGGCAACTCCACCTCTCTGGGCCCCGCCCCTCGTTGGACGGTCACACGACGGAACGAGAATACAGCTTTTCCGGGCCCCTGCCAGCCCCAGGACAAGAGGGGACAGACAGGGGCACGACAAAGAGGCCACCCAGGCCGGGTTCAGACGATCTTCCTTTAATACAAAGTCGATATATCTACATACACAGAGGTGGGAAAGCCACCCAGCTGCTTCCGTGTGAATAAACAGTGTGAGAGCAACGGCAGATCTGCTCTTGTACAAAGAGGAAAACGCACTTGCTCAGGGGTGGGAGATACCGTCCTTTCTGCTTTTGCCCCGGAACGGCCCCATGGTCCCGGGGCGGCGGGGGGAAGGCTCCCTGAACGGGGCAGCACGCAGCCTCTCTGTCCCCGAAAGGACAGCACCTCCCGTTCTGTTCGTGCCTCTCCTCGGGGCGAGGGCGGGAGGTCCAGGCTGCAGTGCCCACCCCTCCACGCCCACCCTCAGAACTGTCCTTGATATGTCTGAGAATTTAACATTAAAAAAAGAGAGAGGGGGAAAAAGGGGAAAAAAGAAACCAGGAGCAAAGGGGCGTCCTATTCTCGAGTGAGGCAGGGCTCCTGGCGGCAGGAAAAGGGAGGAAGCCGGCCGCGGTCAGCTGCGGTGCACGGGCGGACACAGCCACCACACAAGACCGTTGCCCACTGTGAAAACAGACGGAAGAGAACAGGAACAAGCAATGCTTTTCCTCCTAAATTCATTGACTGCAAGTCACTTTTTTTTTTTCTTTTCAGTTTGTTTCTTCTTTTAAAAAAAACGGGGAAAAAAATACGTCATTTCAAAAAAAGGAAATGTCACTGGTTACACGGAGAAAAGAAAGCTGAAGTCTGCCCTCTCCTCCCAGCCTGCCGCCCCCCGGAATGCAGGCTGGAAGGCTATCTGGGGGGGGGAGGGGGGGGCGAGGGGTCAAGTTCATGGCCCCTGCCCTCCTCTGGTTCCGGGGAGAACCCCCATTTGCTCACCATCCCCCCACCCCTCACCCCGGAATCGCTCATTTTGGAATCGGAAGGAAACGAGGAATGTGGCAAGTATCTGAAGGCGGCGGCCGTGCCAGGGAGGCTGCTGGGGCCGCGTGGGGGCCTGGGGGGCCGCGTCGTTCCCAGAGACGGTGTAGAAATGAAATGCCGCCGCCGCCGGGTCCAGGCCTCCCGGCCCCGCCCAGCGTGGGCAGAGGCGTCGGCGCCGGTGGAGTTCCGTGGGCGACCATGGCTTTAGGTTGCATAGTGGTCAAAGCTTCCCAGGTACTCCAGGGCTGCCTGGTAGCAGAACTGGTACTCGTCCTGCGGGGGGGAACAGGGCTCAGTGGGGCGCTCCTGCTCCGACGCCTCCCAGGGCTCTCCAGGGGCTAGGGCGGCCACCCTCCTCGGGCTGGCCTGTGCCCCCCGACGCCCTCCCCTCTCTCTCTGCCCCCAGGCCACGTACATCTTGGAAGACGTGGTTGCTGAGCTGCCCGCCACCTGCCCCTGCAGGCCGGGCGTCTGTGGCCCTGGCTTTGTCTCTCCAGAAGAGTTTGGGGACATTGCTAAGATGCCCAGCGTGAGTGTGGTCACAGGGAAGACCCTTCCCACGCTAGGTCTGTCTCCCCTCCTGGGGAGCGGGGGTGTTAGAATCGGCGGCCTGTCCTGAGGTCGTGGCTGAGCCGTAAACCAGCCGTGACTCTGGGACGAGAGTGGACTCCTCTGTGTCCACTTCACTTCTTGGCTCCGGACTTCAACCTGCTCTTATGTCAGCTGACTAGTCCCCTTCGGGCCCAAAGCAGGAGCACTGCAGCCCCCCATGCACCACGAGCCCCCCTCTCAGGGAGGAAGCGGAGGCTCGGGAGTCAGAGCTGCCAGGCCGGCATCTCTCCCCGTCCCCGCCTCACCTCCGTCTGCACCATGGCTGGCCTCTGGGTCCGCAGCATCTTCACCGTCTGGAAGATGTCCACCACACCTTCGTACCGCATCCGCTCCAGCACGATGCTGAGCGTAATGAAGACGCCGGTCCTGCCCACGCCGGCGCTGTGGGGGGAAGGGCAGCTCAGGGCCGGGGCTCTGGGCCCCCAGCTCCCCGGGCATGAAAGGGGCTCAGACTGGACCCCCGAGGCTGAGGGTCATCCTCCTTCGGCCTTGGCTTCCCCGGCCGGCAGGTGGGCGGGGCCGGGGAGCAGCGCACCTGCAGTGGACGGAGATGGGCCCGTCCTGGCCGAACTGCTCCTTGGTCTTGTGCACCTGGCCGATGAAGTCAATGAAGCCCTCCCCCGACTTCGGCACGCCCTGCTCCGGCCAGTCCGTGAACTGGAACTGCCGGACGGTGCGGGACTGGCCGTCCTGGGAAGGAGAAGAGCCCACAGTCTCGCCACCGAGGTGCTGGCGGTGGCCCGGCCGTCTCCCTCCCACCCCGTCCTCCCCGCCCACCCTGAGGACTAACGACAATGAGATGCTCCAGCCTCCCTGCCAACAGCACCTTCCTCCACACCTTCGATGTCGCCATCCCATGACACCAGCTCCATGGACACTGCCCACTCCCCGCCGCCCAGCGGCTCCTCCCTCCACAGCGCCATCCCATCCCCCGCACCCAGAGCGACACCCAGCACCGCCACGCCCGGCCATGCCTCTCCCACACCCCCCTCCCATCCATCTCCACGGCCTCGGCCCTCCGGCGCGGCTCCGAGCACCTCCCCACACCCTCACCTTCCATCCTTCACCGCCTGCAGCGCCAGCGTCCACTGTCCACTGTCCACCGCTCCAACGCCCACTTCCTGCCCGAGCCGCCCCACCCCCACTCACCACCCGCCCCCCAAGGACAGCTCTCAGTTACCCGCAGCCAACTAGGGTCCAAACTGGGAATTGTTTATTTCTGGGATTCCCCCTTTAGGAAGTTTGCAGTGGTGTGGCGCTGAGGAGTGTGATGAAGCCTCACCCCCGCGCTGCCCTGCCGGGTGCGAGGCATTCCTGCGCCCGGGGTGTCACACTGTACACGCTCCCGCCTGGCAGTTGCTCAGCTGCCGTCCTGGTCATCAGATGGACGGTGGCGGCACAGCGAGCTCATGTCCCAGTGACCCAGGCCTGACTTCACGTGGCCACAGAGCCGCTCACACAGCTGCTGTTAGAGCCTGTCCTAGCTGGTCTATGTCCTCGTTAGTGGCTGTTAGCTACAGTTGCCTGACTTATAGGTTAGACAGTGTAACTGTACGTAAGTATAGGGAACCGTAGTCGATCCAGGGCTCAGAACCATCTATGGTTCCGGCTTCCACTGTGGTCTTGGGGCACTTACCTCGCAGGTAAGTGGGGACTCCCTGCTCACCGCCCTCTGTCACCTAAGAGCGCCACCAGCCCCTCCTGTCCTACCCCACTGGCAACCGTCCCTGACCACCCATGATACCACCTTCCACCGACTCCCCCTGCCCCCGATTGCCCATCCCTCCAATCGGCCTTCCTGCTCTCTGCCATCCTCCATTCTTCACGACCCATGGCCCATCACTCGCAGGCTCACCCTGGAGGGGACCCACCTTCCACTGACCTCTCACCGCCTCACCTGTCACCGGCTTTCTCCTGCCCGTCCTCCTCTGTCGGTCCCCCGCACAGCACTGTCTGTGCCACTGAACGTTCATCGTTCTCGACTTTTAGAGCCATTTCCCATCGATTTGCGTCACCATCACCCGCTCCTCCCCGCCTGGCTGTTCTCCAGTCTCCCTCCGTCCACGGCCGATAACACATCACCCTCACTGGCCACATTCTCCATCCCGTTCTCCACACGGCCCACCCTCTGGTCCATCTGCCTGCCACCCAGCACTGTCCCCGTCTGCAGTGGCACAACCTTCCCCTGATTCTCCAACCACAGCCCACCAACCCACCGACCCATCTTACAGCCCCAGCAGCCCCAGCACCACGGCCAACGATGCTGCTCCTTCAAGCAGGCTTCCCCAGCCACTGGCAGCACCCGCCTGCCCTTTCCCAGCCCCCGCCCCCGCCCCCGCCCCCCCCCCCCCCCCCAGCCCTGCCAACATCCCCTCTGCCTTGTGGTTTCTCCCTACCGGGTGGTGCCGACTCCCAGCACTGAGTCCTGGGGTTCACCACCCTTTCTCTTCCATCCCACAGCACCAGCTACATCAGACCTGCTACCCGCTCTCAGCCCCTAACACCCTCCACAGGCTGCTGCTTCCAGAAGACACCCCCTCACTCCTTTTCCTTGACCCCTTGGGCCGTGTTCCCTAGTGAGGGGGGGCCACACATGCTCCAGTGGGAACACCATGGGGTCAGCACAGGGGCACCATCCTCCTCCACCCAGCTGGTGGTGGGAGCGATTGGTCAGCTCCCCCTTCCTTCCCAGCCCCCCGCGCTTAGTCCTGTCCCTGGGCCTTTGCTTCTACCCCCGCTGGGAAGCCGTGTCCAGACCACCAGGGCAACGGTGAGCTCGGCCTGGGTTCCAGTCCCTGCCGCCAGTCCGTCCCCGCGCTCACCCGGGCGTCCGTGACCTTGAATTCCCGCAGGATGTACTGTGGCATGTTGTACTCCGCCATCGGGTCCACCACGAAGTACTGGTAGCGGGCGGAGCGCTCGGCCGGCCAGTACTGGTGACATTTTTCCTGTGGAGGGGAAGGCGTTGGTGGTCAGTCCTGTCCGGGTCCACCGGACCGGGCCCGTCCCGCCCTCCGCGGCCCCTCGTACCCGACCCATCTCCCGCAGCTTGGTGAGCATCACCACGATGGTGGAGTTGTTCTCCCACAGCATGCGCCAGAAGTCCTCCGTGGTCTCCGCCAGCGGCCCCTGCGTGGCGATGTAGGCCTTCTGCTGCCTGCGGGGTCGGGTGTGTGAGCCCAGGCTGAGGCCTGGCACCAGCTCGATGCTGCCCGATGGGCCAGGAGCAAAGCAGGACCCTGGCAGCCGCCCCTGCCACATGCCCGCCTCCTTGGGAACGGCTGGTGGCAGACCGCCTCCCTGGCGACGCGGCCGTCCTGGCCACCCGCTTCTGCACGCAGGGAAGCATCGGCCCCAGAAGACATGCCGCTCGCAGGCCTGCCCGCCTGCCTCTCCTGCCCGCCACGCCACCTCCCTCCAGCGGCAAACCACTCGGGCTGTCTGCACAGGCCACATCCTCTCTCCCAGCCAGGCCTTGGCACAGGTGGACCTTCTGCCAGACAACCTCCCTGGGCCACAGTGTCTCAACGTCAGCAGGATGGACCTTCCAGGCTGGCTCACTCTGTGATGGGCCCTATTCCGGGCAAAATCCCGGCCTCCACCCACCATGTGCCAGTAGTAGCCATCTCTCCCCGAGCACGTCACGTACTCAAATCACAACAATCACAAACGTCCTCGGCCCAGCCCGTGTGGCTCAGTGGTTGACCGTCAACCTATGGCCCAGGCGGTCAGGGTTGGACTCCTGGTAAGGGCACATGCCCAGGTTGCAGTTGTGGGCTCCATCCCCGGGGGGGGGGAGGGTTGCGGGGGACAGGCAATTAATGATTCTCTCTCATCATTGACATTTCTATTTCTTTCTCCCTCTCCTCTCTCGTCCCCTCCAAAATCAATAAAAGTACGTATGTTTTTAAAAAATCCCTAGACTTTGCCGAATTTCCCCCGGAGGACGGAATCGCTCAGGCGGAACCATGAGTGTAGAAGGAAAGACGGACCCGTTATGAGCAGCAGCCCTCAGCTCACAGCCTGGACGATGCCCGCCCTCCGCCTCGGCTCGCCTGGCGAGGCAGACAGTGTTTGCCGTTTTGACTCCCAAGCGAGAAGGGAGGCCCCTCAGGGACCAGGCGGGGACCCTCTGAGGGTCGCCAGGCCACGGTGGGTACCTGTAGCCATCGATAAAGCTGGCGTTGATGTAGTCGGAGCCCTCCACGCCCCGGATGGGCTGCAGGCAGACCCGCGTGCTCTCATACGGCATGATGTTGACCAGGCGGTTCTTGAACTTGTTACAAGGCAGATTGGCACTGATGAAGCGGGACGTGTGGGCTTTGGAGTTGGCCAGCCGCTGGGGGCAAGGAGGCAGGGCTGCCGTCAGCACGGCCTCCAGCCGAGCCCCGAGGGACCGTGGCCGGCAGGGACCACCCCCCACCCCCACCGGCCCCTTCCCCGGGGCGATGTCCGGCTCCGCTCCTCGGCCCCTCTCCCGCCCGCAGCGGCTCCCGCCCCGCCCACCTTGAACTCGAGCTCCATGCCGGTGACGTGCTCGCCGGGCTCCACCTGGGCCAGCTTCTGGATGTAGGCGTAGAGGCTGCGGGCGGGCACCTCGGTGTTGCCGCAGCCCACGGCCTCCAGCAGGGCCTCGTGGATGAAGCTGTACTGGTCCTCCGTCTGCACCATGTAGTTGCGCTGGGACCGCATGAGCGTCACGTGGCCGTACACATCCACCGTCTTCTCGGGCTTGATGCGCTCCAGCATGGCGTCGATGACGATGAAGCAGCCCGTGCGGCCCACGCCGGCGCTGCGGGGACAGGCGGCGAGCGGCGCTCAGGCGGCGAGCGGCGCTCAGGCGAGGGGAGCCGGCTGGGGCGCGCCGGTGGGGGCGGGGCGCGGGGGCAGGGCCGCCCGCCTACCTGCAGTGGACCACGACGGGGCCGGCATCGGGCGGGTTGCAGGTCTTGACCCTCCGTAGGAAAGCCAGGAAGGGGGTTGGGTACTCGGGCACCCCGTGGTCCGGCCACGCTGTGAACTGGAACTGGCGGACTTCACGCTTCTCGCTGGAGCCGTTCTGGGAGCCACAGGGACACGCCCGTCACCACAGCCACCACCCACACGCAGAGGACGCCCAACGCACGCCTCCGATCCCTGCGCCCACGTCTGACTCGGGTGTGCAACTGCTCCCCGACACAGAGGGGGCCCCACATGTCTGTCTCACACAACGGGACCAACTCTCTGCCTCCCCCTGCTCCCTCCATCTCAGCTGATGGTGGTCCCATCCTTCCAGGCGCTCTGACCGGAACTTAGATGTCACCCTCGACGTGACTCCCTTTCTACCCCAACATACCGGTCAACACTATCATGGCCCTCAAAGTCTATCCCAGACCTGGCAGTCACCACGGTCCTCCCCATCATCATTCCGGCCCCTCCAGTCTGCCGGCGCCACCCCCACAGAAGCCAGAGCGCGCCTGTGAGCGTGAGTCAGGTCCCGTACCTCCTGTGTCTACAGCCCTTGCGGGCTTCCACCTCCCTTGGGGTAAAAGCCCACGTCTTCCCCAGGGCCCATAGGCCCTGCACAGCCTTCCCCAACCCCTTTCTGTTCTCAACTCCTCTCTCCCCCCACACTGTTCACGCAGCCCCAGCCACGTGGCCTTCTCACTGTTCTCCCCACACACCAGCATGGTCCTGCCCCAGGGCCTTTGCACGAGCTGTGCCCTCGGCCTGGAATGCTATTTCCCCACATCTCATGGCTCCCTGCCTCCCGGTCCCGCCGTACACATTCTATTCCTCTCCTCTGCTTTATTTTCATCCTACACATGAGATGTCCTGTCGTGTCTGGACCTTGGTCTCACAGAGGTTTTTGTGAACTTGACCCCCCCTACCCCAAAGGCAAGAGAAATAAAAGAAAAAAATAAATGAACGGGACTGCGTCAAGCTATAAAGCTTCTGCACAGCAAAAAAAACCATCCACAAACCAAAAAGGCAACCAACTAAATGGGAGAACGTATTTGCAAGTGATATTCCAATGCAGAGCTAATACCTAAAACACATAAAGAATTCATACAACTCAACCACAAAAAAAACCATATGATTAAAATACAGGCTGGGGACACCTGACCAATTTTCCAAGACAGACAGAGGCCCAACTTCGTTAGCTACCAGGGAAACATAGACCAAAACCACAAGGGAGTCCCACCTCACACCTGTCAAAGTGGCTATTACCAACAAGACGAGGAATGACCAGGGTTGGAGAGGCTGTGGAGAAAGGGAACCCTCACTCACAGCCACTATGGAAAACAGTATGGAGGCTCCCCCAAAATTAACAGTAACCCAGATGGCCCAGCAATCCCTCCCCTGGGTATCTACCTGAAAAACTTGAAGACACACATAAAGATCTATGTACCCCGATGTTCTCTGCAACATTACTCATGGGGGCCAAGACACAGAACCACCGAAGCATCCTTTGAAGGACGAACGGGTGAAGAGGACGTGGTCCGTATACACAACGGAAGGCCACTCAGCCCAAGGCAGAGAGAAAACACTGCCCTTGGTGACAAGGTGCATGGACCTTGAGAATATTGCGCCACGTGAAGTTAGACGGGAAAGAACAGGAAGCAGCACACGAACACGCTCCTACGTACAGACAACAGAATGGCTACCAGAGGGGGGAGGGGGAGGGGGAGGAGGACGAGGATAAAGGGGGTCAAATACACAGCAACAGGAAGAGATTGGACTGGGGCAGTAGGCACACAATGGAGTACAGAGACCTCATAGTCCCAAGACAGACACCCTGAGCGTGTTATCGACCAATGCCAATACATTTAATAGAAAAGGATTCATTATTTGCATGTCTTTTGTCTGTGTCTTGTCCACTGGACTAAGCCCCACAAGGTCAGGATATTCTTCCGTCTGTCTTGGTCCCTGCTGTGTCCTGACACACAGCAAGGGCCGGACGTGTGTGAAGGAGCTAAGAATCCTGACTGCCTCCTCCTGTCCATCCGCTCAGCTTTCTGAGGCGCGGCCAGGCCTGTGCTTAATGCTGAGAGAGGACCCGAGTCCAGGGAGCAGCGTGGTACCGGTAAGCACCCCCTCTTCCCTCTGGATTGCAGACTGCTGCAATGGGGAACCACGGATGCAGGACAGATGGAACCTTATCGTGGAGAGCAGCCTTCAGCGAAATTCTTACCCGAAGACCACCTTTGGCCCAGCCCTGACTGCCCAAGGCCTGCAGGTCCCTCCAGCTCTGTTCCACCCAAGACTTAAGCTCCCTTAAGGGCAGGGCTCAGCCTCTGCCAGGACCCGTCTGAGGCCAGGGACACAAGGTGCCCCACTCCGAGCCTCAGTTTCCCCATCCATAAAACGGGCTTCATGAGAACATGGTCGGCCTGGGTCAATGCCTGGTTATCTCCGCCTGACGGGGAGCTTCCAGGGCAGAAGCGGGGCCCATCTTTCTCCTCTGCCTCCCCGCCCTCCCCCACCCCCTCAGCCTCCAGCCTGGCCTACCTTGTGCAGGGAGAAGGTCCGCACGCAGAACGTGGCCAGCTCGATGGTGTCCAGCAGCGTGACCTGGATGAAGCCGTAGGTCTCCGTGCCCCTATTGGGCCAGTACTGATCACATTTGATCTGCGCCGGAAAGGAGCATGGCGGTGAGTGTGAGCCTGGGCTGGCTGGGGATTCCGGGAGGGGGGCGGGGCCCAGGCCTCACCCGCGATTTCTCCTCGAGCCGAGTCATCATGACGATGGTGGCCGAGCGCTGCTCCCACACCATACGCCAGAAGTCCCCGAAGGTCTCGGGCAGCGGCCCCTGCGTGGCGATGTACGCATTCTGCCGTCGGTAGCCGTCCACATAGTTGGCGTTGATGTAATCGCTGCCCACAATGCCTATGGCACGGGCGAGAAGCCGAGATCAGTGGGGACGCCCCGTCCTTTCAGGCTGGCTCCATGAGCCCCACGGGAAGCCCTCTCGGAGCGCCCCGATCTGTCCCCCAGGAACCGTGGCATAGACGTTAGGGTCCCACCTCGGCACTGCTGCCATGCGGAGCCGGATCGTGCGCTGTGGGGCCGTCCTGGCCACGGCAGAGGGTTGAGCAGCATCCCCGGCCCCACCCCCCAGCTGTCACTAGCAACCCTCTCCTCCAACTGGGACCACAGAAGTGTGCCCAGACACTGCCCTACGCCCATGGGTGGCAGAGCGGCTCCAGCTGAGAGCCAGTGACGGAAGAGGCCGTGGAAACACTAAGGGATCGCAGCCGTCACTCCCATACACCTCTAACAATCGCCAGCGGCTGCTGGTGCTGGACCAGGCCTGAGCCCAGAATCAGCCTCTGCCCCAGCCAACCCCCAGCTTGTCTTGTCGACGCTGGCCCGCCCCGAGGCCTGGAGGTGGGATGGGGGTGGGCACTCGGGGAAGGAGGAGGGCGGGATGGCCGGGACCCGCGGGTACCTTCGATGGGCTGGAGGATGACGCGGGAGTGGTCGTAGGCGATGACGTTGGCGTAGCGGTTCTTGGGCTTGTTCACTTCCAGGTTGGAATGCTCCCACGTGAACTGCTGGCCCGGGTCAATGGACTGTGGGGCAGGGGAGGTGGGGTGTCAGGTGGCCATCGGAGGGCCGGGGGCGGGGAAAGCGGGGGGAGGGGAGGGGATGGAGGTTCAGCTCACCTCGTACTCCTGGGAGAGCTTGAGGCTGTCATTAGCCTTGAGGCGCTCCGTGTGCTCCGCCATGTCGGAGATGGGGATGGGCGGGTGGCTCAGCATGCCTGTGGGGAGAGCAGACCCCGAGGTGCGGGCCGGTCACGGGGGCCCGGCCCCAGGCCGGGGGGTGGGGGTGCTCTACAATGTGAGTCTGCGATGGACGAGCTGTGGTTAGACAGCCTGGCGGGTATGGGGAGCCTGGCCCGAGGGTCTGAGAGCGGAGCAGAAGGGGCTGCAGCCCTGGCTACGCCCGGCACCCCTGCTCACACGGTCCTCCCACTCTGTCCCCACCCAGCCGGGGGAGGGGCGCCCTGGAGGGCTTCAAGCTCCTGGTGCCTCATGGCAGGAAGCAGGCGGGTGACACAGAAATGGAGAAGCAGATGGCAGCTGGCTGGGCCTCCAGAAACACTGTTCCCCGGGGTGAGAGACACACTCCTTTCTGCCCCTCTGGGGTCCGAGGGCCTACCCGTCCTCTGCCAGGAGAGCTGGGGGCCTGCGGGCAGTGTTTCCGCCCACTGGGGCAGGCACTGTGCCCCTCACTCTGCGGCCGTTTCCTCATCCAGGACATGGATTATCCTGTACATGGGTCATCCTATACACGGGTCATCCTGTACACGGATCGGTGACAGCCCTGATCCTCCAGCCTCCGGGGGTGGGATGGTGACTGGAGGTAGAGGGGTGGGTCTGCTCTTTCTTCCTGGTATCTGGGTCTGCCAGACCCGACTCCACGCCCAGGCCAGTGCTAGCTATGCGCTCACACACGCACTCGGCAGCTACGTGAATCGGATCACACGTCGCCAGGCTGGCTGGTAAACACCTGTTGTTCTGCTGGGTCCCCCGGGGTCTCCCAGGAGCCCACCCCCACGGCGTCTGAGGCTGGTGTCCATCTGCCTGGTGGCCCTCCCTGCCTGTCCCAGGGGTGGGCTCCTGCTCTCCCGTACGTATGTGTCTCACCTACATCCCTCTCCCCTCCCCTCCCCACCATCACAACCAGCACTCCAAGGGCACAGCGGACCAGACCCGTTCCCCTGAAGCCAGCGCAGGACAGGTGGGCAGAGAGAGGTGGCGGGATGGAGAAACCAAAGATGAAAACAAACGAGGGGAGGGTGGGGGAGGGAGCCGAGAACAGAAAGACACAGGAACTAACTTTCAAAGTGAAACCCCGGCTCCCTGAGGGGGCTGCTGAGGCCTGAATCTGCAGAAACAGCAAACAATAAATAAATGAAAATGCGCGGGGGCTGTCTCCCCCACCCCGAGCTGGGTGCCACGCGCGCGGCTGCCGGCGGACGCAGGGCAGAGCCTTCGGCAATGAGGGCACGTGCCCAGGACCCGGGCAGCGGCTGTCGACTCGGCCTGGTGTTTAGCCACACCTCTGGGAGGATCCCAACGCTTTCGCTTCCTTCGCCAACGTCACCCACACCCGTCATCTGGCCTTGGGTCCCCGTGTGGGTCATTGCAGGGCTTGGAGAGTGCGGGATGGTAAGGGGGAACTGAGGGTGGAGGGAGGACAGGGGCCGACGCCTTGAGCTTTGAGAGGACGCCAGCCACCAGTTACAGCCCTCACTTGGATGGAAACAACTGCCATCGGAGCTGAGAGAAGCAGTACCTAGAGCTGCCACATGAGACCTCCCACGATTCCTATGGAGGACGGCAGCCATCCGTTAAATACTACGTTTAAAATCTCTACTGGTTGGAAACCGAGTTAATATGAACCCGTTCAGAAAGAGAACACAGACCCCAGGGTGCAGGTGGAGGGAACGAGGGAACCACGTTAAAAAGAGCCATCATCAATTACATTAAAAATCCCTTATTTGGCCCTAACCGGTTTGGCTCAGAGGATAGAATGTCAGCCTGCGGACTCAAGGGTCCCAGGTTCGATTCCGGTCAAGGGCATGTACCTGGGTTGCGGGCACATCCCCAGTAGGTGGTGTGCAGGAGGCAGTTGATGGATGCTTTTCTCTCATCGATGTTTCTAACTCTCTGTCCCTCTCCCTTCCTCTCTGTAAAAAATCAATAAAATATGTGTTTTTAAAAAAATCCCTTATTTGGTTAGAAGCAGCTGGCACGAGCCTGGTAAGAGGGAGGAGGTGGGAGTGTGTGGTTCCTGTACATGAAGATGATCACGGATAAAGCTGATTCACTTTCCCACCCGGCGTGGAGGTGACCTAAGCTGCACCTTATTCATCTACGGGGAGCTGTTCAGAGGCAGAAGGCGCATGAGCATCTGTGGCCGTGCAGAGGAGATGCAGGCCATGTGGGAGGTATAATTAGTGTCTTGCTAGGGGCACATCCCAGGGAGTGTGGAAAAGGCCAAGTGGTCTTAAGACTAGAGGTGTGAACAGAAGCATAGCTCTTTCTGCCAAAAGAAAGGAGGAGGGCTTTGTGGTTTTTACACGTCCTTTAAGCTCCCCACAGACGACAGCAAAAGCCTCATTTGGTTGTAAGCAGAACCAAACCATGCGAGTTCCAAGCCTGGAACAGGTAGAAAGTTGGGAATCGGGAAGTCACTGCACCAAGCACAGTGTGGCGAGGCAGGGGAGGTCCCTGGGCAGTGCTGTCCCTGGCCCCCGGCGTAAGCACATACCTGGTGTCTGGAAGTTAATGCGCCTCATTTCCACGGGGTCCTTAGGGTGGTGGGGGGCAAGGTCGGCGTTATTCAGCAGGCATTTGGTGCGGGGCTCCGAGTCCTTGCGTTTACTTTGGAGGAGAAAGAGAAGAATCGGTGAGTGCCAGCATGTGCCCACAGACACGGATGCACTCCAGGCCCGGTGTATACGCGTGACTGGGGTTCCCAGGGTTATGTGTACACACGTGTGCAACTATAGGAGCAGCCATGCCCCCCTCCCCCCACACCCATGCCCCCTCCTCAGCCTCCTTGGCCACTAGAGGGTAGGGCCAGTTCTTACCTGTCAGGTTTGCTGCTCCCAAAAGCAGGCACAGGAGAGGAGGGAAGAAAGACAGGTGAGGGTGTGTGGCCACATGGGCCTGCTGTGACGGTGGGTGGCTTTCCTAACCTCTGAGCCTCCGTCTCACCCAGGAAACGGGGCTCATCCTGGTTGCCAGGCCCACCCCCCTCCCTGTCTAAGCTGAGACAGGGCCCACGTGGCCGCCAGGAGCACTATCGTCATTAAACTGGACAGACTGCCTCTGCCCCATCCTCTCCCTCAGGGGGCTGTGAGGCTTAAGAGAAGTCAAGCCGCTGGCCGGTGTGAACCCCCGTCCTGCCCCTCCCCGAGCTGTGTGACTTCGATCAAGCAGCTTCACCTCTGGGCTCAGTTTCCCCATCGATGCCATAGAGGGCTCCCATGCTGATCTTCTGAGATGACCCCCCCAGACACCCTTCTGTTCCAGAAACCGTCCCCCCCCCTCCTGTCAAAGGGACTGGGGGCCTCACTTCTTGTAGAGCAGGATGGCAATAACGATGCAGATGATGAAGACCACGGCCAGCACGGGCCCGATCACCCAGATGAGCCCCTCCTCGCCGTCCACAATGGGCTGGGGGTCCGGGTTGTCCAACTGGAAGGGGTCTGAGAAGGGACTGGCTGCGAACGTCTGCATGCACAGGTGGAGAGAGCTCCATCAGCGTCCCCCCTCCTCCGCCTCACACCCCAATACCCACCCGCTCCCAGGCTCCACCCCCTCCGTGGCTCCGGAGAGCACTGGCCCAGGTCCCCGCCTGCCGCTCTGAGCTCGGACTCCTTCCCGTTCCTCTTGGGCCTCCGGACCTTTGCACGGGCAGACCCTGCGGGCCCTTTTTGGCTGAACTCCTCCACATCCAGCCAAAGCCCCAACCCCCAGATCCTCCCTCTGAAACACCTGCCTCTTGGGATCCCCCATTCAAGCCCTTCCCTGGGCCCAGGGAGCGGGTAGGATCCGGTCTGGCTCGGCGTTCAGGGGCCTCGGGGGCTGAGGCCACTTTGGGGGCCGGCCTCACTCAGCAGGCGTCAGCCCGGGGGACTCACGGGCTCGCTCTTCTGCAGCACGGCGAGCACGAAGAGGACGTAGCGGTGGCCGGGCTCCAGGCCTCTGTTGTCGAAGCCCCCGTACTGCTTCTGGTCCCCGGGCTGGAAGGTGGGCGGCAGCACGGAGAAGCGAGCCGCGATGTAGGGCCGGGGCGCCTCGAGCTGGCGCGAGTGCCGCAGGCTGCGCCTCTGCAGCCGCGAGATGTCCTGGATGAGCTGCGGAAACAGGCGGGGCTGCTCAGGGCCCAGCTGGCACCCGCGTCCGGGAACCGCGTCCGCCCGGCGGGCTGGGCGCTGGCCCTCACCTCCTCCAGGTCCATGTCCTCGGGGCTCCCCAGGGGCGTCAGGAACTGGCCACCACGGGACCGGCGCAGCGGCACCATCACGATGAAGTAGTTCCTGTCGCGAGACGAGGCGTCAGGGGGCGCTGTCAGTGGGCTCGCTCTCTGGGGCGGGGGTAGGGAGCCCCCCTTTCTGAATCTCCCCTTCTGTTCCTACCACGGGGTCTGCTGCCCCACAGCCCCAGCTGCTGATCACACTGACTTCAGAGTCTTTCCCTCGCAGCTGTAGTTCTTGAATTCCTACGCACCCTTCAAAAGCCCCAGCTTCCAGGCCCACCCAGGTTTGGAGCCCTGAATTCTCCTCTGCCCTTTACGGCCACACCCAGGGGCGGAGAGTCTGTGTAGCCAGGCCTCCACACCAATCTGGGAACCCCGGCCCAGTAGGAGGTCAGGCACACGGGGTGTCAGGAAACATGGGAGCATACGCAGACACACTCAGGGACTCTTCCTGTGAGAAGCACTGGGCCTTCACGGGGACCACACACACGGGGCTGGAGGAATCCCCATTTATAACCACCACCCCACCACGCCTCGCCCTGACCCTGGCAGAGGAACGGAGGCTCAGAAAGCTCAGGTGCCTGGCTAACGGGAGCGAGGGGCCCTGGGGTGTCGACATACTGGACGGGCACGGGGCTCTGGCCGTCGGGAAGGTACACCATGATGAAGCCGTCAGTGTTGGGCTTGGGTGCCACGCTGGGCTTGCCGCTGAGCAGGTTGAAGGCCGTCCAGGCCGTGACCGTCTGCTGGAGGCCGCCCAGGCTGCTGCCGCGGTTGGTCAGCACGAAGTTGTAGAAGGTGTTGGGCTTGAGATGCGTGATGAGCTTTTTGGTGGTGCGGCCATCCACGTCCAGTGTGAGCCCATTATACTGGATCTGTGGGCCGGGGCTGGCTTAGTGGGGTCTGGGCTGACCCCTGACCCTGACTAACCTAGATCCCAGCTGAGCTCTAACCCTAGGCTGAGCCCCAACCCTTACTGAGCCCTAATCCCAGATTAAACTTCAATCCCAGCCAAGTCCCAACTTTGAGACCTAATCCCAGAGTGAATCCTAACCCCAGCCTGAGCCTCAATCCCCAGTGAAGCCCCAAGTCCAGCTGAACCCCAACACCATCCCAACAAGCCCCGACTCCAGACCCCGCCCTCACCCTGGCCCGCCCACCGCCTGCAGGCCCACACCTTGTAGGGTGTGGGTGAGTTGTAGTTGTCGGGGAACTCCCAGCTGAGCAGGACTGACGTCTTCATGATCATCTTCACCTTGAAGTTCTTGGGCGAGACTGCCAGGCAGCAGTCCAGCGGGAGAGAGCAGAAGAAAAGCCCGGTAAGTGCCAGGGAGGGCTGGGGGTCGGGGGGTGGGGCGGCCCAGGCATTCCCTGTTGTCCGCTGTGCCCATGGCCTTCCTGCCTGGCCCTGGCCCGGCCCTGCCTGGCCCTGTCCCAAGACCCTGCTGGGGGAGACGGCGCGGCTGCAGAGAGAAGGCAGAGGAGAAGAGGGGTGGGGGACGGTGGTGCCACGAGGCACGTCCCACCTTTGCCAACGCCAGAGCCTCGGGGTCCAGACTTGCCTCGAGCATCACGAGGAAGCAGAAAAGTGACCACTTACCTGGCGGGGGAGAGGGTGGGGGCTGGGGTGGGGGCGGGCACAAGGCCCGGTCCGGCTCTGGTGCGGGGGTCTCCGCGCGCCTACCTTGGTCCCGCAGGAACGTCCGGTAGCGGACAGGGGGGCTGTAAGGGCCGGGGCCCCGGCGTGTGTGGGCCCGCACTTGGAGGTCATAGGCCGTGTCGGGCTTGAGGCCCTGCAGCGTGAGCACGTTCTCGGCGCCCGGCTCGGCCGCCGCCAGCAG
Organism: Lasiurus cinereus; assembly: GCA_011751065.1. Lineage (NCBI taxonomy): Eukaryota > Metazoa > Chordata > Mammalia > Chiroptera > Vespertilionidae > Lasiurus > Lasiurus cinereus. The sequence continues at coordinate 8,738,668 of JAAGEH010000343.1, read as the reverse complement.
CTCAGTCTCCCGGGCGGGGCCCAGGGCTCCGGCCTCCCGGACCGCCACCGTGTACTTGACGATGGCCCCGTTGCGCTCCGCAGGAACGGGCGGCAGCCAGCGCAGCAGGACGGTGCCGGCCGAGGCGTTGCCGGCCGCCTCGAGGATCTGCGGGTGGCCGCGGGGGGTGTCCTCCGGGATGCTCAGGACCTCCGCCGCCTCCTCGCCCAGGCCGCCTCGGCTCCGGGCCGCCAGCCGGAACACATACGTGGCCCCCTTGTGCACGCCGGCGGCCGTGTAGTGGTCCTCGGTGGGCGGGAACTCCAGCGTGGCCAGGGGCGCTGCGTCCTCTCGGCCGAACTGCAGGCGGTAGCCCAGGACCTGGTCCTCGGCGGTGCCAGCGGGGGGCTCCCAGCGTGCCAGCAGGCTGCCCTCGGGGGTCTGCTGCACCGACAGGGTGGGGCGGCCCAGCACTGTGGGGACACAGGGCCAGCCTCAGTGCCCGCCTGCCAGCCAGGGAGCACGGGGCAGGGCTGCAGCTTTAAAAAGTGGGTCTCAGGGAGGCCTCACTGAGAAACGACTTGAAGACGGTAGGGAGCCACAGGCAGGTCTAGGAGGAACCGTGTTCTAGGCAGAGGGAACCACAGTGCAAAGGCCCTGAGGCAGCCTATGTGGATGAGGGTAAGGAACAGCAAGGAGAACCCAATAAAGGGAAACACCCCCAGACGCCACAGGAGGCCTCATCTGGGTTTCTCCTCCCTTAGTCAGGACGTCACACATTTCTTGCCTTGTCCACCTGACCCTCGCTGGCACCTGATTAACACCCATGGGACACAGCAGTGCCCAAATCCCGCACATGCCTTATGGTTTTCACAGTCTGAGTGGCAATGAATGTGCCAAAGGAGGTTTTGGGGTCACGTAAAGCAGGGGGGAAGCTGGGCTCTGCAAAGGAAACCAAGCGTCTTCGCTGCAGGCCTTATCAGGACGTTTAATGGACTGTGCTATGAGCAGTCACAGTGTATGCCGTGGGTTCAGCTCTACTGCCATGTCCCTGAGAGGAGGGAGAGGCCACAGGAGGCTCCTGGGAGGAGGTGGCACAGGCACTGGACACTGGAGGGTACACAGGCTAACCAGGCTCAGGCAACAGCACGAGCAGGGCTGGCAGCAAAGCAGAGAGGGGCTGAGTCCAGCCTGAATGCAGACTGTGTGGTCAGAGGTGTGGCATCGAGGGTCCCGAAGAGAGGAGCGGGTGTGGGAGTGGGATGGAGGCCTTTCGATGGTTTCTCACAAAACACACGCCGAGCCTCTGCCTGGGCTGTGCCCTCCGCGGGGGAAATCTCCCCCTGGCATTTTCACAGCGAGGGCTCTCTCCTCACGCAGCTCAATGGCGGCTGGGGCAAACACAGAACCCTGAGACTGATGGGAGGAGCCAGAAGGGAAAACCCAGGCAGGGCGGCCAGGAGAGGCGGCTTCCTGGTGTAGCTGGAGCGATGAGGACACCACCCCCAGCTGACCACCCACCTGGGGTGATCAGAGCCAGGACGGGGGATGACAGAATGCTGGGGGACCAAGACTGTGAGCGAGGGGTGAGGTGGGGAAGGCTTCCTGATGAGGCAGAGACAAAGCAAAGGCCTAAAGGATGGGGAGGAGACAGCTGGGAGGAGAAGGAGCAGAGGGAGCAGCCAGGTCAAGCCAGGAGGGTGAGGGCGTGAGCAGTGGCTATTAACTGTTTGCATCTGGATGGAGCCCAGTAACTAAGAAAGAGAGTGATGATGAGGAGATGGGGTTGGGCCTTGCTGGGCCTTGAATGCCCCATGAGCAGCCCCCACCCAGTCGGCTCTGGCAGCTCCTCACCCCTGCCCAGTACACCCTTCCCCCACCTGGGCTGAAGAACGCTGCAGGGATGCAGGGCAAAGGAGCCACGGGGCGAGGGGCCTCCTACCTGCTCCCTTGGTCACTACCACCTTGGGTTTGCTGCGCGCGCCATCGCCTTTCATAGTGTAGGCGGCTACAGTGATGGAGTAGGTGGTCTCAGGCTGCAGGTTTGTGATGATCATCTCCTGCAGGCAGGGGTGGGGTCAGTGAGGGGAGCAGGGCGAGACCAGCCTGTCCACCCTCCTTCCAGGGCTGGGCTCAAACGGGGTGGATGTGGGGCCTGGTCCTCAGACAAAGACGTGCACACGACCTCATGCAGGGACCCCGACCGGGAGCAGGTCCATGCTGAGAAGGGCACATGCAGCCTCCTTGAAACAGGGAGTGGCCCCGGCCCTAGCAATCAGCTCCCAACCCACCCCAGAGTCTGTCCTCATTGCAGCAGCCACTAGGGGGCCTGTGGGCAGCTGAGTAGGTCCCATCCTTCCTCTGCCCACAGCTCTCTAGGTTTCCCACCTCCCTGGGGTAAAATCCCAAGTCTTCCCTATGGCCTTCAAGGCCCTGCCATACCTGCCATATCTACTCCCCACTCTCACCTCCTTCTGTCAACCCCCCCCCCCAACCAACCCACCACTCCGCTCCAGCTATGAGGACCTCCTGACTGCTCCTCCAACACGCCAGTCACGGTCCTACCACAGGATCTTTGCACGAGCTCTTCCCGCTGCCTGCACTACGACCACTGGTGTGCTGGAATTTCCTATCCCAGCTCACGAGAGCCAATCTTTAAATTTTCAGGAATTTTGTGAGCCAGTTATTAAATACCACCAATACTAACAAGTAAATTATGTAAACTTCAAATTAGATAAAAATTTAAAAGGCACAGAGGTATTAAATACTCAATACCCCCCTCCTAATCATTCCACTAGGTTCACACTAGGTTATCTGGTCACTTGTCCCTGGTGGTAGAAAACTACACAACTGACATGGTGGGCGTGCTGACCCCGTGCCAATGCTACAGGTCAGGGCTGTCCCCCACCCCCCACCCCCCGCCCGGAGAGCTGACGTTTACACCCGTCTCCACCGCCTCCACCTGCGCTGTGACGATACACAGGTTCGTATCTTTTCCCATTAACGTCCCTCTCCCCACGGGCTGAGACCCCAGGGGGGCAGGCTCAGGGGGGCAGGCTCAGGGGCTGTCTCTGGCACGGTCACTGCTGCAGCACCTCACGCAGGCTCTGGCTGCAGGGGGTGCTCAGTAAACGACTGCTGTTCAGCGAATGCCAGAGCACCTGGCTTGCACACACACCCACGAACACCATCACACACGTGTCCACGTTCCCACACATGCACACCACAAACACGTCCAGCATGCCTGGGAGTTGAGGGGGCCCCCTAGGTCAAGAGCATAGGGGGGTGAGGGGCAGGGATGCATGAACAGAGGGTCTCCTGCCCCTGAGCCTCACATTCAGGCCCTCCCAGGGTCTTGGGGGGGGGCGCGTTGAGGGGAGGCTGAAACTGCCCTATGGAAGGGGGCAGGGCGTGTCCATTTAGCATCAGCCCTGGGCGCTCAGAAGAGCCGGTGGCCTCCACACAAAAGGCAGGAAGACAGGCAGAGGGGCAGCGACTGGCCCAGAGCGACCCCACAGTCCCAGCCCTGGCTCAGGGCCTCCGCAGCAAGCGCGGAAGGACGAAGACGGACGGTGGCGCCACGCTCCTTCCTACCCGGTCCCGCCCCCCTCGCTCAGCGCCAGAATGCAGTGGACACTGAACAGAGAGAGACTTCCGGGTCAGGGAGGCTGCGGCAGGTGACAGAGGGTCAGGCTGGGTTGGAAAGTGACCCGGCTCTGGGCTGGGTCCGACAGGGGAGGCGCTGGGGTGGAGTGGGTGGGCGCTGGAGGAAAGGCACCCTAGGCCTCAGGAACAGCTTGTGCAAAGGCTTGATGAAGACTGCCAGAGTGTGTGTGTGTGTGTGTGTGTGTGTATGTGAGCAAGTGAGTGTGTGTGTGTGTGTGAGTGTGTGTGGAGTGAATGTGTGAGCGTGTGTGTGTGAGCGAGTGTGTGAGTGTGAATGTGTGTGTGTGTGTGGAGTGTGAATGTGTGTGTATGTGTGAGTGTGTGCGTGAGTTTGTGTGTATGAAGAGTGTGTGTGTGTGTGGAGAGAGTGTGTGTGTGGGGGGGTGTGGAGAGTGTATTAGTGCATGCGTGAGTGAGTGTTGTATGTGTGTGTGTGTATGTGTGTGTTGTGAGTTTATGTGTGTGGAGAGTGTGTGAGTGTGTGTGT